>BSBK01008774.1:85000-282500 GCA_027943335.1 Chamaecyparis obtusa | reverse complement strand
AATAAACAAAAGAGAGAAGAGAGGGCCAAGGAGAAAGGGATTATTAATGTCTTTGATTTTTTAAGAAAATCTAAGGGAGCATGGGTCTCCCTTGGTGAGCAATGAACATCTCAACTTGGAATGTCAGGGGTTTCTCGGCCCCAGACAAGAAACGCTTGGTAAAATGAGCGTTAAGCAAGATAGAGAGCGACATTGTCTTATTCTAAGAGACTAAACTTAATTTAGATAAAGCTCTCAGTTTTCTTCATTCTTGCAATAAGTGGGAAGGATTTTTTTCAAGAAGCTAGAGGAGCGGTAGGAGGACTCGGTATGTTGTGGAATCCTAATTTCGTAAAGGTCAAAGTTGGAAAGATCTACCAGTTGGATATTTGGTAAAGTTGTTTGCCTGGAAAACAATGTTGTTTTCCCCATTTTTAATGTTTATGGTCCGATCAGAATAGAAGACAAGTTGAACATATGGTCGAAAATCTCTTCTAAGTTAGCATGTATTAACAGTGACAGAGCGATTATAGCAGAAGACTTTAATGCTTTATTGGATTTAGAAGAGAATTTGGGGGCTTGAGGATGTCTAATAAAATCATGGAAGATTTTAGAGAATTCATGTCCAAGAACCAATTGATAGACGTGGTTCCTACAAATGGTAAATATACATGGACCAATCAGAGGGAGACATTTACCATAATCTCGAAAAGATTGCATAGATTTTTGGTAGGTCCCTTTTGGATAGAATCTTCTTTTAATTTGGACACTACTATCCTTCCTCTGTCTTTGTCCAATCATTTCCCAATGCAACTTAGTGTTCAAGAAGCCATTAAAGGGAGAAGAGGAAGCTTCAGATTCCAAAGTATGTGGTGGAGAGACAAGGACTTCCTACCTAAGGTGGAATGCTGGTGGAAGGATAGCAACCTTTTTAAAGGTACTCTGAGTTTTTGCTTTGCGAAAAGGCTTAAAATGGTGAAGGAAAACATCAAATCTTGAACAAGAACACTTTTAAGAACATATTTTCTGAAAAGATCATAATAGAAGCGGATTTAGAATTGCTAAATAACCAAGTCATCTCCACGGGTATGTCCAATGATGATTTCCTTAAAGAAAAGCTCTTGAAAAGTGAATTATCTGAAATTCTCCTCAGAGAAGAAGTGTACTGGAGAGACAAATCGAGGGATAATTGGATCAGAGAAGGGGACTTAAATACCAAATATTTCCATGCTTCAGTTAAAACTAGAAGGTCTATTAACATCATTCATCGTATCCAAGATGACTAGGGGCTTTGGCAAGAAGATAACGGAGCCATAAAAGAAATAGCGGTTAATCATTTTAAAAAATATGCTTAGAGAGCATGCTGACAATAGGTCCATGGACCTTGTCCCTCTGCTAGATGTTATTCCTAAGGTGGTCTCGGTGGCAGACAACAATGAGCTGATGCGTCCTTTCTCTAAACATGAGATCAAAATGGCTACTTTTGGCAACCTTCCTGATAAAGTCGCAGGTCTAGACATGATATCTTCAGAGCTCTTTCAAAAGTGTTGGAGTTTTATGGGGGACAACATCCTAAAGGTGGCGGAGGATTTCAAAAGTAAAGGCAAATTTGTTAGAGAAATCAACAACACGGTCATTATCTTAATTCCAAAAAAATAGGACTGCGCGACTATGGCAGACTACCGACCGATTTCACTCTACAATTCAATCTATAAAATCATTTCCAAGGCGATGGTAAATAGATTGAAGACGATGCTCAATAGGTTCATCTTGGTCGAGCAACACAGATTCGTTCCTGGTCGAGAAATTATAGATAGTATCATCCTGGCCGGAGAATCCATTCATTCTTTGCAAGTAGATAAGAAACCAGGTATGATTGTCAAATTGGACGTCAGTAAAGCTTACGATAGAGTCAGGTGGTCCTTTCTCTTTGAAGTCCTTCGGTTTGGATTTGATCTAAAGTGGATCAGGTGCATCACTCAATGGTTATCTTCTGTCCACTTCTCTATTCTCGTTAATGGCTCGGTATGTGGATTTTTTCAAGCTACTAATGGGTTAAGGCAAGGTGATCCGCTGTCTCCCTTTCTTTTTGTGTTGATGGCATAAGTATTGGGTAGAAATATTAAAAAATAGAACCATTTGGGCCGGTGGCGAGGGATTTCCATTCATGTAAATTTGGATTTGATTTCACACTCTCAATTTGCAGATGATATGATCCTATTTGGAGAAGCAACGGTTAGGGAAGCCAAGGTTTTCAAAGCAGTGTTGGATTGCTATGAAAGAGATTCGGGATAGAGTATGAATAAGCACAAGTCCTTGGTATACTTTCTGAATACCAGTAGAAATGTGCGTAACAACATCATTGGAATTTTGGGATTTGAAGTAGGTGATTTTCCCATTGTCTATCTTGGTGTTCCTTTGTACACGGGTAGAATTGATCCTAAAATATGGGAGTAAATTTTGAATAGATGTCGACAAAAAGCGTCAGCTTGGAAAAACAAGTGGTTATCACAGGCTGGAAGGATCTAAATGATTAAATCTATGCTTTCGACCATTCCTAACTATTACATGTCAGTTTATCAAATGTCCAACAAAGCCGCAACTTCTATTGACGGGTTGCTGAAAAAATTCATGTGGGAAGGCTCGAAGGAAGTAAAAAAGATACCTCTTATCAATTGGGACGTGGCCTGCATGATCAAAGAGGAAGGAGGGATTGGTATGTGAAAAATGGGAATGCAGAATCAAGCGTTGGGAGCCAAATTGGCGTGGAAAATGTTCAAATCTCCATCAAAGCTGTGGTGTTAAGTCATGGCCGCCAAATACTTGGACTCCTTTGAACCCGACAGAATATTGACGGTTGCCAACTCAGCTAAAGGCTCTCATATGCAAAGGTTTATTTGGAATAGCCGTGATCTACTCACATATCACCTCACATGGAAAGTGGGGAATAGACATAGAGCGAGGTTCTGGCAGGACTCCTAGAGCGGAGATTAGCCCTTGATATACTCCTTTGAAGATAAAAACTAGGTCAACCAGATAGAAGCTTTGATGGGCCAGTGGTTGGTCGATTATCTGACTCCTCTTTTGTGATGGGATGGAAACAAGTGGGAGATGGTATTTTGGGCAACCAAAAGAAGTTGACAGATCTCTTGTCGAATAGAACAATGCTCCACTCGGAGGTAGAGGACCAACTGATATGGAGTGCTTCCAAATCAGGAGATTATAAAGTCAGCGTGGGGTATGAATTGCAGAGATTCAGAAACAAGGAATGCAAGTGGCCCTCGATCCTATGTTGGGGTAAATGGCCACTCCCGAAGGTCGGGGCTTTCCTTTGGATCACATTACATGGTAGGATCTTAACAAGAAGCCGACTGAAAATGATTGGGATCGTGGGTCCCAATTGGTGTGTCATGTGCAAACAGGAGGAGGAGACAGTTGATCATCTTTTGTTCTAGTGCCCATTTGCCCAAGACTGTTGGGATTGGTTAATAGCATGGCTTCATTGGAATGTGGTAAGAAATGAAATGCTCAAGGAATTCCTATCCTCGTGGCCTATTCATAGGATACATTCTAAATGGGGCATAGTATGGACAGTGTGTCCCTCTCTTTTGGTTTGGCATGTATGGAAGGAGTGTAATAGAAGAATCTTTGAGGACATATCTCTAGACATGGGGTCACTTCAGAATAAGGTAAAAAATGCCATAGAGGAAGTAGTGAACAACATGACCCAAGGCTTGCTCTTCAATTATCAATCCAAATGGGATCTAGACATGGAGGCTATGTGGACATTCAAGAACCTCGGGGACCATCTTATGAAAGACATGAAGGTTGATAGGAAGCTAGTGGTTTGGTAGACCCCACAAATTGGTTGGATGAAATTGAATTTTGACGGAGCTAGCAGGGGTAACCCGGGGAGGAGTGGCATAGAAGCCATCATTCAGAATGCAGAGGGTATAGTAATAAGGGCATTGATGGGATTCATAGGAGTTACTACCAACAATGTGGCAAAATTTTTTGCCTTGGAGGCTAGTCTTAATTGGTGTGTCACCAATGGCATCGACAAACTCATCATTGAAGGTGACTCTCAAGTCATTCTAAATGGAATCGCAAAATCAAATTTTTAGTCTTGGAGGCTAACATAGTGGATCCCTAGAATCAAAGATCATTTGAAAAGACTTGGCGATTACCATCTTCAGCACGTTTATTGGGAAGGCAATAGGGCGGCAGATTACTTGGCTAATATGGGAATCGATGCAAAATCGATCACTGGATTTGATAAGGACGACACATTGCCTAAGGATCTGCAGATTATCATCACGTTAGAGCAAGTTGCATTCCCGAGAGGAGGGATAGGCTGATGGTATGGCTTTGACGGAGTAATCAGAGGAAGTCGTGTGTAGCTCGTGAACCCGAGCGATGAAGCACGCTTCCAAGTACATAGGAATCCTGCAGGATCAACTTGCATAGTTCAGGATTTGGTCCGATTTATTGGTCGGGTTTCAAGCTATTTATGCCATCACCGATAGCCCTTTCCAAACAAAGAACTATGATGCTTCACCTGGGCATTAGCTGTGGATGTACCAAAGGGATAGCGATGGAAGAGCTGCCGGAGGGCCAGATAGCACGCATCTTCAAGAGAGCCAATGATCAAGAATAGGTTAGGGTGGTGGCAATCCTAGGAGAAGATTACTGGTCAGCAAGCCATGTCCATGATGGTATATTGATTGCAGATCTATTTCTCCCCATTATCCAGGTGTTGGGCAATGCTCTGTCGGCCAACTCGATAGTACGCAAGACTGTGGAGGAAAGTATCTACACGAAGGTGGCCTGTGCTTTGGAGGGTATTAATGTCAAATCGGCGAATGGATGCATGGTAGGACATTTTTGGCTGCAAGCTGAAGGCAAGAAACAAAAAATGAATAAGGCATGGTCTCTGTTCAGGCAAGGAATTCTGAAGGAATACGGTTTGGAAAAATTCTAAGCATTCGCTAAGGAGAATAAGGGTCTGTTTCCAAAAGGAATAGTAGATAGGCTGATGTCTATCAGTAATGGGATCATGCACCTGTACAATTGATCCCAATTGTTGTATCTACAATAGTTTCTTAATACAAAGGGTACTGCCCCCTAGGTAGAACTTGCTTACAAAATATAATAAAATAAGGGGATGTAATGTCTATGCACTGTAATATGGAATTAGCATGCTTTTTGCATGTAATTATCATGGCTTTTGTTGTATTGACATAATATGTATATCATAATGAATGTAAAGGAGGAGGTAAACTCCCTCTCCTATGATTGTATCATTATAACTATCCTCTGATTTTAGAAAATGAGAAATTGTATTATTATGCAAAATTGAACTTTTACCGATATCCACACTGAACTGAATTGTAAATTTTTTAAAAATTAATAAAAATAATAACTACACCCTATTATCCATTAAAAAAAATAAACATAAAAAAACAACGGAAAACAAAAAGAAAAACCATATAAATCCAATATATAAATATTGGTAGCTTCCCCTATCCCCTATAAATCTGAGTAATTGGAGCTGATTGTTAACAATGTTAAAACAATTGGGATACTGGTATCCACAGGGAGATCCAGCGTTAGCCAAAACACGAAAATTTAAAACATAGAAGTGCCGTTTATAAGGCAATCTGTATGTACAGAATAGCACAGATCACCTCAATTTTGTTGAAACCAAGTTCTCCCTCATTTTTTTGAATGTTCATTCGGCTGGGTGCAAATTTTTAATTTGAAAATTCTTTAAATACAAATCGAGAGACCAAGGAATTACTAAGGATTGTTAATTTTTCAGTACTCGTTTTCAAATTCAGCAGTCAATAAATGTAGAGCTCAGAAGCGGCCGACAAAGAATATTACATAAAGCTGAAAATCGCAGCAAATGCGCGTAAATCCCTTCCTTGGAAAGTCTGAAAAGAATCAGGATGGAGAATAGAAAAGGAAGAGGCATAGAGAATCCATTTGCTTTGAAAGTAGGGCAAGTCTTTACGGGCTTTGGAGTCGGATGTGGTATTGGCATCGGTGTAGGCCGACCTTTAAATCTAGGTATTTACAAACTAATCTGTCCTATCATCTTCAAATCGATTACTACTCGTAAACGTTTTAGTTATTCTGAGAGTAGTTCATATTAGTACATGCATTGCAATGGCAAAGAATGCAAATGACATCAATACACATAGTAAGTCTTCTTACTCTTAAATTCTAGCGTTCTTTGGTTTTAAGACGCGTAGCCAAATATTTTCGTTTTTATACAATTTGTTCTGTAGTAGGTCATCTCGTACAAACATCACAAATTCAACAGTGTAATTTGCGAAACCGCAAAAAACAATTGTTCTTATGCTCGCATTCTAGGGTTTCTAAAGCTTTGTGTTTGGGTTTAAGGTTTACAGGGCTTTTTTTTGTTGCTTCTTAAGGCTAACATAGCTGAATTGTGATTTATGATGGTGTGCCTCTAAGGTTTTTAGATTTATTTTTAAATTACTTTTGATACTGAAAATAGCTACATTGGTTTCTGCAGTAGTAGAGCAACTTTGTACAAACGTCGCAAATCCAACACTGCAATTGGCATAAATGCAAACTGTGATTTTTCCAGTCCTTGAATTCAAGGGCTTTTAGGGTTTTTTTGGTGTCTTCTTAAATCCAGCATAGCGTAATTGTGAGTTCTGACGGTTGGCTTGTAAGGTTGCAATTCTTCTTTGAATCTTTGCTTCCACTCCTCTGTATTATAATAAAACAAAAGAAGCTTGTTAGCAGGATCCAGTTACTTCCTTTGCAATATCGTAGGTCAGCATGCCTTGCCTTGGCAGGCTTATGGTCTGGGCTGCTTGGATTGAATCTGGGATTTCGACCCATCTAGAGTCTTATACTCACTAGTTTGTCTGGCCAACAGCCTTTTAATATTTCTAAAGAAGCGCTTTATTGACAAATAACTTGTAATTTTCATATGCACGCTTCTGGGAAGAACGGAGGTCCTATAGAATCTATTGGATGGGGTGGCATTTCAAATATTATTTGCAAGGTGTTCTTATTTCTTCTTCTGATAAAATGGTAATTCTTAGTAATGTCAAAGGAGGCCCAGAGAAGAAGGCCTACAATGCATTATTGGGTCAAGGCTAGCTAATGGTAACTTAGACCAATCATAACTAGAAGAAGAATCTATTGTTTTTTGAAAACAAAGGCGGGAATAACATAATATATTTGAATAACCAATCAAGAAACAAAGAAGTAGCCTCATTTGATGGGTTCTTAAGGTTTAGACTTTGATGAAGAATGAGGTAGAGACCGAGGTACCAGAGAGGTGAATGATGAAGAGGCTCTAGAGTTGCAATCTTGTTCAGCGAAATGAACCTAACTCTCCCAGAGGTCTCTTCCATTGAACAAGATCTATCCATTTTGTAAATTGAAGGAGGAAAAGGATAACAATGAGTTGACTGCGAATGATCTACTCATTGAATTTATCCTCTAGAGCCTATAAAATATAAAGTGGATGATGCCAAATTAGATGAGAAATTGATACACCAATTTGGAAGTAAGGAGGACATTAAGTATAAAGAGCCCCTGCTGGTGACTGAGAGATTGGGATCAGAAGGTGATACCAAGATGATTATGGTTGGAGATGAATGGGATCTAAGTGAAGGAAATAATTAATGTTGCAAATTTCATGAAAGTGTTTGTACTGGACTCAACTAGTGTTGAATAAGGGGTCATTACAGATAGACAAATAATTAAATTTTTTAATATATGTTTGTCATTTTGTGTTGTCCTGATGAATATACCATATGTATATTTCAAAAATCATTAAGTTTTGCAAATTTAAGTTTCACAAGTTAATGAAGTTGGAAAGATAAGTACAATATGGGGCCGACAAGAAGAAATATTAAAGGAAAACATCTAATTTCACAATGGGTAGAAAAGAAGAAAGTGAATTTTTAGCATTGTACAACGGCAACCATCTCTTATTAGTCATTCCATCATATGGTGGGTTAAAAAGGCAGCCATACACACCCATATTGGACACCATCATAAATCAAGCACGTTAAAATGCTCTACTATACAACTCTCTGAAGCTTCTCATCCTGTATGACACTGAAAGAATTTTGTGATAGCGTCTTCAAAAGAATTGGAATGGTCTTTAAATCAAGCCATATAACTGCATCCAACTGCTAGGATTGCAACTTTTACTGTACAACATTCTGCACTTCCTCACATCTCTGTGAGGCTCTTTGATAACCTGTGTTCTGCCTTACATTCCTCCTCAGGAACTTTCACTGTGCGGTCTGCTACTGCTTCTTCCACAATATTACTCCCTATTACTTATTGTTCTGCTGTACATCAAACATTCTTTGCAGCCTCTACTGCATGTTCTCCTTTGCCTGCTGAACCTTTAGCCAAACAAAATTCTGTTTGTACAAGCTCTTTCAGTAGTATGGATTCATTCTGGAATATCTACCACTGTATGATGATACAATCTGTTGCAAATGATCTTTCTGCTGAGTTCCATGCATCAGTTTACCAGGCCTTTATAGTATGGTTTGATTCACTTTTTGATGCCACCAATTGACTACAGGAAGATGCAATGTTCAGCAGTAAAACTAACTGGCATATGGTCTGAAAGATAATTCAAAAGAAGTGTCTTCTTTGCAATGACTTGTACAAGGACAAAGTTCCATTGTAGTTTGGTCAGACTCCGATGGGTCTACATTGGAAGTTATGTTGTCGAGAGGAATTCACATCAATTGTTTTTGAAGTGGTGCCAAGGAATAGCTTTGTTCTAACTGCCTCAACAATTTACAAGAATTCATGAAGTTATATGGCCATTGGCGAGTGCATTCCCACTACCATGTGTAATATTCTAGCTACTATGATCAGTCTGTTATTAATTAGTTCTCCTTTTTGCTTTTAATTGAAGAATCCTTCGCAAGCACAATATTAACACCTCAAACCATTTTCAGTCTTTGCTCAAGACATGACACAGACTATTCAAGAGTCCAGGGAAATCCGTTAGTTTCATGAATATTTCTGTACATAAAAGAACAAAGAAAATCATTACCAAATTACTTGTGCAGATGATAACTAGTGAAACATCTATTAAGCTCAAAAGAAAAGTGCTTATAGGGAAAGTTAAAACAAGTTACGATTTCTTCCCATCATATTACATGCACTAAAGCAGAATCCCTGTTAGCTTTTTCTAGATCCCTTTCCCTGATGCTTTCTAAACTAAAAACTTCTAAAGAAAAACTCCTAATCTCATTACTACAAGCAACTTGTATGTTTGTACATAGGTCCATATAGATTTGACATTTTCATGAATAAGTACCATGATTTTTTACATGCCTCTCATCAGTTGGCAGCAGCATTAAATATAGAATTCTTGTAAATTCTATTGCTAGTTCCAAGAAAATATAGACATTCAATATGATACAGTTTTTCACATGCATTTTATATGGTCTCAAACAGGAAGATTTGATGTGTACATCAGGTCTATACAACATAAAGCTTGAATCTGGATGATTTGTAGCCTACCCTTCTTAAATTCTGGGCACTAAGTGTATATCTATCACCAAGATTTTGCTGCAGCAGGCCCTTCCAGATCAGTCAGGTTCATGCCTCAAGAAAAAGCATTTTGTCCTTGCTCTGATTTCTTCAACTACCTACCAGCAGAAAATTGGGATTAGATTTAAATAAAATTGCTAAAGTAATTGCAATCTAATAAATTGCTTAAGAAATTGGGCATTAAAATCCTTTTGTCATAAACAGTATAAAATTCATTCATCTGAGTTTAATTCATGGTGTTAGGCTTATCTATCTTACATGGGTCATTAAGATGCCTGTTGGGCTTCAAGTTAATGTAACACAAGCTTGGAATGGGAGCCACATATCTGTAGTTGAATTCCAGGTTTAAAATTGCAGAAAAATCTTTGTCTAAGCCTATTGCAGATCATAGATGAGCCATCAAAATAAATAGTGTAAATCCATTTAGAAGCAACAGTTTAATTGACAGTGGCATGGGAGAACACATGAGATACGTGTGACATCAAGTGAGATATACACTGGTACTAAAATCAAGGAAACTGGACTTCTGTGATTGGTGCATGCGAGGTCTTGTGTATAAATATATCTGAGCTCAGATTAAACTAGAATGTGATCACTTAAGCAGGGCTATGTATATTGAGTAGTTTGACATTCATGTGAGTTTTTCATTAAAAATTGAGTTTTTCATTAAAAATGATTAAGGACTTCAAATAAACAACTCAAGATTGTTTTAGTTTGAAATGATTGTATTCACTGCATTCATTTCGGAAGCTACACGTGTCTTTCTTAGACTAAGTCACATGTCTTAACTTAGACCTTGTGATTTGTTGCTCTAGACTATCTTGTAATCCTCCTGCAGACCTCAAACAATTGGTGAGCTCAATTGAACTCGGGAACTTGCATCCGTAGGGCAGAATATATCAAGTCTGAGGAGTCTTCAAACTTGTCCATTTGTATAGACTCTGCTTCAATAGGGGTTTCAAGTCTTCCACTCATTATACATCACCTCTAGAGTTAACTTCTCACTTTCGATTGTCTTCATCAATTGCCTCCACTTGCCATTCTTGGAGCTCTCCTCAGTCCTTTTGTGGATATCAAACATCCAGTAAGGCTGAGTTTACTTGGCACTCTGTTGTTACGCCCCCATCGTAAGAGAAGAAAATAAAACATAACAAACAAGCCACCACAACAAGGTGCCTCTTCTTGAAGGCATATTAATTATTACATGGGATCGGCGCCTTCTTTAATTATTGGTTATCAAATGTCAGCGGGTGCAAAAGAAGAGGTGTATCTCTTCAAAGTTTAATAGATGTAACCTTTCCCCAATTGACGAGTATAAAAGGGAGTTGATACCTCATTTGGAAGGGCATCAAATAAGGAAGAAAGTGAGAAGAAAATAAGAAATCTGATCTGACTAAGAGCAGAAATAAATATCCAATAGCAGCGGATAGATTAAAGGTAATTTCAGTGAATAAAGTTAAATTATAGTTGTGCATATGTGTTCATGGTATAGTAATATCTGCAGCAATTATTGAATTTTGTGAATAATCTAAATGTTTCTCTTACTTAATTTTTAATAAAGGATTCATTTAATAATCTATTTTGAATTTAGAGAAACAAATTGCAGATAGGAGGGACGACTAGCCTTTGAAGTTCACAAGACCCAACTACACCACCTCAAGATGAATGTTATGCTCATGGTGCAGGGGGCTTAGAGTGCCCTTGGGCTTGAGGTCGCATCAATTATGCTACCCAAAGATGAAATGGATGACCAACCTTCCAAGCCTGTGGGCCAAGAAGTGGAACGGAAGACCAGCCTTCCATGCGCTCAGGCTTGAACGAGGAGAATGACTAGCCCCCAAGGTGAACTGAGGGATGGAAGGGCGGCCCATCTTCTATGCTCTTGTAGTACAAGGGTGACCGACCTTGAGACTGCGGTTTGCAAACGTTTCAATAAATTCCTAATAAGGTTATTATGGGAATCCACATGGGAATGACTAATGCCTTAATTAGATCTTAATATGAGAATGTTATATGATTTCATGATGTATACTAACGATTGGTCAATAATAGATTTTATCTTGACTTATGATTTAATGTCAATTTCCAAGTGAATAATATTGTGTGCAAGAACTAAACTAGGATTTATCTTATTAAAAGGCATTTCAATTGATAAATTTATACTCTTAACTCTATATTTCTTATTTTTTGTTGGAATTGTAATTTTTTGGCAAAATATAAAAATGTCGCCAAAGGGGACATTACAATTGGTATTAGAGCTTTGTTCCTGCTAGCTTGTGAGATGAAAGATAGTATATGCAACTAAGCCAAAGGGCTCAAAGGGCACTAGAAATGGAAAGAAGATGAGTTGCATCAAGTAATAACTCCACTTAAAGTAATAAAATGGGTGAACAATTGGGAGATGAGTTGAGGGCTTTGATTGAATACAACGAAAGAACAACTCGAGCATTTATGGAGCAAAATTGAGAAGACAATTAAATTATGCCTACAACCCCTTCAAAATATGAACAACAAATTTAGCACTCTTAGACCCAATTGAGCTAATGAGAGGGATGCCACTTCTAACTATTTGAAAGATGACAATAGAACACCACCAAGGTCAACACCTAGGGTAACCAGACCATCCTTATTACCTAGAGAGGAACCATCAAGAGAGGAAGAAGAAATCAATTCACCAATCAATAACTTAAATGAGTATGCAAAAGCTTATTCAAGACTTGACCCTAAAATTAGGAGGAATATTTCATTTAGAGAGTATTGTGAGGTTGGAACAAGAAGTAACTGTAGAAGAGAAGGAGGTCAACCTAATAAAAATTTATGTCGAAAGGTGAGTAAAAGGATTCTTCCCAACTTTGATGGGTTGGGAAAGGTCACTACCAATTCATGGATACAAAAATTGGACATATCTATCTCTCAGTCTCACATCCGAAGAAGATGCCATCAAATTTGCCATCTTACATTTTGAAGGGGTTGCACATGGTTGGCAACACCATGGTTTGATTTGTCGAGGGCTCCAAAACATAACAACTTATTATGAATTTACGAAAAAACTCATGGACTTATTTAACCAAAAGCACCTCGAAAGACAATTCAAAAAACTAACACAATTAAAATGAGGATCAATAGAAGACTATATAGCCAAATTTCAAAGAGTCTCAATCATGGCACCTGGGATTATCGAGAAAAGACTAACATGCCTATTTATTGAAGTATTGTTGGAGTCAATTCATGGTTTAGTAAGTGCTTTAGAAACACATCTCTTCAAGATGCAATTCAATAGGCTCTAAGGTTGGAAACCACATCAACAAAGCAAAGGAACCAACCTAAGAACATAACTTGAAGATCACAAAGCCAACCTTCCTACAAAAACAACTTGAACTAAAGACATTACCCTCTCAACCAAACACAACATGGGAAGAAATGACAAAACCAACAAAAACCTCACTACAAAAACAACTTGAACAAAAGACATTACCCTCTCAACCAAACACAACATGGGAAGAAAGGACAAAACTACAAAGAAAAGGATAATTTTAAGTGCGAGGAAAAATTGGTACAGGGACATAGGTGCATGGAGAGAGGAAAAACACACAACAAAGAAGCATTAAAAAGGAGTAGAGGAATGAAGAAGAATTTGAATCTCAAAGGAAAAGAAGAAGACATGACAAAGAAGAAAAGAGTACATTGGCAACACTTTTAGGGCACCTAAATATTACTGTTTTAGAAGCCATAGTGTTCCAATAGGACAAAAGGTGACGGTTCTAGTAGACAGTGGTGCTACCCACAACTTCTTTAATGAAGGATTGGTGGCAAGGATGGAATTAGGACTTGAAAACTTTGAAGGATTCAAGGTGGTCATGGCAGATGGGTTCACTATCCCATGCACACAAGGAATCTAACAAGTTGAGCATTACTTTGGGAAGAGATCAAATCAAAGAGGATTTCTATGTGATGAACATGGGTGATACTAGTATTAGCCATCCAATGGTCACACTCCTTAGGGAGATATTACCATTACTTCCAAAAGAGGACTTCTATGTGGTGAACAAGGAATCTAACAAGTTGAGCATTACCTTGGGAAGACATCAAATCAAAGAGGACTTCTATGTGGTGAACATGGGTGATATTGGTATTAGCCAGCCAGTGGTCACACTCCTTAGGGAGATATTACCATTACTTCCAAAAGATGGAGCTTTGTTTTAAATACAACAACAGAGAGGTGATCTTACAAGGGTTATCGAATGGGATGCCAAGGGTACTATCATACAAAAGGATGGGGAGAGCCTTTAGACATGGTCAAATATAATGGGCTGCCCAATGTATGATGCCTGACAAGTCTTAAACCAAGGGGAAAAATATACATGTAGATATCCAACTGATCCTGAATGATTACAAAATGTTTTTTGGAGACATTACTCGAGGATTTCCTTCAAAAAGGGGCTTCAAACACTCTATTAAACATGAAGAAGGGGAGAAACCTGTTACCACAATACCCTATCAACAACCAAGAAAATATAAAGAAGTAATTGAGAATACCATAAAGGAATTATTGGAAATGGGGTATATCTAGCCTTGCTTTGGCTCCTTCACCTCCACTATAGTATTAGTAAAAAACAAAAATAGTAGCATGAGGATGTGTATGGATTATAGGGCCGATTACTCCGTTTCTAGGGTAGATGAATTAATTGATGCACTGTATATTTTTCGAAAATTGACCTACATTGGATACCACCAAATTAGGGTATGAAATGATAATTGATTGAGATATTCAATATTAAGTAAAGGAGACGAATACTCCTTAAATAAGCAATTACAAGATCTTTCTATAACATAAATGATCGAGAACTAAAGAAAGAATAGAAAGTTACTAAACTAACTAAACATTTTAAAAAACATAAAGTTACTAAAAACTGACTTAAAATAAAGTTACTTACATGACCATCATAGTAAATATGACAATATTATTTTAATACTCTACCATAATGGTTATTCTACTAACTACCCTACAAAAGACTTGACATAATCTGCAGTTTATTTGGCCACGAATGCATACAAGGATGACTCCTCAGAATGCTCTGCGACATGAGCTTGCCGTTGAGACCCTCCTTGGTGGGACTTTTGATCAGTTAAACACTTTCTATAGAAATTCTTCATATGACCAAGAACAAAAACAAGCCGAGTGCCTTCCAATCCGATGATGAGTAATGAAGCCATCCCTCGCATTACCCAGAGATCGAGATCAACTTCTCAAAAAACTTAATTTTTGTTTATAAAAAATGAGCAAAAAACTGTGAAACCCACGTTTTTGCCAAAATTTTCAAAATAAACCGCTGCAAAATAAGCATCGTGATTTTGTGGAAAAAACATCAAACCATTGATGCAACCTTGAGATTACACACAATTTTGTGAAAGAATTGTAGAAAACCCTCACTTTTTAGAAAAAGTTAAAAAACCCCACAATTTTGTCAAAAAAATCATCAAAATGCAGCAAAAGAAAACAATTTTTGGGAAAAATCATGAAAAAGCCCTCCATGAGTTTTGGGAAAAAATTATGGAAAAGCCCTCCACAATTTATGGGAAAAATCATGCAAAACTCGCCAAAAATCATTCAAAACCTGCCATGCAAAACCCTCTTAGATCAGAAAAATCAGGAAAACCTTTGAGAACAGAAAACCCAGCAACTCTCAGTCACAAGAATAGGGAACCCTTGCAGATCTTCAAAAACTTCATTTTTTGGGTGAAAAAATGGTAAAGAAATCTGCAGAAACCACAAGTTTAATTTAAAAAAATTGCCAAGAATTGAGAACCCACAATTTTAAAAAAAAAAGTCAAGCAAAAAATCTTATAAAAAATCTGCCAAAAAAACCCCATGTTTTTTGTTTAAAGAAATTGGGCAAAAAACTTTTTGAAATTTTCTTAAATTTTCTAGGTAATTAAACCATGAATTTTATTGGAAAAATTTGCCAAAAACCAACCTTTTCTCTGGTACCATGAAATGATAATTGATTGAGATATTCAATATTAAACAACGGAAATGAATGGTCCTTAAATAAGCAAGTTACAAAAAGGTCCTTCTATAATGGAAATGATTGAGAACGAAAGACAGAATGGAAACTCACTAAACTAACTAAACAACTTAAAAAACAGAAGGTTACTAAAAACTGACTGACTGACTTAAAATAAAGTTACTTATATGACTTAAGGTTACTAAATACTAAATATTACAATATCATTTTAATAAGGCAAGGAAGGAGGATACCAACAAAACAACTTATAGATGTCATTTTGGGCATTTTGAGTTCCTTGTCTTGCATCCTTTCAACTTGCATGAATTATCTATTTAGCAAACAACTAGGAAAAATCCTTGTGGTATTCTTTGATGGCATTCTAATTTATAGAAAAACTTGTGAAGAACACCTAAGACACCTAGATGAAGTGCTGGGGATACTTGAACAACAATTACTATTTGCCAAAATGTCCAAATGTGAACTTGGATTGGAGGAAATTTTATATCTAGGGCGCAAAATCAGTGTCCAAGGAGTCAGCGTTGATGAAGGAAAGATTAAGCCGTAAGGGATTTGTGTGAAATTTGTCATTGATGTCATAAACAGCAGGGCATAATTAAATACATATAAAAGTCAGCAGGGTATAATTAAATATTTATATAAAAGTCAGCATGGAGACATCAGGGCAGTATTATATATATATATATATATATATATATATAACTTGTGACAAACCCCCTCATTGGTTGGGTATATATATATATATATATATAACTTGTGACAAACCCCCTCATTGGTTGACCCAGTTTTTGAGGTGTAAAAATGCATTTTGTGATGTCCCCTTTTTGAAATAGGTTTTAATAACAAATAATAAAAATAAAATAAAATTTAAATTTAAATAATAAAATAACAAAATAAAAATATAACAATCAAATTTAGTTAAGTTAATAAAGGGTCAAAAGGCATGAAATGAAAGGTTGTGACTCCCTCAAATATGAGATATAAAAAAGGAGAACTTCATTTGAAAGGGAGGGAAAGGAAGGGAAAAGGGAAGGAGTGAAGCAAGGAAGAACTAATAGAAGTGAAGAAATGAGAAGAAGTAAGGAAGTGACTCCTTCAAAGAGCAAAAGTTAGGGTTGCGACTCTTTGAAAAGGTGGTGATTATGAAGGTTTGTGACACTTTCAAAGAGGGACAATAATGAAGGGCTGTGACTTGAAAAGGTCATAAATGATGAAGGGCTGTGATTAATCCAAAGGGTCGTAATTGTGGAAGGTTGTGAGCTTTGCAAAGGGCAGCCATGATGAAGAGGTGTGACTGTCCTCCACATTGGAAGATACAAAGTTGAGAATGTTTCATTCAAGGAAGACATCCAAGGGAGAGCAATTTGGGGAATAATGTATTCTTCTCTAAGAAAACAATGAAATGTGGTGACTCAATTCTAATGAAAGTTGGTGACCCTTTCACCAATAAAGTATATAGGAGATTTCATTTCAAGCAAAAAAGGAGCAACAATAAAAGAGTATTATTCAGATTTTGAGAGCAAACTGAGTACACGAATTCTGTTTGATAAAGGAGATTGATGATCTTAAGAGATCAACCTGATATGAGAAATCAGACAGATATTTATTCAGCTTATCTCATCTTATTTGAAGCAAAGTATAGGGTGATCCCGAAGTGGACATTACACATTTACAATATTAGTGAATACTTTTTTTGGAGCCCCAATAATATTCATCATATGTCAATAGGAATGAGTCCTTTGAAAGCCTTTTATGGGTGCAAGGCAATGTTGTTTGGGGACTTAATCTTTACCAAAATTCAAGTGTCAGGAGCTAGAGACTTAGTGCAACAAAATATAAATATTTTGAATACACTAAGATAATCAGCATCAATTGCAAAATCGACAACAAATTTATGTTGATAGATGAAGAATTGAAAGGACATTTAAAGTCAGAAACTTAGTCTTCCTAAGTGTTAATGTTTTGTAGCTTCAGTCAGATAAACACTACGAGTCAATACTAGTGAAGATATGTATATATATATTTAGTATATATGAGATATATATATATATATATATATATATTATTATGTAAATATTAGAAAAATTAATATAATACTCAAAAGATATTATATATATATAATCATAATTGTCATTATATTAATTACATAGTAATGAATAGACATGTCCCTTCATGTCCCATGAAGGGACATGTCTCTTCTTGGCTCATTCTAAATATAAATGCAAGAGATTGTTGCATTTGGAAAACACATATAATCAGATAGTGCTATTACATTTGCAATGATCCTAAAACCTTATGGTATCAGAGCCAGGTTGCAAATGTAAGAGAGTAGTTTGTTGATGGTGAATGTGTGACTGTCTCAGAAAATATAGTCTCAGTACGAGGACCATATATCATAAATGCACCGTTGGATTGTGCTGAATTTTGGATATGTTGGTGATAAATTTTTTTTAGAAGAATGTCATTGGAGCGATTGGAGAGAAAATGTCATATTCAAAAGTTATGACCGATTGTGTACAAGTCTATGCAAAAATTTGTAAAAGAGTGAGGTTCCTTCTTTAAAAGCCTAACCTCTTGAAGGAAGATCCGATCATATTGAAGGTTGTCATAGTGTATAGAACCTTTGGATATTCAAGACAGACCATGTGAAGAATTATGGTAATTTTCAAGAGCGGCGACATCATTTTGTGAATTTGCATGATATTTTCTATATGGGCTCAACTTACAGAATGAAATACTTGAAATTTATAAAAGATAAGTATTTCATGTTTTATTAATGCACATAATTTTTGAGTTTGTAATTCATGCTATAGTATTGGTTAGTAAATCTTTCATGCTTCTATCTTTGGTATTTCTCTTCAGGATAGTTTAGTTTTATGAACTATTTGTAAATCTCTATCTGAAATACTTTCAGGACGAATCAAGAGGCATATGTGATTGCATTCAAGAGAGAAAGAGCTTGATGCTTGCAGTCATGGGATTGAGTTGATGGTTGAAACATTTCTTCAAAGAAAGAAAATATCATTTAGAGGGACAAACCTACAGAAGCAACCTTGGACGAGAAGATTAGAAGGTTGATATCACATTCAAAAGAAGTCTAACGAACCATCAGAGGAAACCTTGGACGAGAAGGTTAAATGTTGATGTTAGTACTCAAAGCTTCAGAGGGAGTCAGTACAACATCTAAGGGATCTGCCTTATTTGATTTCCAAGGATCTTGGTCATATTGATTCAGAGGGAGTAAACCATATTGAGATGGTTTCCCTAATGACCAGGAAACTATAAAAGAAGAAAAAAGAATTGCGATTCAAATGATGTAGTTCCATGTATGTGAGCTAGAAGGCTTTTATGCAGATATCTAGGTCATGATATTCCTAGATAGATGGTTGGGCATTCAAGAAAATAGCTTAATGCAGACTAAAGAACAAAGACACGACTTGTTCTCAGAAGGTTGATATTAGATTCAGAGGGAGTATGATAGTTCATCTAAAAACAACCTTGGACGAGGAGGTGAGGAGGTTGTTACAAGACCTTAAAGGGAGCATCCAAAGGACTATGATCATGAGATTGAGTCCCATGTGTGCTGGCTGAAATGCCTTTATGATAACTCCTACATAACTTGGGGTTCACCTAGAGTGATGCAAACTGTATAAGAGATATAGTGCATAAGTATGCTATTCAAGGTACATTATCACTACAAAACATATGTCTGATATTCTCACCAAGTCTCTTGCTAGAGAGAAGGTTGTATACTTTCGAGATAAACTTGGTATGATGGAGAATGAAGCCTTACATGAAAATGAGTGTTAACATATGTGATCTATTATCTTGTATGTTATTGCATTCTTCTCTTTGAGAGAGAAGTTTAAGGTGAAAGCCCTTGTTTCCACCCTTTGGGATGAGCCATGATGGATCCACCCTTTGAGATGAGTCAAGGTGGATTTCATGTGTGACTCTAGGACTTATGGGCCCTCCTGTGAACATTGGAGAAAGGTGACGACTTTTCGACAATGAACACTTGTATTTGATTGATGTTGTGAGGTGACGACTTTGCAACATCTCCATCATGATGGATATCATGTGACTTGATATCCGTGGACATGTCATGATGGTTAGGATCTCTTAGACATCATGGTAGATATCATAAGGCTGATATCATTAAATAAACCATAGATGATTTAGAGATCTTCATGGTGGATATTATGTGACGTAATATTTGTAGACATGCCATGATCAGTCTATATATTATCATGTCTATATGGTAAGTATCACATATGTGATACTAATGCACATATCATACAAGACATGTTGAGTACGTGGTGAATATCATGGACTTGGTATTTGAAGATCATTACTCTAAGTACTTGGTGAGTATCATGGATTTGATACTTGGAGACCATTACTCATGATAATCATCTTTGAGCACTTGGTGATATCTTGTGAGTTGATATTTGGATACCATTGCTCTGAGTACTTGGTGAGTATCATGGATTTGATACTTGAAGACCATTGCTCGTGATATCAGTAAAATGATATAAATTTTAAATGATTATCTATACTCACATATTACATTGAGGTTATATATTTATCCTCCCTAGCTAAGAGGGAGTGTTAATGTTTTGTAGCTTCAATCGGATAAACACTACGAGTCAATATGAGTGAAGATATGTATATATATATTTAGTATATATGAGATGTATATATATACTTATATATATATATATATATATATATTTCTTATATATATATTAGAAAAATTAATATAATACTCAAGAGATATTATATATATATATAATCATAATTGTCATTATATTAATTACATAGTATTGAATAGACATGTCCTATGAAGGGACATGTCTCTTCTTGGCTCATTCTAAATATAAATGCAAGAGATTGTTGCATTTGGAAAACACATACAATCAGATAGTGCTATTACATTTGCAATGATCCTAAAACCTTAACACTAAGATTGCAATCGTATAATCAATCATCAATTAAATTGTGTGAATTCGAGAAACTGAAACCAAGATTCTATGGATCTAACAAGATTTTAAAGAGGATTGGTGAGGTTTCTTATGAGTTGGATTTGCCGACAAGTAGCATAATTCATAATGTCTTCCACTTGTCTTGCCTTAAATATCAGGATTTTAAGGGGATTCTTGTCTTGCCCTAAATATCAGGATTTTAAGGGGATTCGCTATATTTCGAGTGCAGAAAACAGGGTTTGCAATACAACGATCACCGTTGCTATTTTGTAATGAAGACATAGGGGAGGTTGCGATACTGCGAAAACAATTACAAGATACATATATGAACTAAATAAAATAGAACAATGAAGATGAGCGCCAAAAATGGGCGCCAAGATTTGAAAGTCAAATTTGGGTGGGAAAGAAAGTTGTTCAAAGAACCTAATAAATGCGTGAGCTAATTGTCGGAAAAATCCAAATGCACGGTTAACACGACATTTACCAATGGACCTGTCTTGGGACTAACACAACATTTACCGATATAGTGATAATTATAACCAACATTAAAAAGATAGTAGGACAACATAACACACCATGTTTGTAATTACCTCCGCTCAATGAAGGAAAATTGATTTGGGAACTTGAAGCCATTATTGATATGCAAGTAAAGATATTAAGTAATAGGACTATTCCTATGTATTTGTATTCATTGTGTACATAAGTTGCACTTCCACAATATAGCCTTCTTTGGCACTTTTGACAATTGTATTGCATAGATCACAACTTGATCTTTTGCATGTTGATCATAACTCGATCTTTTGCATGTTGTTCACAAATTGGTTTATCCTGATTGTAACAATTATAAGCATTGAAATCAAGAGACCTCTTAGCTTTTTGTTGCAAGTGGCAATTGTACCCACATTAACTATAAAGTGCCAAATCATTTGCTTGTGCCATGGGAGGGGGTGGTGGTCTTTGATTGAGTGAATTTGGGGGTTTGTGTTGTGTGTTTGCGCTTTGAGTTCTCTCTTGTGCTCTTCAAATTTCAGCCATGGGTCATCCTAAGTTTCCTCTTTTAACTCCACATAGCTACACAACAAGGAAAATAAATGCATTGGAGTAAGCTAGTGGAAAAAGGATTAATTCACTATGTCAAGGGATCCATACTAGAACCAACAAATCTTGACGTGAAATTGGATTGGCTCATTGAAAGTATTGTATCTCTTGAAACTTTGAGGAAATATGTGTCTATTGATCATATCTTTTATACTAGTAAGTATAAAACAACCAAAGATGCTTAGGTTAAACTTGCTCAATCGTATGGCAAAGTTGATGAGGTTAGGGAATACAAACTTGATAATGATCTCTCTAATCTAGATCCTAAGAAGTTTGATACTATCCAAGACTATGTAACTAAGGCTAATGAGTTAAGAGAACAACTCAAAGATTGTGGCATTGAATAGGAGGATGCAAAATTGGTCTTCAATTTGTTGGACAAGCTTTCTTCATCATATGCAAGTTTTGTTTCTAGTTTCCAAACTTATTGGTTGACTATGGGGAGTGCCCTATACTACACCATCATTTGATTCATTTATAGAGATGTTGATTATTGAACAATTAAAGCTGATCCCCATGGGTATTCTTAAGTCATTGAAGTCGGAATCTTTGGTGACTAGTCATGAGATAGGATCCAACAAGAAACAAAGGTTTTGGGATAAACTTGCCCAATTGTATGGCAAAGTGGATGAGATTAGGGGATACAAACTTGATAACTATCTCACTAATCTAGATCCTAAGAATTTTGATATGATCCAAGACTATGTAACTAAGGCTAATGAGCAAAAAGAACAACTCAAATAATGTGGCATTGATAAGAATGATGTACAATTGGTCTTCAATTTGTTGGACAAACATCCTTCAAAGCATGCAGCTTTTATTTCTATTTTCCAAACTCATTGGTTGACTATGGGGAGTGCCCTCTACTACACCACCACTTGATTCATTTGAAGAGATGTTGATACTTGTGTTGATACAAATTTGGCTTCTTGTGATTTAGTGGAACATAATATTTGTTATCATTGAGTTATAGTGCCTTGGGATGATTACTTGATAGACATTGTTGGTTTTTTTATGGAGTCTTATCTTGCAAATTCAGGAGATACCATTGATGACATTCATCTCCTCATTGATGGAGACGATCCTTCTACAATTGTCGCAAGGGAACACTTTGACCCTCTTGTTCATTCTCTACATAATCATTATTCACAGTTTCACATGAGTGTGAATACATTGGAACAACATCTGGAGGTCTCTGTCTTCAGAGGATATACTTGACTCTTTGGAACTTGTTCTTCATTCATCTTCGCTATATCTTGGTTTGTGTTTCTCAACAATGTGGCCTACAACAATTGATTTGGAATGGGCAACTTTTAGCATCAACATAGGGACACTTGAGTAGCTTTCAGAGATTTTCTATAGAAAATGAGATTTCTTTCTACACATGCCTTTTAGGATTGACGAGACTTCATACATACACTTTTGGGTTTTTTCTTCCTAAGGAGAGGAACGTTGTTCAATGATTGTGGATCATCTTCTATATCCAATTTCTAGTATTTGCCATTTGCTCATTTTTTACATTAAGGGGGAGGCTACTTGGTCTTTCTTCTCTTTTCTTATTGGGGGGGGGGGGACTTTTTCCTCACGCACAGTTTGGTCCTTCTCATTCTTCTTTAAGAGTATTTTCTCTTTTTTGGCAAGGATTTTCTCCCCACTAGGTTTTCTCCTTTTGGGAGAGAGATTGTATTGCACGTGTACATCGATTGCATTGCATTTGTACATTGATACCTAACATGATGACGTAGTCTAGGATGGTGGATCCAAGTAAGGATAGTCCAACCTTGCAGCCAACTACCAACACAACGGAATAACACAACAAGATATGCTCCAATCAGATTTTCATTAACATGCCCGGCTGTAAGGCCTTCCGGGTTAGGGCCAATTACAATCAGAAACAGTTTTGCAAGATCAACAAGATCCAATCCAACTCCAGCTAGTCCAGCTCTGAAACAAATCAGCAACTGATGGAAACCCTAAGGCAGATTTGAACTTGAGCTCGCAAGCCACCAAGCAATCTCCTTGTCTCCAAGCCAACAACCACTAGCTCTGCTATTACAAACTATCAGAAATCAATCTGATCTTCAAGATCTCGCAAGATCCAAGTCTAATCACCCCAATCTCATGTGTCTTAAACAACTACCCCAAATACTCCTTAAATACTAATCTTCAGCCACAAGTCGGCTGGATGACACAATTAACTCCTAAGCCAAGTCGGCTCTCATTACAAACAAATATTAAATTCTCCATGTTGGCCTCCAGATCCACATAGGAGAATGTGACATCAGCTACCAACATTAAATGTACCAAGTCGGCCTCCCAAATCTCCAAGAACACCCGTCGGTAAGCCAAACTACCGAGTGCTAGGAAATATACCGAGCAAACATACTAACCGAGCTCCACAAGCATTACCGAGCACCAAAAATGCTGAGTCTCCTTCCATGACCGAGCTTCCCTCAGCGACTGAGTCCTCCAGCAACCGAGCCACTTCAGCGATCGAGCAACAAACATAAACACCAAGACCCTGTCGGTAACTGAGCACCGAGCAACAAAACACCAAGTCACCGAGTGACCATCATCCATCGAGATCCACCAGAACTTCCAACCGAGAATCACTACCAAGACCACGAAGCTCCATCGATGAAGCAAAACAAACTTCGACCGAGAACCATCATCAAAGACTACGAAACTCCAGTCTTCTACTGAGATCACCAGCCAATTAACCGAACTCCACCAGACAGTTATCGAGATTGCCAAAATCTTCAAGAACCGAGGATGCCCCTGCATCACATGGCCTAGTCGCCGGGACTCATCTTTGCATCTTTGCATCTTTCCATTGGGTTGTGTCTCTCTATGTTGCACTAGAGGGGGGTGTTGGTGTCAATAAGGTGTTGTACGTAGCAATTTCATCACTTAAGTTTTAATCACACATGTTGCTTAAGTTTACTTAGGGATAGCATAGGATTCATCCCATTTTAAGTGAATTCCCTTTATGCAATAGTTATCACCTTTCTACCTAAGTGGATAAGTTATTCCTTTATGTCTCATATCATAAGATTAAGATGCTTGTCATAATCTTATGCTATCATATGTCTCACCTTGGCCTATATAACCTAGGGTCTCTCATATATTGTATATTCATTCTATTTGCATTTGATTTGAATACAATTTATTCTTGTTATATTGATCTTCTCATTTATTGTGCTTCCTATTAGGCCTCTAGATCTAGGATGGCTATCTCCATAGCCAAATCTTATAAAATAGTCTTATAGAAGGAAAGCCAAGTTGTGTATCTATGAAATGACCTACAGGAAAAACAAAATGAAATCTCAACAATTTTAACATTCCTGATTGTCCTTGTGTTTTAGGGTAGCATGCCTATTTGTCGTAGACACTAAAATGAACATAAATAATCTAGATATGCAAATACCTTTATAATTCTAATGGACGTTCTATTGCAGTGTTATATTTTGGTTTAATTTGCAGAGGTTTTCTTGAGTATGGATTGTATTCCTTTTCTTTGACTTCACAAGGTTATTGCCCAGTCCAAGTTGTGTGACTTTGATCTAGATTCATTATCAAATGTTGTGGGTTGTGCATAAGAAGACTGTGCAAACGATGAGTTGTCATGAGTCTGTATGAATTCTTTGCATTTTATTATCACGTTTGTCACAATCTCTAAATAATAATGAATTTTGAAGCAATCAAAATTTTGTTGAGATCCAATTATTATGAAAAATTCTGAATTGTGATTAATGTTTTGAAAAGTTAACCATAATTTTCCTAAGCTTTTCTAAATTTTTGGGATACTTTTTCATTAGTTGCTGTGATTTTCATAACATATATGATCAGGAGCTATACCAGTTATTGATCAGGTAATGCGTGCAACCAGTGGTGCCACCATTGCCTTTTCGGGTATTGGACAACATACAAACAAATTCGTAAGAAACATCAAATGTTGGATTTCCTTGTAATTTAAGACTTGTTCTATCATTGATCTCAGAATTTAGTTTATTTTCTAAGCCTTATTCATGATAATTATATGTTGTGGGTGATTTTCCCCTGTAACTTCTGCATTTATTGCAGATTAGAAAGATAGGACTTAAGAGCATTGAAGCAGGTGTTGGTTGTGGAGTAGGCTTTGGTCATGGTTTTGGTGCTGGTGAGTTTCAATATTGTTTTATTCACACAGATGTGGGTATTGTGTTAAAATAACTGGAGATATGGACTTATCTTATTTGGAGCCGATTGTCAGCAATTCAAGGATTTTCTTCATTTTCAAAGAGAAATTTAATGGCATGATCTTTGTTAATTTATTTTCTTTCTGGTAATACTATTTTTTCAATACTTTTGTGTAACTGGTCATGCCAAATTGTCTGTTGCAGATTTTGAAGAAGCTTCTGACTTTCTTTCATGCTTTTCGGTAGTGTGTATGGTGCACTTATTACTGAAAATATTGGAGGGATTCTCTCGCTCTAATTAAGCTTAAATCAATCATAATATATGTATTGGTCTGTTGGTAATTATGGGTTATTTGATGGGTAGGAGGTAGTTTACTGTATTAAAATCATTTGATGAACTCTATAAATATAATTCATGATTGATTCTCTGTCTATATTACATGCTGTAACTAAATGATCTCATTGTCTACTTTATAGACATTTCAAGATCGAGACTAGCTGTAAAATTCAGACATTTACTGGAGCATAAGATTCACTTGGCAAGTTGATTTGACAAATAATAGTCTGCAGTAATATAGTCTCCAAGACAAGTGCTGGGATTGTAATAGCGGATCAATTTGGGCTGCATGGTGAAATGGATTGGTTGAACGCTTCTGCTCCTAGAGATTGAACGTAGTATACCTATAGATGTTGGTTGAGTGCCTAGGCTGATCAAACTATACTAACACACATGCACACACACACACACACATACCAGGTTTAGTATATGCACTTCAATATGTGGAACACCTACCCTATAGATTGTAAGGTAGTAAATTATGCCACCATCTATTGCCACATAGGGCCTCCTTTGTATAGTCTTACGAGGGCTTGACCTTGAGTTCCGGGCACTTCGTCATAGCTTCACAAGGTTAGTCATAGCTTCATACTAAGGGTAGCTAATGGGAGAATAGTCACCTTTACCCATAATTCAGATCTCCCATACAACCTTGAGTTACTAATACATTTTGTGAATTGTAATGAAAAAAAAGTTCTATCCCCCTATCTTGAAAGACATGGCAGTCCCTGTTAGTTAGAACCTTTTGTCATGGCCTGATATCAAAGATGGTAAGGGGAGGATGAGGTTGTATTCATATCATACGTGGGAGAATGAGATGGCTTGCTTTGTCTTATGAGAGGTTGAGGGTTAAATCTAGAGAGTAGTGTGACAAATGTTAGGGCCTTGGGCATAGTAATGGTTTGGTCGATAAACCGATTCAAGCATGGTTCAATTTTAGTAGGTGAAGTATTTTGCAAGCACAATATCCTCCCACCCGGTTGTTTGGTTTGAAGCCCTATAGATGGTAGGGGGCTTCCCGTATGATTGATATTGAAATTGTTTATAAGAAGGGAAAATGAAATATTATGTAGCTGATACATGCCAATCAAGGGATGATGTTATGTGTCTTTTCCATAGTGAAGTGGCTCTCCACGTGGATCAATCAATTTCACGTTCAAGATATAAAATAATACAAATTCATGCACTATAAATGGACATAGGTACACTTTGCTTGGAGGGTCACTATTGTTTGTTACAAAAGTGAAATATGCTAAAATTCTTCCTTCAACTATGTGCATGATCCTTGAAGAAAAGCACATCACCCCAATCGCTGGTCACTTGCAATTCCTAAATCTTGTAGAAGATTAAATATTTACGCACAAGATTTTGTATCCCAATGTGACCTATTGCAAAAAAATAAAGGAGGAACTATGAATACACTTGGGTGACCATTATCCTTACCAAACCAAGTCAGATGGGAAGAAATTTGGATGAATTTCATTACTGGCCCCATTTGTTTGGAGGTTGCCACTCCAACGTCTGTTTTTAAAAAAACTGATAAAATTTGCACATTATTGTGGGGTAATTAAAGGAGATTTTATTGGAGTGATTGTGAATATGTTCACGAAGGAGGTATACAAATATCATGGGGTTCCAAATGGAATCATTGGCGATCATAATTGTAAATTTTCCAGTAAGTTTCAGAATGAACATCAGAGGCCTTACATAAATTGCCATATTAAAGTTGCAAATAACTAATAAGTGTCTAGAATATTATGTACATCTGCTTTTGATAAATAGGGACTTTGGTCTTAATGTTTTTTCTTTGGCAAAGTAGAGGCACGATATGTAATGTCCCCAACTAGGAGGCTGTCAATTTGTAATGATTAACATACATTACTATGCATCCAAGTCAATTCAATTTAAGAAAACAACAAGTAATTCATAATACATTTGCTAGTTAACAAAATTAAGCTCACTTTCTTACTTCTCTCCTAAACTCAACTCTAAGGAGGATGGGGCTTTATTTGTCATAGGGCACTTGACACCAATCCTTATCCCTCAAGGCTTTAGGAGTAGGACCCCGTCCTTACCCCATCTTGGGATTCACCTACCTTGTGAGGTTTTACTCCACCTCTCCCTACACAACACCAACCTATCCTCTTAAGGGGCTATAGTGAGTGATTAAGGAATAGGCTATGAATAAACTAACTTCAAATGAATTATATATATACTATAATATAGCATAGCTGATATATACATAACGATTCCGCTATTATAAACTATTATTTATGCTACAACATACAAACTAGACTGTATATTGGTCCCTTTATTCCTAACAGAATTCATATATAATATTCTGTGAATCAGTAATAATACATAAGTAGGTCACAGTAAACTTATTTTCTGTTATACGATGCTTACCAACAATAATATATGTTCTATTTATTTCTGATCTCTTTCTTGTGACCAGTCTCAGTTATATTTATAATCTCTTATTCTTTGATGCTCCAAAAGAATGATGTAATGTCCCTTCTTATTCTCCTTATGTAATTTCCTGCAAAACCGATGTTAGTAGAAAATATTACACTATATTCACGTGACTCTTGCTCTATTCTAAGTTAGTAAAGGGGGGGATTTGATTCTTAGGGGCTGCCTCTAGGTCGGGCTTCACAGAATTTCCAATTCTTGGCTTGAGGGATATAAGATCCACTTTAAGCAATCGGGCTATCGACATGTCTTCCGATAGAGCACTGCCCATAAGAATCTCTTGGAAGCAATAAATGCTCTCCAAGCCTACGCATATGCATATGACTGGTATCAGTATATATACTTCCTACATGAGATTATAACAATCTTGAGACTAGGGAAACTTGTAATGTCCCTTCTAAGATCCTTAAAGATTTTGAAACCATTTCGTACAATTGGATTGCGATAGACTTCTTCAACTCTTTAATTGCTACTAACATATGTATTTAATGTGGTTGTAAAATGACACTATCTTTAATCAAGAGAATCTTAACACAATATTATCACTCTTGGTGGTTTGCAAGAGTTAGATTTCCAATGATGATTGTGATATGAAGTTATAAAAAGAGGGTGACTCCTTTTTGATAAATGCCTGCCGACTATATAAATCTTATAATCAATCGCTTTGTGTAACTAATCAACAACTATGAATCTCTCGTGAAATATCAGGTCTGCAATATATTGGAGGCCCTATATGTTGTTGCGCCTGGTTTCTCTGTATTAATCTTTGTGAATTACGATGATCTGAATCACCTTTCCTTAGCAAATCGTTCCATGTTGTAGTTCACTGCCTCAGCCAAATATGATCGCTGCTCTAGTTTTTGAATAAGAGAAATTAAATTTGTCTCTTCCTCAAAACTAATCGCTGGGTACAAAATGTGTTTAATAAAGATGTCATCTTTCCTTCTTACGAGATAATATAAGTATGGTGGCTGCTTTCATAGTTAATCAATCACATAGCAATATTTACATGCTGATTTCTCTTTAATATGCTATTACTGAAAGTCTAAGGGTGCATCATGGTGAGATGTTTATAGTCCATTGTCCCCTCTGTTTGAAATTAGCTACTACCATCTTATGGTTTTGGATTTTTTGTTAGCCATATATGTGAATTAAAGTTTGTACGCTGACTGTGGCTATTGGGATCATTTCTTATTTATCGCGTCAGTTTGGATGATTGTGTCCAATTCATATTCGCTCCAAAGCTATATTGTTGACGGCAGAGTTGCTATGATTACCTCCTCCTCATAAGCATATGAATTCATCTACTTACGGTGGTGAGTGTGAATTGCAACGTCAGGGAATAAACCAAATTGTCTTTTATTTCTTCACCATATCTTGTTCCCTTCCATCAGTATCCTATACGCTGATTCCTTTGTGCTGTATATGGCTCCTCTATATTAATGGCTTCTCTTGATTTTGTACGCTGCTAACTGGACTCTTCCAAGATGCTCTCCTCTTACATTTTTCTTCCTTAAAATACCCGTGTGGAAAGGGAGCCAGATCCCTTCCATGGTTGTGACATTTTGGTCCAATCCCTTTTCTTATTCTTTTATTTCAATTTCAAGATATATAAATATATTAAGTCATTAATATTTATATTGTTATTGTTATTTGAATATCTATATATTATAATAGAATATATTATATTATAATACTTTATATTTATTTATTATTTAACTTATATTTTCATTAATATATTATTATTATCTATATTGTTAATTATTATTGTAATAATATATTAAGTTATTAATAATAGATTTATTATTATTATTTATTTATATTTGATTATTATTAATTATTAAATTCTCTTTCTTTATAATTTATAATGATATATCAATTATCTTAATAATATATTATTATATCATTTATCTATAAGAATTATATATATTTTTATATTAATAATATATTTTTAATGTATTATATTTTTTCATTATTATATAACTTATTTATTTATTCATTTATTATTATAAATAATTAATAATATATTATTGTCAATAATATTATTTTTATTTATTTATTTATTGTGTATTTATTGAATTTGATCCCTAAGATAGGGAACATCACAAAACTATAACAATCTCCTCTAGCCCCCTCCAGATATAGGAATCCATCTCTAATGAATATAAGATTCATTCTATATGGTATCCATATCATCACCTTTAGGGAACATATAAATGTACAAACATTAATGTCGATTATAAAATCATAGTTTTAGACTTATCTTATAAAAGAAATCTAGAATTACCCCAGAATTAATTAGAATTTGCATAATATATATATGTGCATCTTAATTACACACACACACACACACACACACACACACACACACATATTAATTTCTATATAAATGAAAATATAAATGTTCATATATATATATATATATATATATAATAATCAATAAATAATTTAATTCATATAAAATAATCTTACCGAAAACACTGAATTTCTTCCTGAAAAGTCTTTTTTTTTCTTACTGCCATCACTGTTTTTCTTTCTTATTTTCCATGCTGTTTACTTGTTGGATATAAGTATGTAGTGGGAGGGAGAGTCATGTCCCCTCCCATAGAGTCGCCCCCTTAGGGGGTGCGACTGGTCGCAGCCCTAAGGTTGTGACTTAGTTGCACCACCTAAGTTGCTACTTCCTTATACTGCTGCAGCCCAATGTTAAACAGTCACCGCCATTATAATATATATTATGGTATGTATTATATATATTATAATTTACATTATATCTATTTTATTATAGTATTATTAATAATATTATATCTAAATGTTATAAATTAATAATAATAATAATATATATTATATATATAATATATATTATAATATACATTATATATATATTATTATATTTATTAAATGATTAACAATTATATCTTAATAATAATATCGCTAAATGTTATAAATTAATAATGTTTAATTTATTAAAATGACAACATTGAATATTAGCAATTTTTTGATTAATACAAATTATGCTTTAATTGTAAGAATTTTTAGAACACATATACTTTGTAGGAGATTACATTTAGGGACATTATAGTTCCCTCATCTTCAATTTGCTCGTTCTCAAGCAATTTGAGGTTTTCCTCCCTTTCCCAAGTGGCATCTTCATCCGAAAAATCTTTTCATTTTACCAGGAATTTGGTGATTGTTTGATTCCTTAATTTCTTGAGTGTAAGAATGATCTCGGGACACAATATGAATTTCCCTTCATTATCCAAAGGGTTAGTTCATTACATGGAGTTGTGTTGACATGGTTTAACTGCTTCCTTTAATTCAATTGAGTGTTTGAATCTTCCTTTCGGGGGTAAACCAGGGGGAAATTCAAAGACCTTTTTATGTTTTCTAAGGATGGGTCGGATGTCTACATGAGTTGTCTGTTCATGGGTGGAGGATCTGTCTAAGATCTTACATTGGGTTGTTCATCGTGAATCGTCCTAATGAATTTATTCATGGTATTCCCAGAATGATGACATTTTGCAAATTTCCCACAAATATTCCTTTTGATTATATGTTCTCCCACATTAATTTCTAGCTGGGGTGTAACTCTAATACATTGGTCCATTGTTCTATCACCCATGATTACTTCAAAACCTTGGAAATCTTGAGTGGGTATCCTCCTCTTTGCTACGAGTGGTTGGTTAGTGTTCCATATTCGGAGTCCTCCAGTCTAACCCTTTTTACAAGACCTTCATTAAGTGCTTCCTCCATGTTGTTCATTTGTCCTCTCTTGCACTGGTGACCTTTAGTCCATGGCGTTTTACATTTGAAACACAATCCCTTCTCAATGTGTTCTCTTTCCTTGCACCGATGGTCCTTACTCCATGGTTGTTGACATAAAAAACACTTTGATTGATCTCTCTTGGGTTCCTCGCCTTGATTTAGCGTTCTTGATAAAAAGCCTCTTGGTTTTTCCTTAGTTGTATCATATTCTGTCATTTTTGCCTTCCTAATGGCGTCTTCAAGGGTTCGGGGTTCGAAGGGTCTCACCCTTATCTTGATGTGTTCTTTGAGTCCTTCAATGAACATATAGACCCTTCTCTTTTGAGATATATCGGGAATCATGACTGATAGACCCTGAAATTTGTTGGCAAATTATTCAATAGTTCTTGTTTGTTTGAGGTGGGTTAATTCTTGGAAGTACCATTCTGGTTCTCTTTGGTCAAACCGACTAATGAGTTTTTGAGTGAACTCACTATAGGTGTTAATACTTTTATGTCCCAGGGTGATGATGCCATGGTGCCACCAATTGTGGGCCTCCCCGGTCAAGTGAATTATGGCGAATTTAATGGCGTTTTCTTTAGTCATAGGGCTGAGGGGAAGGTAAGTGTCTAGTTTTTGAACCGAAGCTTGAGCTGTTTCTTTTCCTGTTCCATCGAAGTGTGGTAGGGTCATTTTGCCTATCTTGGCTTTAATGTCTCTTTCCCCATGATTTCTTTTCCAACCATGGCTTGTCAAGGTTTTGGTTTCATAGTATTCTTTAAAGGGAATGAGTCTTTGTATCTCTGGTTCCAAGCTAGCATACATTTGGGCAATCTCCTCTACTGAGTGGATATATGGTTCTTCTCATGTGACAGGGTCTTCTCTTGGAAGAAATGATGGTATAGTTGGTCTCATGGTGGAATCTTGAGTTGAGGGCTCATTCTCAGAATGATTAGAACGTATATCACTTCCTATCGGGGAAGTGGGTCGGCCAGTGTGGTTATTGTTATTGCTCATGTTTTGGATGGCTTGAATAATTAATTGATTGGTTCACTCAAATCTCTCATTAGTTTGCTCCATGAAACTGCTTAGCTCATTCGCTAATTGCTCGGCCATAGCTTTTGTGCCTTTCCTTTGTTTATATGTTTGCATGAACTATCTTCCACAAGATGACAGGATTATGCTCTGATACCACTGTAATGTCCCTTCTTATTCTCTTTATCTAATTTCCTGCAAAATCGACATTAGTGGAAAATATTACACAATATTCACATTACTCTTGCTCTATTCAAAGTTAGTAAAGGGGGGGATTTGATTCTTAGGGGCTGCCTCTAGGTCGGGCTTCACAGAATTTCCGATTCTCGGCTTGAGAGATATAAGATCCACTCTAAGCAATCGGGCTATTGACACATCTTCCCATAGAGCAATGCTCTTAAGAATCTCTTGGAAGAAATAACTACTCTCCAAGCCTACGCATATGCATATGATTGGTATCAGTATATATACTGCCTACATGAGATTATAACAATCTCGAGACTAGGGAAATTATAACAATTTCCTCTAGCCCCCCTCTAGATATAGGAATCCATCTCTAATGAATATAAGATTCATTCTATATGGTATCTATATCATCATTTTTAGGGAACATATAAATGTACAAACATTAATGTTGATTATAAAATCATAGTTTTAGGCTTATCTTATAAAAGAAATCTAGAATTACCCCAGAATTAATTAAAATTCACGTAATATATATATGTGCATCTTAATTATATATATATATATATTTCTATATATTTCTATATAAATGAAAATATAAATGTCCATATATATATATATAATAATCAATAAATAATTTAATTGATATAAAATAATCTTACCGAAACCACTGGATTTCTTCCTGAAAAGTCTTTGTTTTTCTTACTACCGTCACTATTTTTCTTTCTTATTTTCTATGTTGTTTACGTGTTGGATATAAGTATGTAAGTGGGAGGGGGAGTCACATCCCCTCCCATAGAGTTGTCCCCTTAAGGGGTGCGATTGGCTGTGACTCAGTCGCACCACCTAAGGTGCGACTTCCTTATACTGCCGCAGCCCAATGTTAAACAGTCACCGCCATTATAATATATATTATGGTATGTATTATATATATATTATAATATACATTATATCTATTTTATTATAGTATAATTATATTTTAATAATAATATCTCTAAATATTATAAATTAATAATAATATTAATATATATTATGGTATATATTATATATATATTATAATATACATTATATATATTATTATATTTATTAAATGATTAACAATTATATCTTAATAATAATATCGCTAAATGTTATAAATTAATAATGTTTAATTTATTAAAATGGCAACATTGAATATTACCAATTTTTTGATTAATACAAATTATGCCTAATTGTAAGAATTTTTACAACACATACTTTGTAGGATATTTAATTTAGGGACATTACAAATGATTTCAATCCTCATTAAATATCCTAGACACCAAACAGTTGCATCTTATGGAGAATAGACATGTCATTCGATAATGATTAATTAATAATTTAATCCTTATCGCATTGTCTCCTTATGATAACTGATTATTATCATTGGTTTATGCTTGATTGGGATAGAGATTGAATTGTCTGGATAGTATCACATCCAACCTTAATCTCTGTTATTAACATTAATTGTTGACTTTTTTGAATTGATGCTTCTCTATTAAATATTATTACTGAAGCTTATAGTATAGCATGGTCTTTAACTAGCAATGATTAATCTAAACCGCACCTCCTTAGCCACATAGGAACAATTTCCATATCTATTTGACTTCCATGATTTGGATTAATCCCCTTGAGACTTCATCTCTTTAATAATCCTCCATCGCAGAATTAGAGGGAGATTGTGTATTTTAAAATAAACTCTGCATCCATTATTAATTATATTGACCTTTCTAATGTTCGGGATTAATATTGCATATCCACTGCATCACCGTTTTTGCTAATAGCATTGTTCCTTCTTGATTGCTGATGGGGACATAATTGATTTCTTATTTATAAATAGTCTACTGTTCTTTCATAATATTGCTTTTTTGGAAGTATTGGAGACCTGTCTTGCGATTCCATTTGTTTGTATCCTTGTTATTATCCTCTTTGCACCGGTTCGTGATTATTGATTAGCTTGATTGTATAAATTTGATGCCTCTATGATTAATCTTCGATACTTAGCATTAATTGGTGAAGGGAACATTACATGATACCATTTATCACACAAGCTTAAAAAAAGCCCCATTCTAGGCAATATAAGGTTATAAATGTCCCAACATCAAGAACTGCCTTTTGAACAACTTCAATCTTCAAGCATTTGGTGATCATTTTGCTTGCTTAAGATACTTTCCAACTACTCAAAGACAATATATGGGTGTTTCAAAATAGCATAAAGCAACAAATGATTAAAAGAGGAGGGAGCACTAGCTTGCGTTGAATCTGGCTTAGAAGTTAGTTGCAATTTCCATGTTTTACTCTAATCTTTGTCACTTATTGCTTCATGAAACAATCAATCTCTCACATGTTCATATCTTCAAATCAAGGTAGTGCTATAGATAAGATGTCTTTGATCCACAATTTTAAGGTTGGAATGGTTCTTGCTTAGAAATAAGGAACTTATGATATCAATTGCCATTTGTGTATATTGAAAAGTCACTTGTTAGTACTTGCCAATTATTGGGTGAAGTTGAGTGGTAGGACTGGTCAAGGTGGTAACTTGAAGCAGTCTTTTGGTAGGATTCAAAAAAGCCAGTATGCTGCATTTCCGAAGGCATAAAATTGATAGTTTAGCTTGAAATGACTTTCATTCAAAATGTGTTGGAAAGCTTTAATATATACTGTATGATGAAAGGGTGTCGAACTGCATTTGGCACAATTTAACTCCGCAAAATCCACGTAAAAGGGATCTAGAATTCTAAAGAAGAATATTTTATTTTTTTTTGGCGAAATTTTAATATTTATATTAATAAAAACTGGTTCAAAAAAGGGCTCCCGGAGAAAAGATCTAAAGAAGAATATTGAAACATGTGGAAAATCAAATTCTTGCACTTTGATGAGTTTCAAGGCATGCCAAATCCTCTCAACCTTATCGGGAATGTTTCTCTCATTGCTTTTCAGATTCCAATTTAAATCAACTTATGTTATATGTGTAGACTGTTCATCTCCACTAAAAATAGGTGGAAAGGAATTTGTCTTTGCAATGTCAAAATTAAAATCTAGAGACAAGGAGAGATTGTTGTGGCTTAATGTCTCTTTTTGGATTGCTACCATAATTTAACTAGCATAGCATAATAGAGTAAAGGGTGGTACTTCACATATCGTCTCTGAGGTTGCTATTTCCCTTTTTGTAACAGTACTGGAGAAATAACTTTTGTCTCCTCTTATAGATTATTAAGTATACCTCTTGTACTAATGAAGTAGTAAACTCTCTATTCCAGAAAATTTTGTGTATATTCTTATTTTCCACTTTAATTTTTTCTTTGTTCATTTAGCTACAAGTTTACATTTATATTTATATACTAAATTGTTGCAATTAATTGCTCTTGCCCACAACACATTGGTTTATATGATTTAGTGGTTGTCAATCAGATTCCTGATCTGATCAGACTCAGATCAGTGGTGCCCAAGCATATTTTCCACCTCTTACCAATGGTACTAGAGCAAGCATTTCTATTTTGCTTTCTAGGAATTTTGTAATAATTATGGGAAAGGCAACATAATTGAGACATTGATCCGTTTCTAGCACCCAATAATAAGCACTGAACTCCTTGTAGAAAGTCAAGGGTTGAAGGATGAGAACCAATGATTGCAAACCAACCTTAGCCTTGGCATGGAGCTGATGATAGAAATGAAGAAGAGTATTTCCTAGCCTAAAAGTCCTATCATGAAAGACTGCAGTGGGCAGAGGAAATGTGCCACCAAGTTATGCACAGGCTTCAAGAGATGAAAGAGAGTAAATTTCATGTCATGGAGTGTTGGAAACCATACCAAATGCATTGGTTCACGATGTCAATGAAAATGGCATACACTGTTTAAGGCTTAGGCTAAGATTATTAAGGAATTTAGATTATCTCTTGAGGCAGAAATGAGTCTTAAGAAATGTGGTCTTGTTTATACTAGCAAATCTTCTGAATGCACAGTTGGTTCCACTTTCATCAAAGAAGATATGTATGCACATTGAATCAATGTGGACGGACCTGGTTAACATCATTGCAAGTATTCTACTCATGCACAAGTAAGGTATCTGTATTCAATGAAGAGGTCATAATTCTAGCTAATGTTGGAAATTTTCATTCTTTTGAATCATGCAGGAAGTCCAGCCAGCAACCATAATAGTTTTACTGTTACATGCTGGTTTGCCTAGCCCTGTTACATGAAGATTAATTGTTGTTTAGATCCTTTAATCATGTTAGTCAATATTTGAAATATAATTCATAAGACCAATTATTTCTATTAGGGCTGGGGATCCACCAACAAAGATAAGTGCTTATATATCAATAATCATCTTAACCTATTTAGATAAATCGTGCAATAGCTTTTGTACTTTAGGAATCAAACCATCGATAGTTCCATTTCCCATAATCAACTATAGTAGGGTTTGGAAAGGGAGAATCACAAAGGGAGCTCGACAACATGTTCAGCTCAACGAGGTCCAAGAGCACAACACATCCAGCTATAATAGCCCACCTCTTGACCCACAAGTGGTAGGCATTTCCCACTATGACAATTTCATCACTTGAGGTGGCATACTTAGTTCAAGGGAACTTGGGTTATTGAGGAAGGCTCTTCAACCCAATTAAGCCCAAGAGCGCGGAGCATCCAACAAAGACAACTCACCCCTTGGCCCATAAGCGGCAGGAACATCCTTATTTGATGATTTCATCCCTTGGGGTGGCCTACTTAATTCGGAGGAACCCGTCTACTACCTCTCCCTAACATATTTCCCCCCCTTTCTTGTAATGATTGCTTGTAGGTGCATAATAACATTGCTCCTATTGCATACCAAATACTTGTTAATGCACAAGTCTGCTATTTGCCTTATCGCAATCTTATTTGTTGCTTATATTCAGATATGTGTATGAGAAATCCTCTCTTTGTTTACAGCTATACATGGAAGATTACATACATGAAATACTAATACATATGTGTATCAAAAATCCTCTCTTTGTTTACTGCTATACTTGGAAAATTGCATACATGAAATAATAATAATACAGATGGCAGTGCATACTAGATATAGGAGTACACCCCTAGCAGGGTCAAGGGGCAGTGTGCCTAGCAGGGTCCTGGGGCAGCGCCTAGGGTGCGCTCCTTGTCACAATACAGGACGGGGTCGAGGGGTCCTGCCCTTGCCGCCAAGACCAATTTAACACCTTCAGAACCAGATGAAATTCCATGGCGTGCATCATTTTCTTGAATTTTTAAGATGCCAAAAAGAATACTGATCAAGCCTAAAAATAGAGATTTTGTAGTGTTTAACCAACATATGATGTCCAAATTCTGATCAAGTCGTACTCTCCACTTTTGAACTGATTGTCGTACTAGAAGTTGCTGTAAGGAAATCACATAAGATTAAACTGGTTTTATATTGCTGGAATATTGTTCCTATATTGCTGTCATGATCAAATTTAATTGGCCTTATATTGTTGTCATCATTAAAATTTATGCTATGATATTGTTGTTCAGATTAAATACGAGTCTCTCCCTTGCATCTCTACTATTATACTGATGTTGCTGCTGCTATTATGTTATTCTATTGGTATAAATGTAAGGCCAGTGTTATAATTGTCCAAACTTGAATATCTCTCTCACTCTATATAAATAATATTAGCTTTATTTGAAAAATTCATATAGATTGTTTTCCCCCCTACTAGAGAATAATATTAGCATATTTGGTTATTAATGGTCGATAATGTTATCTTTAGTTTAATTTGGATAATTTCTATTTTCATCTTCAGTTAACGATTGTTTCCTTAAGAAACATTGTCTTGTTTTCTCTTTAAATAGTGTTACAAGATTCAATAATTGGCAAATTAACGGATTTCCGGATGATTGATTGATTAATAGAGGAACAAATGTGTTCCTTATAAAGAATTACAAGGACGTTGTTTCTAAAAGAAATAACGTAGACTGAAGACAAAATTAGAAACAAAACTGAAGACAGGATAGGAAACATTCCTATCTGGACTGAAGATGAAAGAGACAGGATAAGAAACATTCCTATCTAGACTGAAAGACGGACTACAGACAAGTAGTTGACCATTATAGAAAGTATTTAACTAGGGAGATAATATCTTAATAAAGATATTAAAGATATTATCTTAATACCCTCCCTTAATGGTCAACGTATGGATGTCGGAACATTCTGTGATAACTAAGACCCTCCTTGGATCTACAGAATGTTGAAACCGGGAAGCTTTGCCACAAGAGTGCTATGACTCAAAACAGACTGCAATTACAAAACTTTGTTTTTGTGGAAAAAACGGTAAAAACCCAGAATCTCACGCAACCTTGCGTATTACAGACAACATGAAATGATTTTTAAGGAGAAAATCAACAAACCCAGAAACAAAAACAGAAACAGATTCAGAAAGCGAAAAATGCAGCTTCGCTTTGGTCAGGTACCTTGGCAACTTGTGTTGTTGGTTGGGAAGCCTTTTGCTTGTTGAAGACGCGTCGTAGTGCCCCAAAACGAGCTCATCCAGGCGACGATACTCAAAGATAGTGAGCATACGCTGCTTTAAGGTGTTATAATTGTTGCAATTGAATCGTTGACTGCCCTCCAACATTAGATTAGTTAGTGACGCCATCTTGCACGTTTCCCGATGCATGGAAAACAAAGATACATAAAAGAGGTGCTGACACATACTTCGAGACAAAATCAGAAGACCCAAAAAAAATTGAGAAGTACCCAGAAGAGAGCTCGAAAAACCCAAAAAGAATATGCTATCAAAATTTGGATCTACTGGCTCAAAAATCGAGGTACCCAAAAAAAATGGACAACCTAGTTGAGCTCTCGAAAAACGCACCAAGAATCTGTAATCAGAATTTTTTTTCGAGCCCATAAATTAGGGTTTCGAAAAAAAATGATCTGCTGCAAAAAACCTCCAAAAAATAATGGCAGATTTGCAGAAAAAACGTGGCTGAATAGGGCTGAAAACTGGCCAAACTCACAAACCCTAGACGTGAGCAGCAGCAGATCCCACAATGTGGGAATAAACAGAAATTAATTCGAAAAATTTGAGCAAATTATTTCGAAAGAAATTATAAATTTTCCGAAAACATTTAAAGAAATGGCTTTGATACCATGTTACAAGATTCAATAATTGGCAAATTAACGGATTTTCGGATGATTGATTGATTAATAGAGGAACAAATGTGTTCCTTATAAAGAATTACAAGGACGTTGTTTTTAACAGAAATAACGTAGACTGAAGACGAAATTAGAAACAAAACTGAAGACAGGATAGGAAACATTCCTATTTGGACTGCAGACGAAAGAGACAGGATAGGAAACATTCCTATCTAGACTGAAAGACGGACTACAGACAAGTAGTTGACCATTATAGGAAGTATTTGAAGAGCACACGATTATACTGAGAGGGGGGGTGAATCAGTATAATAACAATTTTAACTTTAAAGACTTTATTCAAAGATAACTTTAAATTCTCAAACAAACAATTATGCACATGAACACAAATTTTACGTGGAAACCCAATATGGGAGAAAACCACAAAATAATTTGCTTTTATATAATATTGTTCTTTTACAATGTTTTGTAGGCACCAACCTACTAGAGGCTCCAACCTCTAAATTTATGAGTACCAACTCACTGGAAGCACCAACTCGCACACTTCGCAGGCACCGACCTACTGGAAGCACCAACTCCCCTATCCGGATTCTGAGCACCAACTCCCCCTGTCCGGATTCTGAGCACCAACTCACTGTATACAAACTTTTCTTCCACCTTGACAATGTTGCTATCTTCAACTGATGATGGATTCTATTTTGCGTACCAATCTAAATATATTTCCTTCCTCAATCTGCTATTATTATAGTCATAAATCTGCCATAAGATAATTACAATCACTTGATAATATTCAATATATTTTCTTCCATCCCAAATGTATCACACCTATAAGTTGATTGTCTTCAATGCACATTCTTCACATATACTGTATATATATCAGATTAAAATCTGAATATATATAATCATTTAATTCTTTCTTTTTATCGTATTCTTACTGCTCTTCTTCTTTTATTCCCACATACTGACTTATTTTTTATTTCCCAAAAATAATTGATATATATATATTATATCTTCTTGTTAAAGGTTGTGTCTTTACAAAGATCACACCTTTTCATAGATGTCTCTTAAAATAAAAATAATAATATTAACTTAAAAAAGTTAACATCTTTTTTTAATCATATTAATTAATACCTTTTTAATATCCTTGAACCTTTTGATAATATGTATTTTGATTTAAAAACAAAATACCATGAATGTCGTAAGTCTTATATATATCTCTGCTTTCAATCTGGCGCTGCATACTTATAATATTTATCTTCCTCCCTTTAAAATAATCAATGAAACTTTAAATATATCGCGGCTAATATAGTATCGATCCTCTGCCGTACGCATTAACTCCAAAACCGCTGATATTACCTTTAACCACATTATAACCTTTGATAATAACTCTGCATAACACTTTCGCTGTTATTCAAATCAATCTTCGATATAATAATAATATATACTGCTGTCGATATATTATTATAATAAAACCTTTGATAATATGAAAACATTGATTTAAAAGCTTCGACATTAATCCTTTGATAAACCATTTATTTTGACGCCATCTCCCCTGTTATCAAATGATATATATATATTCAACAGCCGTTAGCAATTGTTTTCAAAAAAATGTTTATCGTTTCGATCATCTTCATAATTTGAACTTTGCATATATTGTCATGAGTATTTTCTGAATATTTTGTTGCTGTATATAAACCTTTATATTTTGCACTTGTTGCATATCGGGTTCTACTTATTTGTTTGTTGCCGTGAGTGTCTTTAACAATGTTGCCAGTGTTGTTCTTTTTATAACAGTCTGTATACATCTGCACTTTACTTAATATATACATTTGCACTATATACATATACGTTCTCATCTGAATACTTTGCTCTATTCATTACGTCTTTAATGCTGCATATGATTGTTTAAACACTGCATTATATGACTTCTATCTTCGATGATGTCGTTGATGGTTTGTGTGTATTTCATTATGTCTCTGCTGCTCTGTTCATATGTTCTGTATGTGCTGTACGTATATACTATGTTCATATTTCATATATGCCGTTCATATATGTTGTATGTGTATACGATAATTGCTAGTTTACTGCCGCTGTAGATGGTAAATGCTTTGTTTACCAAATTGATAATCAAGGACTTTGTATAACGTTTCAATCAACCGCTGCTACATAGTTTTTAGGCCGATTATGATGTTTTTTTTATATCTTCGATGGTTAAAGTCTTTAAGATACTGTTGTATTTGTATCATGAATGTATTTGACCGCTATTGTATTTCTTTGACTGCTGCGATAATAGTCTTAGTATATACTTTCTGTTCTTTTCTGAATACGTTAATGAATACGTTTTTGCATATATACTTTCTATATATGCTGTTCATATATCGTGAATATATATACTTCTAATGTATGCATCTTTGCTGTATATACATTCTCACAAAATTATAATCAAAGTCTGAATATTTAATTCTTTTCTTTCTTCTTAATACAGCTGCTATTATTCTTTGAACTACAGGATTGTTAGATTGACATGTATATTCTTTCCTTTCTAGTTTGCTGAGTTGAATCCACCATATCCATAAATGTATTAGCTTGATTTCTGAATGTACCCTCAGATGTATTCGATGCTTGTTTACCAATCCAATACTTTGCTGTTAACTTATCCTTGGTTGCTCGCATACAATTTTCCTCTTTTTCTTTTTCCCTTGGTCTATTCGAAAATTAGTCATACTCCCATATCATCGCTATGTTTGATGGCTCCCAATATAATCTGGACTAATCCTGTATCTTCCTTTATATACTGAAATATATGAAACAATACTTGTTTCTCTTCATTTCATCAAGTCCTTACTACATTGTTCTGTTTCTTTCCTCATCCTCTAATGTTTTGAACACATTGACTCTGTATATTAAATTTGCTATGTATGTATGCTGATTATATGCTTCTGATTTTGACATCAATGACAATATGTTCATCAGTATTTAACTAGGGAGATAATATCTTAATAAAGATATTAAAGATATTATCTTAAATATCTATTTAAGTGGATAATTTCTATTTTCATCTTCAGTTAACGATTGTTTCCTTAAGAAACATTGTCTTGTTTTCTCTTTAAATAGAGCTTTCATTTCAATTGTAATTATCCAATTACTTGACTATGGTAGCAGAGCAAAATTTTTTTCTAGGTGGATTTATTCTTTTCTTCTAATTCACATTTGAAAATCGCGTGAGGATAAATTCATAAGTTTTCTCTGACTTTTGTGTTGATAAATCCTTCTGCAAGTTCGAGGGCTTGTTTTGGGCCATTTTTTTTGCTAAAAAGCATTGTTTTTTGTGCATCCTTGTGGGTTTTTGTTCTTCGCAGGACTGCAGTTTTTCCTAAGCCGTGACCGTGTTTGAAAGTTTTTTTCATTGTGCGTGACTTCAAATTCTCAAGCTCTGGTTTTTCACGTCAACTATAATCTTTGCGCCCACGTTTGTCTGTTTATGCATTTTCAAGGTTCCTTTCTTTCTTTGAGAAATCTTGTATTTTTCATAGCCAAGGCTTTGCAACTTCAAATTCCATTTTTCTCTTCACTTTTTAAAAAAAATGCACATTTCTTCTAAATTGCATTTTTTAGGGCACAACTAGGGTTTTTCAAAATTTTTTGTGCTTGTTCAACCCGAGGCTAGGGTTTCCATTAGTTTTGGGAGCCATTTTTGGAGATTCTTGTGTATTTTTTGCAACTAGAGTTTCTTTCAAAAATCGTAAGTTCTTGCAATTTGTGCATTGGAATCCATGCCTTGGGTTTTGTGCATTTGTTATTTGACCAGCAAAATTCTTGGTGCTATTGCTGTTTGCTAAATTGCCTTGGGATCCATATTTTTTCACATCTTGATGTTTGTGTTAGTTGTTTCTTGATCTGATTTTAAATCAAAAGCTTTTTTCATTTTCTGTGCCTTCACAAGGTTGGCCTGAATATTTGTGATGGTGTCTTTGACTAACATAGGATTGGAACATGGTTAGAATTTTAACGACTGCAACTACAATACATGGAAACAACGCATGTTGACTATCTTTGAGTATCGGTGTCTTGATGCAGTTGTTCTGAGACTTGGTCTTGATGCATTGCGGTGGGAAAGAACCAGGACAAATATGATGAGCACAATTGTGAAGCGGTGATGCTTACATAATTATGTCACTGATGATCAGTTGCCACAAGAGCTGTAAGGAAAGACACCTGCAGAGATTTGGAAGCACTTGAAAGATCCCCATGAAACCTTAGATAAGCGTAGAGCATTCTTTCTGAAGAACCAACAGTTTTCGATCATGATGGATGAGAAGGTGTCCTTGCAGGAGCATCTGTCGGAGACCAAGGATATTTGTGACCAATTGGAGGCTTTTGGTCGCATGATGGAAGAGGACATGGTAGTCATTACTTTGAAGAGTCTACCATGTTCATATGAGCATTTCATTGAGATTCTCGATATCACTTCCACTAGTGTTGATATCAAATTTCCTATTCTCTGCAACAAGCTTCTATAGCAGAATCAATGGAACTAGCAGTTTAGGTACAACACCAACACTTCCTCTATCGAATAGGATTTCATAGCAAAAGTGTTAGATAAGGACAAAGGTAAATGTAAGTCCTCCCAACAAAAGAAGGGACCAGATAAATCTCTAGAGAATCCTAAGAAGACTATTTAGTGCAACTATTGTCATAAGTATGGCCATATGAAGAAAGATTGCAAGAAATGACTGATGTTTGAGCAATCTAGACAGGGAGGGTTTGAACAAAAGGCCCATGCTGCCACACATTATGAGTAAGAGTCTGCCTTCTATGCATTCATGGCCAAGCACCCTTTTGATCATGTGAAGTCATCTGCTTGGTACATTGACATTGGCGTCTCTTGGCATTTCACACATCGCCGGTATTGGTTTACAGAATACACTCCTTTCACTGATTTACTGGGCTTTGGAGGAGGTGAGGCATATACTGATGTCAGAAAGGGCAACGTCCAGATCATGTCTGGTGGGAAAATTTTGATATTTCTCAATGTATACTTTGTGCCAAGTATGGAGCTCAATCTATATGGTTAGTTAGATTATGCAGCATTCTCCATAGTTGGATATCTTCTTTAGTTCGCACAACAACATTGTTGACAGGGAGACTCGTACTACAATTGCTGTTGTCCTTGAGGATCATGGTCTTTATAGACTTATTGATACTGGTGATTCTTAGGAGCATGCCATTGCAGCCAAAAGTTCTTGCATCAACAATCTCTAACACCTACGGTATGAGCATTTGAATATTCACTATCTCTCGTAGTTGACTCGAGAGAGTCTTGTTTTTGGGTGACCTGAGATTTAGACTCAGAATCATGGAGTTTGCAAAGCTTGTTAGGTTGGTAAGCAACATTAGACCCTGTTTTTAGATGGTGACTTGGAGAGCATCCAAAGTTTTGTAATTGGTTCATGCAGATGTCTTTGGATTGATGAACACTCCATCAGTTGGTGGATCTAGATATATTCTGTTGTTTGTTGATGATTTTAGTAGAAGAATGTGGGTGTATTTTCTTAAAAACAAATTAGAGGTGTTTAGCATGTTTTAGAAGTTTAAGGCCTTAGAGGAAAAAGAGTCACACTATCGAATAGTCACTCTTAGGTTAGACAATATGGTGGAACTAATTTGTTCAACTTCTGTGCAACACATAGCAATAAGCGTTAGCTTACCACACCTTACACCTGTCAGCAGAATGATGTTGTTGAGCGGATGAACCACACAATCACTGGAATGGCTTGGTCTATATTGGAGCATATAAATGTTCCAAAGAAATTTTGGGCAATGTAACTTTTGTTGTTTATCTCCGAACATGTCTCCCACATAGGTTGTTAAGAAGATGACCCCTAAGGATGCTTGGTCTAGAAGGGAGCCCAAAATTAGTCATTCAAAGGTCTTTGGCTCCATTACTTATGTTTGGATTCCAAATGACAAGCACACACAACTGGATTCCAAGAGCCAAAAATTGATGTTCACAAGCTACAATGATAATCGCAAAGCTTATCGGCTGATTGATGTAGGCACTAATCGTCCCAATTTTAGTCGTGATGTTATATTTGATGAAGAACGAGGGCCCTTTCAGCCTTCTTCTCGTGTTTTGTGCTCTGAGGATCAGTCTCTGAAGGCTAAGGATTTTGGTTTTTGTCTTGCCTTAGGTCCACTTGATGGGAGGGATTCAAATGACTTAGACTTTGAGGTTGTGGAGTCTCTCGGGCATGATATTGCACCACCCAAATTTCCTCAAGAAAAATTTGATCCTCATCTAAATGACTTTGTTCTAGGCATCCCAGGTGATGTTGATACTCTTGATTTGGATGTAGGTGCTTCTACTCTCTGTCTTAAGTGGTGGGCCGAGACTTTTGGTGATCTTCATGATAATGAACTTATTGAGGGTACATCAACTAGACACAAGAGCAAGTGGTAGATATTAGTTAACTTTGCTCTTATGACCAACATTCACAGTGTTTATGAACCTCAAACATATTTAGAGGTCAAAGGAATACCTGAGTGGGAATAGACTATGGAAGTTGAACATCATAGTCTTCTGAAGACCAACACTTGGGCCTTGTCCGATCTTTCACCTAGAAAAAAATCCATTGGCTGCAAATGGGTGTATAAAATCAAGTATAAGGCTGATGGAACTCTTGATAAGTACAAGTGTGGGTTGGTGGCCAAAGGGTTCTCACAGAAAGAGGGCATCAAATGAGCACCATTCAGCTTGTCCTCACTATTCTAGCATAGTTTGGATGGAAAGTCGATCAAATGGACGTCAAGAGTGCATTCCTCAATAGTGAGTTGCAGGAAGAAGTCTATATGATGTAGCCTCCAAGTTTTAAGGTTGCCGATAAAGAACATTAGGTATGCATATTGGTGAAAGCACTCTATGGACTCAAATAGGCTCCTCAAGCTTGGTACATCAAAATTGATAAGTACTTAGTTGATCAAGGCTTGCAGAGGAGTCCTTTCGATCCCAATATGTATGCTCATAATATTAATGGTGATATTCTTCTTGTCATTTGTGTTGATGACTTGATAATTACTGATAGTGTAAAACATTTGATCGAGTAGATCAAACAGAATTTGTGTTGGTTATTTGATATGATAGACTTGGGACTCAAGCATTATTGTTTCGGTGTAGAGGTTTGGTAGACAAATGGACACATTTTATTTTCTCAGTCAAAGTATGCCAAGAGTTTGCTAGATAAGTTTCGAATGCACGATTGCAAACTTGCATCTACACCTATGGAGAAAGGGCTGAAACTATTAGCCAAATTGGATTCACCTGTGGTGAATGGATCAATGTTCATGTAACTAGTGGGCAGCCTCATCTATCTCACCGCCACTAGACCTAATCTCAGTTATGCTCCGAGTTACATCTCACTTAATGAGAGCACCAAATGCTGAACATTGGGTTGTAGAGAAGCATGTGCTGAGATATGTGAAGGGCACTCTTGACTTTGGCATTTTGTATAGTTGAAGTAAAGATCCTAGGCTCATTGGTTACACAAGACTCAAATTGGGCAGGTTCTATTGATGACGGAAAGTCTATTTTTGGGTATGTCTTCAGTTTTGGAACAAGTGCAGTCACATGCACTGACAAGAAGCAATAGGTAGTAGCTCTTTCCTTGAGCGAAGCATAATATTGGGGAATTGTTAAGGTAGTTTGTGAGGTAATTTGGCTTTGAATGATGCTTTTTCACATGCAAATGTCTCAAGTAGGTCCTTTACCCTTGTACTCTGACAATCAAGGGGTGCTAAAACTAGCCAAAAATCCAGTCTTCCATGAGCGGACCAAACATGTTGAGCTTCATTGTCATCCATCTGCAAGCTTGTAGAAGATGGATCAGTACAATTGTTGTATGTTCCAATTGAGGACCAGATTGCAGATATCCTCACCAAGTCTCTGAGCCTAGACAAGTTTGTAAAATTTTGGGGGCAACTTGGTGTAGTTGATAGATTAACCATTAAGGGAGGGTATTATAGTAATATTAGCATATTTGCTTATTAATAGTCAATGATGTAATCTTTTGTTTAGTTTAGATAGTTTCTATTTTCATCTTTAGTTAACGATTATTTCCTTAAGAAACATCGTCTTGTTTTCTCTTTAAATAGAGCTTTCGTTTCTATTGTAATTATCCAATTATTTGAACACCCCCACTATCTCAAAAGATGGCCCTTGAATTGCCTTCCTTGAAATTTGTGCCCTGCTGTCTACCATATCTCTGTCTCTAAAATGCCATGGAACATAGTGTTGAATAGAGTAAATTCATCTATACTCATAGCACAAGTAATTCTACAATTTTAATTGTCATCCTTTGAGTTGATTTGGGAATTCAAATCATTGATTGATTGACCTAGCTTAAGTATACTAGTATATTTAGGAAGTATTCTTGGATGTTAGTACACCACTCAATTTTTTCCAGTTAAATACATTAAAAATGAAAGTACATAATTGTAAAAATAGAATAAAAAGTACTTGCAATGGTTTGGGTGTGAAAAGACATTCTCATATCACAACTCAATATCACAAATTTATGGATAAGCAAATTGTTGTGAATAGGAGTTATGGAATTTGCTGAGATGTTTGGTTGGGGAGAAGATAGGAAACTGAGTTATAATTTTGGTGCAAACATAATTTGCATATAATCACTCAATAAGTAGGAGTATAGGAAAAACACCATTTGTCCCTGTTCATGGCAATAGTCCAAAAAATGTATAAGATGTAAGAGATCTATGATGAAAAGAAGATGAGACTACAAGCAGATGTCTTATAACACATAAAAGCAATACAAATAGAAGTAAGAAGTCATTTGGAGAAGGTTAATGAGAAAATAAAACATTATTATTTTCTAATTGGAGATTAAGTGATGATGTGTTTTAGAGAAGAAAGATTTTGAGTTGGGACATGGAAGTAGTTGAAGATGAAGCAGTTTAGCCCTTGCAGAATCGTTATAAAGTTTGATTGAAGAAATGCATATGAAGTGGAGCTATTGGAGAATTTGGGCATATCACTAGTATCAATGTTGCTAATTTAAATTTGTATAAGGAATGAGAGCTAGGGGATAGTACATTGGAAGAATCAAATATTGTAACAACAAAATGAGGAGATTTTGGTTAGTAGGATTTGTAGTAGCACAAAAAATAGATAGTATGAAGCATATCTGGTGAAGTGGAAAGGAAGGCTTGAAGAACATGCATTTTGGATTTCTAAGGTGAGGTATATCATCTTGGTTCCCCTCTAGCCATTGGAAAATGATGGACTCACTTTCAAATTCTCTAGGTGTTGGATGCAAGAGCATCCTAGAATGTAAGATCAAATTGTGTATTGTCCAAAAATACTTGTTTTAGTTAGTTAGTTTGCTTGCAAGTTCTCAATGATTTTCCAATCATTCCAATCACCACAGATCCTACTATAATTCATTGCACTAACAATTTTCACCTCATGGTTAAGGATACATGTACTACACTCACATCTAATTTTTAGGAATTTTTGATTATCGCAAAGGCATATTTCAGTTTCTAACTTAACTGTAGGCAGAATGGAATGGTGTCATGCTCGAAACACCTTACCAAAACTTGTAGCAACAAAATAACATATTTCCAAATTCATTGGACCAAAGAGAGCTTATGGAATGAACTGCATCAAGATTTATTTTGTATTCATTCCAGAAGATTCTTTCACAATATTTGGTCAACTACACATTACACTTGGTGTCAAGTTTTGCACCCCCTTGTGGCCAACTCATCACTTTTAATGCTAGAAGCTGCCTTATTAAAACTTGTCACAATCATGGGCAAGCAGTAAAGTTGATTTTTGGTTCATTTGGAAGCTTGGCATTGGCATTACATTGCAATATCATTCAAATTCTGTAATTAATGCTTAGTTGTACACATATGTAATTAAATGGCTGCAGCCTAGCATGTTGGAAGCCCATTGTGGCAGATTATAATTTGTCTATGGTTGTGAATCAATAATGATCATATGGCTGTTTTTGTTGAAGTTTTGTTGAGTAATTGTTTATTAGGCTGCATAGTTGAATAATCCTTCATTGGATCCACTGTGCATGACAGCATCAAATGTTATCTTTGTTTTTTTTACACACTAAATAGAGCAGGCTGTCCAGTCATGAAAAAAGGGGACATCATGAGGATGTTATGGATGTCACTCAGATCCTCAGGAATGTGCCCCCATGGAACAGTGATATATACAGTGTCGAATATTTGGTTTATTTTTATTTAACTGGGGCGTGTGTAAACTTTTCTGAATGGCTGTAATTGGCTAGTTTATGCTCATATTTTCCTTTGAGAATTGTAGATGACCTTAATATGGATTTAAAGCTATAGATGACAGATTTAATTTAATCAACATGTTTGTTGCTTCTTTAACACTGTTCAATTGTTTACTCCATATTTGGATTAATGAGATATAATTTTGTGTTTTTGATCTCAGGTGTGGCCTTAAAACCAGGAGCTGTAAACAATATACAAGCTTGCCTTATGGTATGCTAGAAACTTTATAGCCATGAACAAACATGATTTCTTAGCTTTGTTTATATTTTTCTGCTACATGCCTCATTTTTGTAGATTATATCTTCCTACTATATCATTTTTCCCTAGATTATTTTTTTGATTTTATGCTGTATCCATCATTTTGTCATTTCTGAGGCTGTTTCATGTTTTCATTGTTTATGCTAGCAAGGATTGACAGTTATTATGAAGAAGTTGAAGATCACACCAGACTTATCTTTTGTTGGAAAAATTGCTCTTCCCGATTCATTAGGATCTAGCATGCGAGAAGGGTCTGAAACTGCAGGAAAAGCATTCCAGGATCAAATGGGGAGCAGCAAGCAGCTGGCATCACAAACTGCAGAGAAAGTATATCAAAATCCATTTGGGAAGAGTATGCAGATAGCCAGTCAAACTGCTACTGGGGCTTTCACTATGAATAGATCAGATACAGTCACAGGAAATTTTCCACAGGCTGGAGCAGCACATCTTACAGACAAGATGGGTTCTAATGAAGAAGTAAGTTTATGTTTTGTGTGTTGTTGATTTGTTTAATTGTAATATTAATACTGGTCTTTGTGTTTAAAGTTAAATGGACAACTGTGTGCATATGATATTATCAACTGCCTGGCTGGGAGACAACTACTAGCTACTTTTACTTTCAGACACCTGACTTAGACTCAATATTGCAAGTATCTACTATAGTAAGCCATGGATCATGAAGATGATTTACTGTTTGGTAGAGTGGGCTGAACCAAGGGTGACAGGCTTTAGGTCTGGCACCCTGAGCAAGTGTTCAGTCAGACATGTCATAGGCATAGTTGCTGATGCGTAGGGGTTTTGCCTGGATGCGGGCGGATGCGGATGCTGATCCGGGTGCCCTGTGGATGCCACCCGGAAGCGCATCCTGGGCCCCTGGATGTGCTTCTGGGTGGCATCCATAGGGCATTTGGGTGCTTCCTCGGGCATCCACGGGCCCAGCATTGTGATAACTGTTAAGATATAGCTACGATCGGATATATATATATATATATATATATATATCTACGTAGGGTCATGACCCTTCATAACCGATTGTTAATATTAACTGCATTGTAACATATACAATTATCAAATGATCTTAATATATATATATATATATATATATATATATATATATATATATATATATATATATTAAGATCATTTGATAATTGTATATGTTACAATGCAGTTAATATTAACAATCGGTTATGAAGGGTCATGACCCTACGTAGCATAAGCCATGTATGGTCGTGGCTTTTCAAGACATGACTATTCAAAGGATATAAATGCATATCGATGGCTGGTGAAAAGATCAATCACAATAGTAATCTATTTCACACAACACTTATATATATTCTCTATAGGACGATCTTGATTTCACAACATGGTATCAGAGCCAACCTATAAGAGAATAAAATATATTCACAATAAAATCTAGGGGAAGTCAGCGATAATACTAAGGATTGATAAATACTCAGTCAGTTATAAATTGCAAGGTCTGCAACAGCGGAGCCCAACGCTGTACCCTTTCAGAGGCAGCAAGTTCCGGTGCTTGATGTTGCTGATGACCTGGACCTCGTGGCTGAACACCTCCTCCGCTCTCTATCTAAAGTCCTTAAATCTCTTCATAGCTATTTGCCTTCCGTCCGCCAGAGTGCCTCTGTACACCATACCGAAGCTCCCCTCCCCTATTAGGCTTGACTCTGAGAAATTCCCAGTGGCTTCTTTTACCTCAGCCATGTCGAAGAAGGTCAAGCCGGTACTCTCACTGAGAATCTCATACCTCCGGATCAACTTCCCGTGTTGCCTTTCCTTCATGCCCCGTAGTCTTCGCAGGTACCCAAAAAAGGTGGCCAATACGAGGATGAACACCGCCATCGAAGAAACAAACGTAATGATAAAAGTTTTATGTACAGTGGCATCAGGAGTATGAAGGAACACCATAGATGATAGGCTTAGTCGACATCATGACCGTCTACATTGATTGTTGATGAAGGGGCGTGTCCCTCAAAAGGATACAAGGAGCATAGTGGCAAAACTTAATAGGGGGTTACGGTTTTTACAGACAGACCACTACGATAGGAAGGATTATATATATTGCATAGATAATATAATATGAGAGCAGAGCTTCCGGAAATATTTTGGTATTAATATTCATGAAGCTATTATTAATATTCATGAAGCTATCAGAAAAGAAAATCGAATGAGAGTCTATAATATACTTTGAGTAGTAATCAGGCACAAGAGAAGTAAGATGTTGGGGATATCCGAACAGTGCACAATTACGAGATGGGTCTACAACATATAATCGCATACCACCGCAGGCATAGCCTCAGTCAACAAGGAGATTGCGGTGTATATGCTGAGAGGTCTATTATGAGATCTAAGGTCTATTACCCAATGCCAAAAAGTTTTGTTTATATAAAAGCAAATTTTTGCCTAAAAGGGGTGAAAGCATCTTTCTTTTTCGTACAAATGTCTCTCCCCACACTCCACGATGTTTATTGGTGGGCATTTTTGTCTACGCTAAGTAGTCCATCATTCCTAGGAATGAAAAGACTACAAGAACCAAATCCTTCTTCAGATAACTCCATTACTATCATAAATAACAACGATAGTATAGGTGGAAAGTAATTAGACCTGAAAATGGTTAATGGTTGTAAAGTACAAAACATTGTCAATCATTATCAAAGATCTAGTTTACAAGTTTCCCATTTTCAAGCATTTATGAAGATACCGTTCCACTGTAAAACTCTTAGTCATAACTTGCATGCAAGAATAAATATTGACACTGAACACACATTCCATGCCAAAGCCTAGAAAGAAATGCTCACCTTGAGTTTAGCCCTCTCCCTGATTAAGGTTAGAGAATCTTCTACCGTGCGATTTTGTCCCTCGACCAAATTGGCAGAAGGCACACTGTCCACACCTAGTCCTTGCACAAATCTTGCCCCGATTTTCCTCATTCTATTCATGATTGGTATCTCTTTGTTCTTGGCACTTGAATTTCCAGAAAAGAAAAACGTCGCAAAGGCCAAGATTTTGGTCAGGAGCGAGAAGCTGCAAAATCCAGAGGAAAGATGGCTGTATAAAATGAGATGTTGGTTGTATCAGCCGACCCCTCTAAGTAGCAACTAAAAGTATGTTGTGAAGAAGGACGATGGGTACGAGTATCGTATTAATGGGCTCACCTTATGAAAGGAAATACTTGAAAATATTTGAAATGATAAGTATATCATGTTTTATTAATCCATATGAATTTGTAGTTTGTAATTCATCAAATAATAAATTTTGTGTGCTTCTATCATTTTTATGTTCGGGATAGTTTAGCTTTATGAACTATTTGTAATCTATCTCTGACATATTAAAAAAAAAAGGTCAAGAAGTTGGCGAAATTTAGCTTCTAAGGAAACAGATGATTCAGTCAACTTGGACAAACTTGATCATATTGATTGAGAGAGAGTTCATTATTGAAGGTAAAACAATTCTGAGATTATAGTAGTGGGAACTCGTGGATAGAATCGCCGATGAGATGCATGTGGATAGAAACCTTGATTAAGGCATTTCATACATCATGAGACTACAATTCATTGAGATAAACATCATACTAGAGGTCTTTATTATCTTTTCTCAAGTCCAAGAGGGAGTGTTAATGTTGTGGCCTTGGAAAAGATCAAAATGCATCTTATGCTAGCCGATGTAACCTTATGACTATTCAAATTATTCGTATTGGTTCTCTCAGGAAGGAAGGTATGAAGTGACAGCCTGCAGTGATACCGAGTTGAGTATATAAACAGCGTATACCTTCATAACAGAGGGAGAAGCTTAAGGATTTGCATCAGTAGACATTCGAGGATCTTGATTCAGAGGGAGTAGACCATGTTTTGTTGGTTCTCTAGTAATCAAGAAATTGTAACAAAGAATTATGATTATTACCATGTGAGAAGGCTATATGTCAGAGGGAGAAGCTAGAAGATCAAATTAAGTTGGCACCCCTAGATCTTGGTCATACAAATTCAGAGAGAGTGTACCATGTCAAGATGGTGTATACTTTGTAAGCTCAGAATTCACCAAGACTATGAGACAATACAAACAAATACAATTCAGTGGAGAACAAACGTCTAATATTCTCAAAACCCCTTGCTAGAAAGGAGATTGTGTACTTTCAGATAACCTTGGTATGTTGAGGAGTAAAGCCTTAGCTGAAAAGAAGGTTTCAGCTTCTGTGATCCATCATTTTGTATCTTAAATGATTCTTGTCTTCGATAGACAAGTCTAAGGTGGAAGTCTTGATTTCCACTCTCTGGGATGAGCCATGGTGGATCCACCCTCTGAGAAGAGTCAAGGTGGATGTCATATGTGTGACTTTATGGACCCATTCTTTTTGTGTTATATTATGAAAGGTGACGATCTTTCATATGTGTTGGGTTACTATTGCTAGGTGACGACTTAGACAATAGCTTAACCTAGTGTTAGGTATGACTATGTATTGTAGTCACTATTCCTGACATTGAATTTTGGAGTTGTTAAATCCAGTTCCGAATTGGTCGGGGATTATAACAACATGTGAATCAAGATTAGACTACATTAAGTTGTTGTCCCAGAATGTGCTGGATATCTTGATTGTTATCGCTAAATCTAGTTCTGAATTGGTCAGGGATTGCGATAACTCTTCTATCAGGATGAGTACATTATAATAATGTCCCGAGCTGTGTCGGATATCTTGATATGAAGTTATGTTTTAGTTATCACTAAAATCCAGTTCCGAATAAGTCGGGGATGATGATAACTAGTGCTTCAAGTCTTGATTCGGATTGCGTTGAATATCTTGACACTTATACTTATCACTAAATCCAGTTCCGAATTGAGTCGGGGATTGTGATAAATTTCTTCTATTGGGTTTAGTACATTAAACTTGTATTCCGGACCATGCCGACAACCCTAATATCGAGTGATTAAGTGTTATTCTAAATCTAGTTCCGAATTGAGTCGGGGATTTCTAGAACACTTACAACTTGTGATAATCAATCCTCTCTTGCTAAGAGAGAGTGTTAAGATATAGCTACGATTGGATATGGTAATATATATATATATATATATATATATATATATATATATACACACACACACACACACATACACACACACATATATATATGTATATATATTAAGATCATTTGATAATTGTATATGTTACAATGCAGTTAATATTAACAATCGGTTATGAAGGGTCATGACCCTACGTAGCATAAGCCACGTATGGTCATGGCTCTTCAAGACATGACTATTCAAAGGATATAAATGCATATTGATGGCTAGTGAAAAGATCAATCACAATGGTAATCTATTTCGCACAGCACTTATATATATTCTCTATAGGATGATCTTGATTTCACAACAATAACACTAAAAACAAGAAAGCATTCTGCATTATCAAGAAGTTGAGATCCATAAACATTTTTGTTAGGAAGCAGATTGGGACATGAGAGAAAACTTTGACTCTGTATTCCAGAGAAGTAGAGATAAATTTGGTCTGCAAACCCAAACAAGGAAGGTTTGAGAGGTCTAATTAGTCTTTTTGAAGAGAGATATAATACAATAAATATTTATATCTGCAGTACTGTATATATGCTCATTCAGAGGTAGTGTAAAAATTGGCAATCCTTTCAAAAATTGGTAGTGTATAAATATTTCTTGCACTTCTTTGCATATATATATATATATACACGCATCCAAACACATCCGCATCCCCTAAATTTTTTTTTTCAAGCATCCACGCACCCGATTCTCGAATCCGCACCCGAATTGGCAACTTAGGTCATAGGTATCAATTTATTTTGAACCAACTTTACAAACTCCAATTTTGTATTACTATTCATTCAAAACCAATCATTTTTATTGTTAGTAGTTGATATTCAACAAAGAACAGGTTAAATGAATGTACTCCCCATGATTCCAAGATGATAAAAAGTGTACTATAGAACATCCTCAACATTTTGGACTCAAAACCTGTTCAGCTGTCCCTTCTTCCAATATATTTTTCTGCTGGAACAACTGATTTTTTTTGAGGGATGGCTGATAAGTGATAAGAGTGTAGGGAAAATGATCCTAGTTGCAATTCTTCAACTCCAGGTGGATCTAATTTCATGGAAGAGTTTTAGTGGTGTTGTAGATGATTTAAGTGGAATTTCTCACTTCTTGTTAAGAATCATCATATTTTTCAGATGCATGATTGTGAGGTGGTCAATGAACAGCTTTCTGACTTCATTGATCAACTACATAATGGTGCTGGCACATTGCACTAACCAAATATATCAGTCAGCACTTGTGCAAGGTTTGCTTGTTATTGAACAATTTCCCTTGGTAAACTGATTAAAACTTCAATTAATTGACAATCAGACCTTTTGTAGCAACAAGTTGTCAGTGCTTGTTGAAAGGTAACCATTCTTGATGAATACCTTAGAGAAGACATGAAAATTGAAAATTCATACAAATGTGCCATGATTTGGTCTTTTCTGAAATTACAATTGCCAACCATCCATATGGGACATATTTTTGTTGATGACACCCTGATCAAGGAGTTTGTGAGTCTGCCACTCGATTCCAGAAGTGAAGCTCTGTGGAGACAAATATTCAACCAAACTTTATGAGGATGCCCATTGTGGTTATTCATTAACTATAGTTCTTTATCATAAATTGATCAAATCCGTATACAATTAGGTTGGTGAAAATACTGAAAGGGCTGATAGAAATAGATTAAGAAGAGATGGACTGTGGGAGTTGTGGGATGTATCCTTATCATATGATGAGTCATTCATGACAATAAGCTAGCTAAGTGTATGGTCATCTCAAGATAACATATCGGCATGTGAATGCTAAAATGTTTGATCTCATTTGTGTAGTGCATGTACTAATTGTAGACTGGTAGTTGTAAGCTGAGCTCATCATTTGATACCTTGAGGGGGAATCATCTACTGTATATGTTTGTCACATTGAGTGATGAGGCGAGATTCAGGGTGTAATGTAATTGCATTTTCCTTTATTCCATATTTTTGTAAGTGAGATTTGTCAGTAAAATTTGGTACATGGCAGTTAGCTTGATATTTGTAGCCTATGATATAGGCCTCTGTATATAAATAATCTTTCAGAAACAGAACCATATCATAAGGAATCAGATGTCAGCAATCACTATCCTCTTTTCTAGCCTTGATTTACTTATGGCATATCCCACAGATCTTTGTTCCTGCTCTGCAACTTCTATGCCCATATTATATGGTAGCAAATGTAGTTATGCAGACGTCGTCTGCTTCTCCCATAGTAATGTCTGCAATAGTAATGTTAGAACTTAGAAGTAGAACAGCAGTACACAGATTGACAACTCCTTTTAGTACCAAATCTAGAATTGTGCAGATCTGGCTTGCTGTTCTTGTCTATGGTTCGCCTTTAACAACAGCAATGGAGTAGCCATCTGCAGCCTATTAACAGCTGATTTAGTATGAATATTTTTAATGGTGTGAAAATGGTCCATTGCTTGTAGGTAGGGTTCTTTGGATATGTAGATTTACAGTGACGATATGCAACTTGGTAATTGCTCATTTATTCATGTGTTACCCTGGACCGTGGAACTTGAAGTGGCAAACAGTTGATCTCCTAAAATAGAAAAGATTCCCTTAGTTAAACGCAGTAAACTATGCAAATAAATAACACACACTCCATTAAGACTGATTGAAGTCTGTCTAAGGTCTGATTAACACCTGAACACAGATCTGGATATTCACGGCCTATCCACAATTTTTTTTTGTGTATTTAAAATCACCTTTAGTTACAACCTAAATTCTAATGCCAATGGGTCATTAAAAAGATTTATGCATCAACATCCCTTGTTAAGATTAACTTGGGTAATCAATGGAAGAAGGAGAAACGTTTTGTCATCCCCCTTCACTTGAAAACACAGATGAAAGATGAAATGCTCAGATGCTGATGTGAACGCACTAGGAAGCATAATGATGTTGATATAGAAATAACAGAAGAATATTTCCCCTGATGGAGGATAATACTTGGAACATAGTTCCTTCTTCAAAAGGAAGAAAGATTGTTTACACAAATGCGTTCACCAGATCAAGTATGCAGTAGATGACTCTTGTTATAATCAGAGGTGGAGGCAGTGACAGACAATTGAAATTCTATAACAGAGAAGATCGGTTCACAATTATTGTGGATGTTCCATTGCATAGTTTGTTAGTACTTGTCTTGTTCTCAATGTTTTGATTGACTATGTTGCCTTTTCTTATGTGAAATGCAGGATAACAATCTCTATATCTTGAATATGATGTTGCTAAGTGCAAGTAATGTAAAGGAAGAACATACCAGCAAAATATGGGAATAAAAACACACATAAAATGAGTAGACAACAATTATCTCAGTGAGCTTTGCCTTTTTTAAGCTTTTAATGACATCCCTTGTACATAAAACATGTACAAACACTTTACAAGATCTGCAACTGCTCTTAACATTTCAATTACATTACAACACCTCTAAGACTCATAGATTTAAGCAACACAAGTACAATTCAACCAAAATGCAACAGGGAAACCTCACAGTGGGCTTCTATTGGAGGTATTAGAGAATAAGAGTTGTGTAAAAGATTTGGAGAGAAGCTCAATATCCTCTAGAACCTGAAACACTTGAATACCATATGTTACATCTCCCTTTGATCATGTGGACTAGGTTTTTTTCCCGATCAGAGACAAATTTTGACTGTAGACAAGACTGTTCTCTGTACCCAGTCTGCATGCTGACAGGTTCAGCTCCAATCGATATGGTTGACTCTTTCAGCTAGGGCCAAATCCACCCATATTTTGGTTTTTCATCATGACATCAGCACTCTTAATTGCCTATACCGCTTGAAGGAATTTTGTTTTTGTTTTGCTTTGACAATTTGTCTTTCCAATTCTTTTTCTTCTGTTTTTCTTACAAAGTGAGTCCTAAGAGTGTCTAGCATGTGGGAGTGTCTTCACGAGAACAATTTAGTGACTATGCTCGCTGATGTCACTACTTAACGATGTTTGAATTCCCATGATGGGGATGAGGTTCCAGGGATGGATATTAAATGAATTTAAACAATGTAAAAGCAGCATAAATTTTAAAAAAGTTAATTATATTGGGCTACATTTGCAATAACAATCCTCCCCCTTTTTAGGTTTTTAGCATTTTCTTCCTTAAAATGTTACCATTCAAAATTTTTTATGAACCATGTTCAACAACCTGGGATGTTGGGGACCTCACCTAGGCTTCCAAGGACTTGTCCCCATGGAAAATTGCCAATCAACTGAATCCTTTTGGATCAAAGACGCCATAGTTAAGTTTAGTAAACTCAACTATGGAAAAATCTATGCAGATGGTTAATTAAGGTCTAGATTAAACTTAACTAAGATTGACTCTAATATATCTAAAGACTAATTTGTTTAATTTGGTTGACACAAATTCTAACTTAGAAAAATCAATTAAATGTAAGTTGTAATGTGTATGAGTACATCGACACGAACCAAGCCCCCTTTTGGGGTTTCATTTGTGTAACAGTGACAACATGTGGTTACTAAGTCTCTAGTTCAGTGCTTCATTTCTTGTAGATATGTTCTAGTTGTGTTTCTTTCTCATCTAAGGGCCCATCATGATTGTAATAGTAATTGTAAATTTTAGTGAGCACTTTGTAAGGCTCTAACATAAAATCATCATAGAGAATTCCTATTGATGCTCCTGAAGAGAAATACTGATTGTCATGATACAAACACCCATGGTTGCTACAAAGGACATAACTAAACATGTCACATTGGATTGATTTTTAGTAAGACATTGGAGGAATATTTGATACATATACGTAAGGTCTTTGAAAAGTTAGAGAAGAAAAGTTGGTGATTACCTCAAGAAGTGCAGCTTTGTGAAGAAAGAGTTGGTGTACCTAGGATTTGTTATTTCAACAAATGGTCTTAGAATGGACCCAAAAAAGGTAAAGGATTCTTTGAATGGCCTACCCCACAAAGTGCTACAATGTTGAAAACTTTTCATGGTTTGGCAAGTTTTTATAGAAAGTTTATCAAAGATTTTAGTAGTATTTGTGCATTGCTATTTGAAACAATAAGAGAAGACAAGAAAGAATCAAAATGGACTATTGGGCAACAAGGTGTTTTGATTTGTTGAAACAAAAAGTGCCAAAGCAACCCGTTTTTGCACTTCCAGATTATAATAAGCTATTTCAGGTAGATTGTGATGCTAGTGGCAATGCCATTGGATTTTTTTATAGTCAAGAAGGTAAGCCCATTGCTTATTTCAATGAAAAATTGAATGATCAAAGATAAAATATTCTATTTATGATCATGAGTTTTGTGCTATAGTTAAGGCATTAAAGAAATGGATACATTATCTTTTGCCGAAAGAGTTTGTTTTATTTATGATCATCAAGCTTTGCAGTATTTGAATAGTCAAGGAACGTGAATCAAAGGCATTTGAGACAAGTTGATTTTTTGTAGAGTTACACTATTGTTTTCAAGCACAAGAGTGGAAAGTCTAACAGAGTGGCATATACCTTGAGTTGAAGGCACGATTTGTTGACATAGATACAAATCAAAGTTGTTGAGTTCCACGAACCCAAGAGTTTGTATCTAGAGAAACTTGATTTTGGAGAGACTTGGAGAGCTTGCATGGAGCCTATTACTTTAGACAAGACCAGGTGGTTGGATTTTATAATCCAAGATGGTATATTATTTAAAGCTAGTTGTGCATTCCAAGCATCTGATGGGGGAGAACGTAATTAAGAAGAAGCATAATGGAGGATTGGCTGGCCACTTTGGTTGAGATAAGACCATTGCTCTTGTTAGTGAGCATTATTATTGGCCATAGTTGCAGCCAGATGTAAAGAAGTTTGTGTAGAGTTGTAGAGTATGTTAGATGGCGAAATGAACAAGTCAGAATATAGGTCTATATCAGCCATTACTTGTACCATAGAGTGTTGGAAATATTGTATTTGATGTCAGGGGCACTTAGTTGCTATCATTAGATTTTGTCATTGATGTCAAAGGTAAGATTGTATGTGTAAGAGAGATTAAAAGGTTGTCATCATTATCATTGATGACAAATAAGATTTTTTGTCAGAAGTGAGAAGATGAACAAGATTGCTACATATTGTCAATGATGACAAAAGTGAGAAAACGGAGTCATTAATATCAAAGGTCAAAAGCTGAGACCATTAATGTCAAAAGTGTTTATGATTTTTTAATGTTTTTGTATTAACAAACCCAACCCCAATTTTTTTTTACTGAACCCATGCATCCAAACTTGAACCGATATCAAGACTGGTAACTTAGCCTTCATACCATCGGACCTAGGTAACCTTGTTGTGGTCAATGGGAGTTTTTTTCTTTATCAAGACTGGTAACTCAGCCTTCATGCCATCTGACCTAGGTAACCTTGTTACTGATTTCAATGCTGAAGTTGCCCTCATAATTTTTCAAAGCCACAAAGTCTGAAATGTGACTTGACTGTTGAGTTTTACAGATCCGAATATAGGATGTAGCTAATTTATTTTCCTTATGTATTTTCCATCGTTACAGTAAACAATAGCAAGTCATTGAGAATGACAAGTTTCTTTCATATCTTCCCGTCATTGATGTATGTGGCAATATGTGATGTCAGCTTGTTGAACAATAGTTGATTAACTTGTCGTACCAAATTGATTTTGTTTGAATAAATAGAGTCTATTTATTTGTCCAATATTAGTTTACTGGATAATTTGTTACTGCTGATTCTGGTGCATGGTGATTTTAGGTAGGGAAACTGCAGTCAGAAAGCCAGGTATTACAAATGGTAAGATTTTCTTATATTCCCTTTATTTCTAGTGCTTGTGAAAGTTTTTGTCACCCATTATGGCTCTTTTTTTCCCATACATGACTTGTCTTTGGTTTGGTACTAAACATGTTGACTAAATTGTATGATAATCTTTTGTGTTGTCAGCTTTTGAGGCATCAGGAAATGCTTGAAGAACTAAAGGAGGAGAATAAAATATTCCATAAGGTACTTGTCGAAGAATTGAACGTGTCTCCTGACCGACTACATAAGAGCAAAACTGTAAGCTACCAAAAACATACTGGCTCAGATTGTTTTGATTGTCGTAGACGTCAACGGAGACGGAATTAATAACTTTAGGGGCTGTTAATTTTATTCTTGCACTTTCCATATAATTATAATTGTCTTTTTTGTTCCTTTAATTAAATATTAGATGCATTGTTATATTGCTGATTAATTTATTGTTGGTCTAGGTTTTGTAATTGTATATCACTTTTAATTCTGAAAAAACAGGTCTTCGTAACTGTATATCACTTGTAATTCTGAACAATCAGGTCAATTGTGTCTTTAACAAAGGACTAGTGTTTTAAAGAACATATCGGATGCCATGGTGAATGTGCTAATAGTAATATCACAGGGCCTCACTATACCAAGCAGAAGCATTGTTCTATACTTTCCTTTTTGCAATAAAACTTTTCTGAAGTTTTTTCTCCTACATCATTTTCATGGTATGTGGTTGCAGTGTTGTACATAGCATTCTTAGTGATATAGCAATTCTGGAGCAAATATTTTAATGGAAGCAGAAGCTGGTTTACAATAACCATTGACAATGACATGAATATGTAAGCACAAGAGGAGTGAATGGATCAACCAATTCAAGAAGGATTGCAGGCTAAGATACGATGGGAAGAGTGAGCTCACCCAAGTTTTTAAGTATCTGTGGTATCACTTTGTACGTGAAGATTTCTGAGAATAACTTGAGAAAAAACATTCCTACAATTTCTATGCAGGGCTATGTTACCCCGAGTTTCCGGGACGGGGGACGGGGGACGGGGAAACGGGTTTCCTGGATGTTTTTATTTTCCCAGAGCAGGGGGCGACTATATATATATATATATATATATATATCTGAAATTTCAAATATATTCATGAGTTATATAACATTGTAACATTCATCACATCAACATAATAACATTTATAAATCTAAAATCAATGATCATTCATCGTATTATCATAGAACATAGCATCAAATAAATCAAATCAAATTGTCATAGAATAAGAACATAGGATAGCATCAAATGAGAGTTCAAATTTCACTTTCATAATTTCATAGATATAATTCATTGAAACAATGAAAAGTATCATATCATATATCAAAATGCACAAAGGCTGCAAGTTTCAACAAAATGCGAAGTTAAAAACTTAAAGCATCATATCATATATCAAGATTCAATTATCATTGCATCAATACATCATATATTGTCAAAAGACTCAAAGTCTCAAACTTCAAAGTCAAAATGAAAACAAAGATAGTATGTTGCTGCCCTTAGGATTTGGTCCGAGAATACTAAATATTGCTCAGATTTACACTCTCAATTTGCAGATTTTCACCAAAGACTTCCAAAATTCACAAATAACTCCGTTCACATTCTAACAGAAGCAACAACAAATGATTATTCACTCGGGCATAACTTTGTTCACTTAGGCCAATCTATACACAACTTGCAAGGAATACACGATTTGATATTTTTGATCATATGCTTAAGATTTGATATTAGTAATAACATATTTTAATATTTAGGGTTGCCTTGAGGTGTGGGGCCCCTATAAGATTAAAAAAAATTTCAAATATTTTATAAAATAATCTTTCTTTTTACCTCTTGTTGTTGCAAACGGCCAGTAGTTCCCAGGATGGTTAGGGGACGACTTGGCAGTCCCAGCCGTCCTTGGGATGGTCATAGGTTTCGAAAACTTCTGTTGACCGTCCTAGAGTTTCCAGGACTGTTTCCAAAAATGTTGCTTTATTGGGGACGGCTTGGAAAAGTACCCAATTGTCCCCCCATCCCCAAAACTGTCCCTGTTTTCGAAACTTGCCCATTAGGGGTGGAAACACGTTTCTAGGTAACATAGATGTAGGGTAGCTTGGTGATAACAAAACAAGTTGAACTCTTGCTGGATAATTTGCGTACAATAAGGCACTACATTATCTTTCAAGATCTCTGTCAATTGTGACCATGATTTACAACATATTTTACACTAGTATGAGTAGATATGTTAGAGGGGTGATCTTAAGAGCAATGCCACAGACAAGGATGTTAATGCTATTGAACCCAAACAAAGTCAGTAGAAACCTCCTTATATACTACTTCTTCAACCACAAGTTGGCTGGAAGAAAGATAAAAAGGAAAAAAAAAGGAGAATAGTAGAGATTCAAGTTAGGAATCTAAAGTTGTGAATTTGAGAGGAGAGCTAGTGGTTGTGACCTAGGAACAAGGAGATTGCTTGGTGGCTTGCGAGCACAAGTTTAGATCTTGCTGGATGTTTCTACCAGATTGATGTGGTGTTTAGATCTGGCTAGCTAGGGTTAGAGTTTGAATTGGATTTTGAGGGATCTTGTAGGACTATTACTTGCTTTGTAATTGGCCGTAATCGGGAAGGCCTTACAACCCGACACATTGCATGTAATCAATTATTTATGAATAAATAGTTCAGATTGTTATCAGATCTTGCTTCACTGTTGTGATTCCATTGTGTGGTTGTTTAGCTGGGGGCTTGGACATCTCCTTTGGGGATTTTCTTGGCCTTGCAATGCGTTAGGTGGTACAATGCTTTATGGGGGACCAAGGAATTATATAGTATGCAAGATAGGTGGAACGATGATGTAAGACAAAGGTTGTAAGAGGTAGCTAATTATAAAAGTCCACCAAGACAAATATACAGTAGTAGTAGTGCAAGTGAAGCAAAGTGAAGGTTAACCAAAAGTGAAAATTAATGGTGTAATGAGTGAGGTTTCAAGAATTTGGGTCTTCTAGGCTACTCACAAACAAAGAGTGGATAGAATGTCCTAGGAGAGTGAGCCTTCCTCAGATTAGTCTTTCAAGTTTAGAATACACAAATTGAATTTGTAGTATTTTGGTATTGAGCAGGTCTAGATTCCTAAAAAATGGCATAAGATTTCAATGTTCTCTCAGCTAGTTCCTAGAAATGATTTACTCCATGCTCTCTGCTCCTCTCTAATATACAAATACAATTATCGCTAACAAGTATATGTGAAATACACAAATATTGTTACTTTAAACTCTTCATCTCAATATTGGATGAGCACACGTACAAATATTTCTCCCAATTGAACTTGTCTTGAACTTAACCATTTGGAAAGGAATTGAGACAACACTAGAGCAATCTCTCTTAGACTCATGTGCATACTCCTAAATGTGTCTATTATATGTTTAGCGATCTTATGTATCTTGTACTTATTGATTTTGGCGTAAACCCTATTTAGGCCTATTTCTAATCATAGGCACTTGATGAAGCACTTTGTGTTGGCTCCTTGATCTAAATGAAGTTGCTTCTTTTTATCTGGTGGTAAATGTTACATCCTTGCTAGGGTTTCAATTGTAAGGAAGATTACTAGGTTTTTTTACAATGAAATTTTTTCATTTTGCATTCTTGATAAGATATGCACAAAAATTGAAAGAATATAGAGATTGACAATCTTAGTAGTTTTCCTTGATTAATGTTCTCAATCTTTTTGAATTATGCTTTGAAGGCATATCTAGACAATTCATCTAGGTCTTTGATTATCACAAAATCCCTTTGTATGAATGGAGGTTCATTGGAAGAATGCTAAGAATCACCAACTCTTTCTCAAATTGCTGCTTCTCCTGATATATCATTTTTGCACAACCTAAGCTATATTTATGTCAACTTGCTTCAAACTTGTCCTTGTAATTGCTTGTATTTCATGTTCTTAGTGAGTTTCGTTGGTAGAAACCACAAAGTAATTATTTTAGAATTTTCCTTTATCACTATCTTCTCGTTCCTTTCTACACTTGGGTGACATGTTAAATCGTCCACCATTGCATTCTTTGGTAAATTGTATGATTTTTTTTAATAATAAAAAATTCAGCCTATTATGTCTTCTCTCAACATCTTTTTTTTTGAATGATGTCAAAAATATTTGTAGTTGCACTGTCGAACTATTCACAACTCTTTCTTTTTTTGATATTTCATGATGTTTACAAATATGGCTCACATGAGCAACTAAGAACCAATGTAAGAAAATAATGCTACTAGACAGTACATATGAAAGTCCACTCTGAAGAAATAGATCCAAACCAAAGAACAATATGACGACCAAGGTGCATGAAGTGAATGAAGCTTATATTATAAGGGGAGCAAAATTACACCAAAAAGGTCTACACATTAGATTTACCCTATACCTTCAATCGCCATCAAGTTACCAACAATTTATTTCTTACTCTATTCATCACTCTTTTTTGGATTTGCATTTTTAATGAAAATTGTTAGACCCTAAAGATATTTGGAGCCTTTAACAACAACATGGTTGTAGCTAGGAGGGTAGTTGGTATCTCCAAGGCTAGAAAACTGCTTTGGTCACCCATCCACTTGGTAATCAACCTCTTCAACTCCATCAATCCAACATTTATTGCCCATCCATGATATTGAAATACAAGAGGACTATGAAATAAATAATATTCCAATATTTTTATTTGACATACTTCTTGATGTTCTTCGATCCTGCATATGGTGGAAGATTGGGGACCTTTCAGAAGAAGATAGCCATTAATTCAAGTCCAACAATCATATAAACTTAAATTGTAGCTTGATGAAGATGAAATAATTTTATCTCTTTACAATCTCCCAAGATAATATGAGTTTGAGAGAAGGAAAAAGACACAAATTGTTGCGAAAAATCCCAACCTAAGAAATTATTAGTATCTATGTTGCCATCTTGCCAAAAGGAGTGACAAGAACTAATATCTCCTATGTTTACAAGAACATTGGATGCCTTTTCTTCTATAGCTTTCATTATTCTTAGACATTTTATCAAATTTTATTGAGGATTCTAATATAAAGGACATGATACTTGGTTAAATTGATAGTAGAACCCTTGTCTATCAACACACAATTCTTTTTGACTCAACCCTTCAATTTTGATAGCAATAATATGCTTAGATGGAAAAGACAACCTTCCAACATTTTGTTGTATATAAGAGATTTTTTAGAAGACATTGATAAAAACATAACAGACTAAACAATTAATAATAGTAGCATATCTATGTTTTAAAAATTCTATGTAAAATGGGTCAAGAGATATCTAGTTAAAATGTAATCCTAATCCTAGCAATATATTCTCTACTCTAATTGAATGGTAACATTAATTGTAATCACATCTAAACTCTAACCTAATCCTAACCCTAATTAAACCTTAATCCTAAACCTAACCATATTCTAAAAATAGTGTAACCATAATTAAAACTTGGCCCAAAGTCAAGGGTAAAAGCACAATCAAGTGTCACCTTTTAGGCTAACTTATTAGCATAGCTGAATTTTAGTATTTCTAACTAAAAATTAATTTTGGTCAAACATATGGTCTAGCTAGATTCATTCTATCTAAGTTAGATAAGTGCTTTAACTTTTCCAATTGGAAATATCTATTAAATGCATGTTTTATACCACTTTTGGTCCAATTACCATAAAAATAATTTTTAGAAAAGTGGCGATTCAATAACTCCCACTATTTTTAATGATATTTAAAAAAAAACAAACAAAACTTTTTGTAGAGATTGGAGTCAAGAATATCCTCATATAGATTTTATAGTGTTTTAATTGGACATAGTTTATTGTAATTAAAAAATATTGCAAGTAGGTATTTTAACAATCAAGGAGATATTGATTCGGAGAAATAAAAAAATAGTAAATCATATTAAATAAATTTGAAAAAAATATGGTGCACTAGAGGAGAGAGTCTTCTTCAAGAATATATATTTCTTTTTTTGATTGGAATAGATTTGTTATGAAAAATATGTTGCGAGATGAAAACTGTTGATTTCAGTGAATTGGAATTTGAATTGTTATAAAAGAGAAAATATAAGTCACAAACCAATTTTTTATTTCTTCATGCACTAGCTATATATGTCATCTATGACATATTTTGAAATTAGGGGAAAAAATGTTTATTTACATATAATTTTTTGGTGGGAAGTAGATCCCTGATTTAAATCATTTTTCAGCAACTAAAAAATTGTCTTTAAAAATTAAAAAAATATATCAATTTTTATTCAAAAAAATTATTAAAAATATTAATCATAAACTTCATCCATTTTATCATATTTAATTAATTTACATCATCTTCAAATTCTAAACAAAAATGTCATTTTTATACTATTGAAGTTAAACAGCTTTGATTTTGTTAGCCTTTTCCTTTGTAAAAGGGTGACAGCTTATTGTGCTTTTACTCTCAAGCCATGTGAAAACTTTAACCCTAATTCTAATTGGAGCTTAACCCTGAATTTAATTGAATTCTAGGCCCAATCCTAATGACAACTCTTACTATGACCATAGATAAATAATCACATTTTTAAGTGTGTCACATAAGTGTCTCTACGATATTTGTTTTCGAATCAAAACAATCCACATGGTCAAGAATTGAGACAAAAGGGGTGACTAGGCAAGTAGGTGAAGTGGAGGCTTAGGTGGAGATTTTAATTTCGGCTAAAGCGGAGGCACAATGCAATGTGGAATTGCACATGGTGCAATTTACAATGTTACAAGTAGCAATAAAAAAATCAGCAATGCTCAAGAGCCATACACCACAAATATTTACATGGAGAAAACCCTTTCAAATAAAAAACACGACTAGAATAGAGGACAAGTTTGTATTGTCAAAAACAATATTACAACACATTCAACCTTCTCGAATTTTGCATCCAATCTGACAACATTTGTGTATTCATAAAACTTTTTGTATTGTTTCTATATCACACATGCAATATATAGAATCAAGAACACCCAAGATACCACTATAAAATATTACCATGGGTGAAAACAAGGTTGTAAAACACTGTGGTAAAAATCCATATGCACCTTACATGGTAGACACAGCGTATTACATGATTTTTACCCCCTTTTGTAGGTTATCATGAAATCCCTAATAAAGATGAGATGCATTTATATGCATCATTGACTATCAGTAGCTTATGCAATGGTTCTCTTACATATGTTGTAATAATCATAAATAGCCCATCAAGCATGATTTTCACATCCAAAATGATCTCTTCTAGTTCTAGTTCTAACAATTGTCATAAAATATTATAACACCCTTTAAAATATGCTTTTCATGTTCTACCATTAAATGGGTATTTTTTGACAACTGATAATTTTTTTTGAGGGAAAGACGTAAATTTGCCAACTCAAAATCTCATGCCTCTATTTGATGGAACATACATACTTCATGATATAAATTTCAAATATCTACGAGAATATGTAAAATAATTGTAAATAAATATTTTAATTTTTTACAGTTGAGAAACCTTAATTCACAATATTCTCTCATTTGTTGAGTACCTTGCAAGAGCTAGTGGAATCACACCATCTTGGAATCATCTAAGCATATGAAACAAGGCCGATGTCCTCACTCCACCAAATTAACTTTCAATGATAATTGTTTTGGTAACATAATTTCCAACATTCACTTATACGCCATTTTTTTCACCTCAATTTGTCCATTCACAATCGCTTCTCAAACAAAGTGATATTGAACGTACACATTCTTAGTTTATTCATAGTACATGACATTTTTGGCTAAACAAATTGCATGCTAAATATCATAACCAATCCAAATTGCCTTGCAATCAAAACCAATGCTTATACACTATCTTTAGAAACATGTGTAGCAATCATATACTCTGCTTTAGTGTAGTGAAGCAAATGTGTGTTGACACTTACTCATCCAACTCACAACTCTTCCAAATAGAGTAAACACATACCTTCTTGTGGACCTTCAACTATCCAATTGACATAACAACTCTCCATCAACAAAACCGTGTATGTCCCAATGCCTTATCCACATTATTAGTAATAGAATAAATCACACAATAATTTAAAGTACCACACATATATCTCCAACGTTATTTTGTGTGTAACTCCAATGCTCTTTACCAATGTTAGACATAAACCTACTTAATACTTTGATTGCTTGAGAAATATTTGGCTTGGTGCACTCTATTATGTACATTAAACTTCATATAACACTAACATATGGCATGTTACAAATATCCATAAATCATCCTCAGATTTGGGACATTTAATTTTAGTATTAGTTGGTAAAATAATTCTAATAGGCCTACATGTTAAATTTGTGCTAAATAGTATCTACATACTTTATGACATTGGAAGCTTTTTGTTACCTCGATCTCTTTCAATTTTTATCACCTATATGTATTTTGTTAATCCTAGATCCTTCATCTGAAATGCACTTGGAAGTTGAGCTTTTGGTTCATTGGTAATAACTTTTATGTTATTGAAAGCCATGTTATCTAGATGCAAGACATGGGCTGTTGTCCGTAAAAGGACAAAATGCCACAAGTTTGAGAGCTTTGTTTCCCTTTGGTTATTGCTTAGGTCAAAAGCCTTGCTAGTCTTTGTTTGTATTCCTAATCATATTGCCGGTGGGACATGTCCTTCTTGCCTTTTTGGCTTTTTTTTCCCTCACCTTTGGTTGTTATTGTAACTGGATTGGGCGTATCTTGACTTTATATAATCAAAACAATGGATAAGTGATCATCAATACACTTGTGATGTAAACACAGAGCTTTTTTGCTTCTTAGAAAACTTGATATCACCATAAAATAGTAAAGATTCTAATATCACATCCATGGTGATTGCTTCAAACCGTAAAAAAATTTGTTTAATTTGTAGATCAAATGTTCTTTTGTTTTTATTTCAAAACCTTGAGTTTGCATAAGATAAGATAAGATAAGATAAATTTATTAATGTCCAACGGAAGACCAACAAGGGTCTATGGGACAAGAATCATACAACCAAAGTAGCAAGAACCAGCGGACCACCAAACAGTGGTCGGGGGAACATGCTAAAAGAACAAGGAACCAAACAAGAAGCAGAGAACAAAGATCCAAGAACCACCAGGGCAAGGACTAGGGGTCCTTCCCGAGCGGAAAGAAATCCAACACAGAAGGATAGTGACTTGGAAGAATATGGGTATGGACCTGTCGTCGTGATCTACTGGTGGTCTGCCGTTGATGGGTAGAAGCACTGCGAGGTCTCATGGATCTGGAGTGACGGATGGCGGAGGCACATGAGAGTCGCTTCACACCTCGATCCGAGGGCGAGGGTGAGAAGAAATCCGTAATGAACTGCTCGGTGACTTGCTTCTGGGGAAATAGAAGTTGCAGGGTCTGGTCACAGAGTCGTACTGTCTCCCGTAAATAGAGTGCCAGACATCTCTGGTCAGAGTAACAAAAGAAGGAAGTCAAGGAGCTGCAATCTTTGAATAAGCAATAGAATCTCCCTCTAATCTCATAGTATATAGGGCAACGAAAAATGAAATGTGCCTCAGTCTCAATCTCAGACAATGTGCATAAACAACAAATGCGATCCTCTCTATTAATGTGATGATCGGTTTGCACTTGCAGGCGGTGAGAGCCGACTTTGAAAGATCCCAGTGCGATCCGAAGAGCATGGCACCAACGTTGTGATAAATATATGGGTCGAACGATGATCCCATCCAGAATGTGTAAGAAGTGCTCAGCATAAAAAGCCATCCTCGGACGTAAGCCCCCACTAGGGTTGGTCTAGGTCGAGATGATGTACTGCCTATAGATGTCAAGTTTGACATGCTCATTCAACTCCTGTTTGGAGGGGAGAAGATGAGCCGGAGTGTCCAAAGAAAATTAAAAGGGGGGTAGGTGATCAATATCAATCCTGATGGAACCCAAAAGGGAAGTGGCCTGAGCATACTAGCAACGAGCTCTAGGGGAGGTGTCAGATCTAGCCAGCTCAACAAAAGAGCAATAGGCGAGTGAAGAAACCAAACCAGATCGAAGATGGCTCCTAACCTAAAGGGATGAGCCCCGAACTCCGCAAGGATGATGCTGTGGGAGGTGGTACGATGACATCTGATGATACGCCGAAGGAGGAGAGTCTGTATATGCTCAATAGAGGCCCAGTCGGAATCAAGAAGAGATGGTCCCCAAACAACAGAGCCATAGAGTACAGTAGGTCTAACTAGAGAATCCGGGAGGGATAACTTGGACGAGGTGTCCTGAAAGTGGCGTCTAAAGCACTGTCTCTCAATTAGGGCGAGGGAACCCATCCCTTTACTGATTCTGGGCTGAATAGCAGGTCTCAAACTGAAGCGAGGACCAGAAAACTTAACCCTGAGGTATGTGTATGCGGAGGCAATCTTGATTTCCTGTCCCTGGAAGTAGAAGTGTAAATGAGAGGTCTTCAAGCAGTTGAAGACCATGACCCGTGTCTTCCCCAGATTAACCACAAGTTGTCTCAAATCACAAAAGGAGGCCAAGATATCAAGAATTCTCTGGAGACCCTCAGGTGAGGAGGCTAAGAGAATCATGTCATCAACAAAAAGAAGAATGGAAACTAAGACCTGGTGTAAATAGCAGCCATCACCTGGGAGAGATGAATCTCTGATGAAGCCCTTGAGCTCGTCAATGTCGATGCCAAATAAGGTGGGGGAAAGAGGGCATCCCTGTTTCACCCCAATAGTGCTCTGAATAGGGTCTGAAAAGCCCTCCGGAGTCCTGAATCTGCCCTCAACATGCTCGTAAAGGCTCATAATGGCAGTCAAAAGAATCTCAGATATCCCAATGTCTCTAAGTCTCTGAAAAAAGGCCACCCGGGGGATGGAATCAAACGCCTTACGAAAGTCAATGAAGTAGCAATAGACTTTCGTAGAGCGATAGCGAGCCTCCTCAATGATCGCCCGTAGTGTCAAAACGTGGTCCATGGTTTGGTAATCAGCATGGAAACCGGCTTAACCTCTAGCCCCGCAGCCCAACCTGTCAAGCTATGAAGAAAGAATAGTGTTCAATGCCATGGCATAGAGTTTGGCAAAGGTATGCCTGATCATGATGGTTCTGTAGTTGTCGAGGTCCGAGATTGATCCACTCTTGTGGATCAGATGAATCACATGTCTCAACCAAGCCTCAGGGAAGCCAGTGCAAACCACTCTGTTAAAGAGTGTGGGAAGATAAGAGCCTAGCACCGTGATACCGAGCTTAAGGAGCTCTGCCTGAAAACCATCCTTGTCGGCCGCTCTACTGCATCTCATAGATCCGACGGCCTCGTGAATGTTGGATGTGGTGAAGATATGGCAGTGAGGGGGTGGGATGAGGTGGTGAGAAGGTTGGTCCAGGATGTCATAGAGAGTGGAGGTGTGGGAGATGAGGGAGGCAAGGTCGATGGTGGAGGGCAGAGGGGGGTGATGCGGGAATAAGGTACCCCAAAAGAGCTTAGGATCCTAGATAAGTGTGTTACACAAGGCTTTGCACTGTGAAGCAATGAAAGAAAGTTTCTTCGTGCGAAGAAACCGACCGTAGGAGTAACGGAGATCAACAAAATCTGAAGGGAGGGACTTAAAGGCCGAACGTAATCTACGGTGGAAAGCTTTACAGTCATCGTCGTACCAACGGTTCATGGGGCAAGTGTTCTGACGTTTAGATCTGAAGATAGGGCGATGGGGGATGGAAAGGAAGGTCGACTCCCGAATGGCCTTGGTCAGTAGATCAAACATGGAGGTAACATGGCTACACTCAGAAAAGCTCACGGGGGAGATGAGTCGATGCAGGTGGAAGGCGAAAAGGTCACTATCCCCCTCAGCATAGTGGAAGCGGACAAGGTTAGGGGCGTGGCCTAAAATAGTCGGGAGCCTGGGAGGGTGAGGCGGGCGGAGGGGGGAGAAACAGAGTGCAAGGCTCAAAAGACCATGATCAGCCAAAGGAAGGCGGGAGATGGTGAAGCAGCGGATGGAGGGGATAAAGGAGGCTGCAGTGAACACATAATCGACCACACTAGCGCCACCGCAATGAGGCCAGCATGTGAAAAGCTTAGAACTGGGAAAGCAAGAAAGGCCGTTGAGAATGATTAGATCAGAAGACTCACAAAGCTGGAGGAGGTGGCGACCATAAGTGGATAATGGCCCGCTGTAGTCCTCAGAGGTATGCTGAAGCCCAAGGTTGGCCGGATCTAACTCGGAAGTGCAAGTCCAATCAGTGTCCCTGTCATGTATAGGTGACTGTAACTCCCTAGTTCATGCAGTGAAATCTCCAAGGATGAGGATATCGCCCGAGGCACTGAATCTAGAGATGCCCTCCAGAAGATCTTGAAAAGGATCCCCATCCTCAGCACTATGAATGGCATACGGCGAGGAGGCCGGTGGGAAGTAGCAAACCGTGATGAAGATATCTCTCTAGCGGTGACCAGTGTGATGAAGATATAAATTTCCTCTTCAAGGCCTCCATGCAAAAGTGTAGTCTTAATATCTATTTTCTAAATGTAAAAAATAAAAAAACAATAATTATGGATAATAAAAATCTAGTAGAAGATAATTTAGCAACATTAGATAAAATTTCACCAAAATGAACTTCCTCTCTAGGAGTAGTCCTTGGCTAGTAGTCTAGCCTTGTATTCTCTAATGAACCATCAACCTCAATTTTTTTTGTAGACCTATTTTGCATCCATTGGCCTTCCTTTGGGAAAACAAGCAAGATCCCATGTATCATATGATTCTAAAGCCATCCTCTCATCTTGTGTGGCTAGTTGCTAAGACTCCCTATCATTTGCAAGAATATCTTCTCTATAGGATCTAGGTTAATTGTCAATACTCAATAAAACAAATATACAATAGATATTTAGTATGCTATACATGTAGATTGGATTTTTGTCTTGTGAATTTTCTCAATGGTGGAGTAAGAGATTTTTCCTTTTGTTCGTTTTCTTGTTGACCTACTTCAATCACAATCTTCATCAAAACTTTTACTTGAACCATCTTCTTCTCCATTGTCAAATCTATCATTTGGTTTTTTATGATGTGTATCTTTTTGCTAAAAATCAAAATGCACTCTTTTTCCTTTCTTTTTCTTCTAGCTATACTAGATAAAAACTAGTTCTAAATTCCTTGAAAATCACATATCTATAATGGAAATATGTTTTTATTAGAGGACTCCGAAGCTTATTATAACCTTTAACATTCTTACCATATGTAATGAAGATGCATTTTTGTGCTTTTGGATTTGATTCAGAGCATTTTTATTTAGGCACATGAACAAAATCTTCACAACCAAGAACCTTTGAATGTAGAATCGAAGGTAATTTACATGTCCACATTTCGTAAGGTATCAAAAAGAGCCTTACATGGAGAACTATTTGTAAAGTAAAAAGTGGCAGTAAAATTTGGCCCAAAAGCATTTGTTCAACTATACGTCTCTCTACATACTTTTGATTTTGTCCATAATAATGCAACACCATTATGTTTTGGTGTATATGTTGTCGTCTTTTGTCTTATGATATTTGCAGCCTTACAAAGCTCATCAAATTCCTTAAATTAATATTCCCTCCATTGTCATATTTTCATATTTGAATACTTTTATATTAAGTCCTAATTGGATTTATATGAAGACTTTAAGTTTTGTAAAATTAAGGAAACTTTAAATTTACGTCTCATAAAGTAAACAAAGGTAGATCTAGAAAAATCATCAATGGAACAAATTAACGAGATTCTCCAATTGAATTATTATCCACATGTTCAAGCACATCCATATTGTTGGTAAACAATTTTGCCACTACAAAAATATCTAAATCGCCCAATAGGTAGTAACAAAGTTTACCAACAATAACAAGACTTATGTCGGTTTGACAAAGAATGGCTCCCGCTCCCGCTCGTTCTGTAGCGGCTCCCACTCCTGCTTGTTTTGTAATAGCAGCTGATGGCACTTGCTGGCTTTCGCTACTCCCGTTGCAACTTTTAATGCCCTTGCCGCTGCAGACGCTGGTGCAGTCGTCTCCGCTATCCCTAGGGCTCCTGCAGCGGTTGCTTACTCTGTTTCGCCTACGGTTGAGGCTCTTGCCGGGCCTTTCGTAGAGGCTTTCTTGCAGGGTCTTGCAGCCCTTACCTCTGCTGGTTCGACCTGGTGTCCTCCCGTGCCTGCACCTAAGCCTGTTTTGGGGAAGTCAGATCGTTGTGCCTTCCCGGCCTGCATAAATATTGCTGTGGAGCTGGAGGAGGAGACTATTTCTGAGATTGATGCCACTGCCTCTGATTTTTATTCACATGGCTTGATCTGTAGATTCAAGGGTCACTGGCCTTGTTTGCTTGATATGCACTCATGGATTTCCAAGCACTGGGAGCCCCTTATATCTGGTACAATCCACATTTTTCCTATGGCTAAGGGTTTTTTTGTTACGAAATTTGAAAACGCTATGCATAGAAATACTATCCTTTGTGAAATTTTTTTCAGCTGGGACGGTCGCTTCGTGCTGATGCTGAAACCTTGACATCCTGACTTTTCCTCGTCTTCTGAAGCGTTTAATAAGCTGCCCATTTGGGTTAGGCTGCCTAATCTTCACCTCCATCTTTGGGTTGATTCTCTTCTCGAAACTGTGGGGGATGCTATTGGTGATTTTATTTTGGTGGATGAGAAATTTTTTGACATGCTTCACTCTACTTATGCTCGCATTTTGGTGGATTTGGATATCTCTAAAGGTCTTCCTGCAGAGATCACACTCATTACTCCAAATGGTAGAAGTTGGATTCAACACTTTGAATATGAAGGCCTCCCCTTCAGATGCAGAAGGTGCTTCAAGACTGGTCATGTTTCAGACCATTGTGAGCTTCATAAATTTAAAAGGACTTCCTCGTGGTGGCAGGGTGTCTCTTCTCAGCACTATACGGTGAAGAATGTGTCTTCACACTGGAGCTTTTCGCAAGTTGTTGAGCAGGCTTGCCCTGTGTCTTCTCCCCTTTCTGGACCTGTTCATGTTGCTGGAGTTGCTATGGGTGATGTTGTTCCTCCTTCTGTGTGTGTGGGATCCCTCCGCATCTGTGGTGGCCTCCCCTTTTGTTGGGGCTGACACTGCTCCTTCTGGTTCTCCTGCAAGGTTAGCTTCTGGGTTTGCTCCTATAGGGTTAGCTGATGGGTCTGCTCCTACTGGTCCTTCTGCTGGAGTTTCCCTTTTCCTTGGCCCTGGTTCTCAGCCGGTTGTCTCTGGGTAGCGTGTAGCTCCCTCTAGGGGATTTGTTTCTGTAGGTTTGGACTTGCTGGATTGGCAAAATGTTGTTGCTAAGGTTGAAGAAGGATGGATCAAGGTTAAAGGAAAACAATCCAAGAGATCTTTGCCTTCTTTTGATATGACCCTTCGATCCCATCAAAAGGGGGCCAAAGGAAAATCCTAAAATCTTGGGGTTTTCTTTTGGCTGGGTTGGCTTGGGGCCTTGCTCGAGCTGTCTGTTCTAGGTTGTGGGAGCCTATTGGAAAAACCCTTGTTTAGGTCTTGACTTGTTTCATCTTTGTGGGCTGTATCTGCCTATCTTTTGTGACCTTCTTGTAAAGGGTTTCAGGTCCCTTCGAAACTTGTTTTCCTTAATATCCAAAACAAAGTTTACCAACAAATGGAGTTGTTAGGAAGTTAACAATTCTCCTCTGTATTTGAGAGAGACAATGCTTTCATATGATGGGGTTTTGGATTTTTTAGTACTTTTAACGAAAAATTATATAAAGGTAAACAATGAAATACAAAAAAGAAGATAAAGGAAATACAAAACAAAAGAACACAACTTTGATTTCTTGAGCAAACAAAAAATAAAATATTACACCACCTATAGAAGCACAAAAGTCCTTCGAATCATTTGTAAGCCAAGAGGAAGTTGCAAGAAAACAAGTATGAGGAAAACTAATTAAATATAAGATTAGTTAGGATTCAAGGAAAATGTTGACAATAGAACAACGAATATTGATTAGAATCAATGGGAGCACCAAGAATCCAATTCTTCCCTTGCACAAAGTTCTACGTGTCCTAGCCAAAAGCAACAATTGCAGACATATTAAAATGATTGTTGTGAGCCATCTTCATGAAAAATGAGTATTCATATGATGTAAGAGTGGGATTAGTAGATGCAAATGACAACAATTGTATTTGGAGTTCCTTTACGAAATGTAAAACAAAATGACCCAAGACAAATATCTATGGATCTATTATTGCCCCAACACAATTGTAATCCTAATGGGAAAGAGAGAGATACTATTAGCTTCATAAAATAGATAATGATGGACTTAAAATCCATCTATCGTATACTCTTGACTACTAGTAGATGACAAAATTTAAACAAATTGAAGGAACAATATTACAAATAACTTGTATAAATAATTGGGATTCAAGATATCAACATCTCCAATCTCATATGAGATGGCTCTATAGAGTTTGAAAGTTCCACAGGTGGGAACTAGGGCCTCAAGTCCGTTCCTTGGTAAACATGCTATGTATTACACTCCCTCCCCATGCCCTGATTGCCCAACTCAACCATTGGCCCATAGTGGACTCATGTTTGGAGGCTGTGTGCAACAATTTTGTATGGGTGGGCCAACTGCTTTTGCAAGAGATGAAATCGATGGTGGAGCCTCTAGGTTTTATGTCGGCCTTGAGGTGTGATGACGAAAATGACTTTTTTGAACAACGAATGCAACATTGATATTTTTAGGGTTTTCAAATGAGTCAATCATCCCAGTATGCCCATGGTGGTCAAAATAGTATTTACACACTGGACAAGGCGAATAAATCGGAAAAAATGCCCAAATGTTCACAATTATTAGGTGATGTTCCCGACCCACAGTTTGTGAGTATTGTTGTACTAGGGGTGAATCTTTAGGAGATGAACATGTGTAATGGACAATTGCTAATAGTGGAATGCATGACAAGGGTTTGGTGGGTGGTGTAATGCCGCCTTCAACTAGGGTTTTTATAGTAGATACAGAGGATGTGGTTGAGGAGGAAGTTGATCTTAATGTTTCAATTTTCTCAGATTTGGGGTTGATTGGACACTTTAGGGGTCCGTGGCAAAGTTTAATGACTTGCATAAATGGATATCCAAATAATGGGATCCCATTCTAGAAGGATGTGTCTAGATTTTTCCTATGACAAGTTTTTTTATTGTTGTTTTAAAAAATGTTCAAGATAAGAACATGATTCTTTGTGAACAGCATTGGATTTGAGAGGACAAGTTGCCCTTGATGTTAAAGCCCTGACATCCAACCTTATGTCCAACTTGTGAAATTTTTTACTAGATTCCTATTTGGGTGAGACTTCCTAACCTTTACACTTTTGATTTGATTCATGCTTTGAGGTGATTGGAAATTCTTTAGGGAACTTTTTGATGGTGGATGAAGGATCTTCAAATCTTCTTCATTCAACCTTTGCTTGTATCTTAGTGGAAATGGATTCTTCTTAGGGGATTCCTATAGAAATTTCGATTAAAACCTCTAAAGGTTGTTGGGTACAACCGTTGGATTATGAGGGGATTCCTTTCAGGTGTAGAATATGCTTTCCAATAGGGAATATGGTTGTGCAATGTGCCAAAAATAGGGTGCACAAATCAGCTTCTTGGTGGGAATTTGTTTCTCACTAGCATTACACGGTAGAGAAAAATGATGAGAAACAAAAGAGTTTTGATTTGCACAATGCACCTAAGAACTTGAATTAGGTGGAGCATCCAACTATTAACAAGGTTAATGTTGTTGTGGCTAGTTGTGAGATGGAATTGAAGCTAAAGAATGGTGTTGCTACCCTAGAGGGTAGGAAGAAAAATAGAATAGTAGGGTATTGAGATAAGGAGGATGTTGCGGTGTAAGTGGCTAGTTAGATTAATTACGAGGATGTTTGTCCAGTTGACCAAGCAAGGAACCCTATGGGCCTCTCTTCAAATTGGCAGAATGAGGCTGCTAGACTGGAAGATGGTTGACACTATCACGAACCACAATCGATGTAATGTAAATATATTATTTTTAATACATATACGGATTTGTTAATTATTATCATCATCTTAATCTTATTGACTAAATATTAATCAATGTACAATTAATATTATGGTTAGAAATAGTTAATTAATAATGTATTACTAATCACATATATATATATATGTTTCATTCCTTTTGGCTGATTGGGTTTTCCTGTTTCTTGCCTGTTTTGTGTGGTCTTGTATTGTGTTACTCCTCTGGTTTGTCTTGGGCTGCTTCCCTATGTTTGCTGGCAGCGTTCTTTCTTGGGTATGTCTTTGAATATATTTAATATCTCTAATTTGTAAGGGGTTTTCCCTCAAATCCTACTTTTACCCTAATAAAAAACACAAACATATAATATAATAATCAATAATATTAATCAATACTAATATTAAACTATATTAATATTAATATGATTTTTTTAATCAATATAATATGATGTATCAATTAATATATAATCAATATTAATACTAAATCCATATTAATACTATCCACACACATACTTTACGTAAATAATAATGATATTAACAAAGTAATAATTCATACTTGATATCGACTTCAAATATAAGTTGATATCACTTAGTCGCTAATCGATTATAACATATTGATGTGTATATTGCATAACAAGTGAATGGATTAAGACCGTCGACTATGAAACGACGGGAAGAGGAAAGCCGCATCTTGTGACCAGTGACTAGATAAGACGTATAAAATGATGTTGTGGGATTAATTGAAGGCATCGCATGAGAAATACGAAAATATCTAATACAAGATATCGTAATAAAAAATAAAGGGTGACAGTGTTAAAAGATAATATATCTACGTGTATATCACATAAAAACAAGCAAGGGAATCCGCCAGTCCATAGCTGCATGTTTCTGGAATTCGTTGAGAAGGTCGATTGCATATTGTAAGTATATCAGACTTCTGTATCTTATATTTATAAGCATGAATAGACTTCTTAAGGATATTGCTGAGACATATGCAATATTCCTCAATCCAAATAAGATAATATGTTCTTCATTAACTGTCACAAATTATACAGACAAAGCTGATAATATATTTGGGTTATTGGTTTTGTTTGAGTCTGCTTTCTTATCTTTTATTGCTTACATAGGATACTAGGATAGGGGTGTGTATAGGAAGAGGTGGGTAAATCGGTCACATGATGGAGAAATCCCGAGATAGGTAAAAAATCCCGAGATAGGTAGAGCCTTGAGAGAATCCACTTGTAGATTATGCATTCGTCCTAATACAGTAAAACCACCACCCTCTGTCAAGACAAAGAAAGATGAGAAAGACAAACTCATGCAAATTCAACAACGATATCAGATATAATCTATTATTTGAAAAATGAATCTATTATTCATATTGGAACTAATTATAAGATAATGTCTATGTATTTTTGAATTTGTGTATACATTGATTTCAAGAAATTTATTGCAAATCCCCAATCTGTACACTTTAAGTGATGTTAAACCATGTTTTCTATGTTAGGTTAGAGAATAATAGAAGTGGGTTCATTACACACTGTAAAAGGGAAAAAAGAGAGGAAAGCTTAAAAAAAAAGGAAAAAAGAAGAAGACTCTTTTGATATTGTTCTTCACTCTTAAAAAAGGGAGGAACTAATGTTAAATCTTGATATTTACAATGTTGACAGGGCACATGACGATACTAGTAAGTTTTGATTTGTTTATGGATCCTTATGTATTGCCCTCTCTTTGGGATGACGGTTTCCCTAGTTGTAAACCCCCCTTGGTCCAGACCAAGCTCTTTGTCGGTTCATAATAAAAAACAGGCTATTACTAACCCAAAAAAAACTTGTATAAATATCTTCTAATTTATTCTTTCACTTTATTACTTCCTAAAGAAATGATGTTTTGCTTTTTTTTTTGTTTTGCTTTTTTTTTTGCCACACACTGTTCACATAAGCCAAAGTGCTCATCACAAAAGGAGGAACCATCCAACAACATTTGATTGGTAATAGTTTCAAAATATTTTCACTAATGTGGCCAAGCCTATGATGCCACAATATACGTGCATTTTTAGCTCGCTCTGTCATATATAGTTGCCATCTTTGTTGCCTTGGCTACAACCAAGCTTACTCTCACCAATTTGCAAGCATGGGCCTTTTTGGATCACAAAGTTACAATCCGTAGCCAAATTAAAAGAGACCGAAGAGAAGCCAAAATCAAGAGGTTCAATAGTAGGAGGGGACAACTCATTGGACGTAGATTTAGCTCACTCCAGAACCATATCCAAAGAAGGATACCTACACAAAAGCCTCATATTCAAAGATCAATCCCCCATGTCCTTAAAAATTGCATTGATTTCATAATTAGAGAGAAAAATCGCTAGCTTCTCAATGAAGAAAGCTTTCGAATTCCCAACAGAAAATGAGGAGTTTCCAATTTGGGGAACATGTTCCTTGAAAGGAGAGGAAGGTTGTAACAATGCTAACTTAGGAGAAGGGTTATTGTTAGCCCTACGAATTTGCTCAAGAAAAATGCATTGCATTTGTGAAATGGATTTTCCCTATTCCTGCAAGATCCTAGGGTTTTAACGCCCACCATGCCAAGATCTAACCCAACAACATTTGCCACTTCAAGATTCGACCCTATGGAATCAAAAGGTGTTGGAGGATGCGAGCCAGACTAACCATGAAGCCCTGATGATGTTCGAAATTGGAGCGAGTAGCATTTATTCCCTTCAGTTGCCCCATTATGGTTGCCTCCCTTTCTCGAATCATCGGTCTTCTTACTCTTGGCTGCACCTCGAACCTTGATGCCATATTTTGGCTTTGTCACATTTGCTCTGACATCCACAAAACTATCTCTGCAACCCTTCATCACACCTAGAATACCTTTGCACATTCTTGCTAATTTACATTTTAGCGTGAATTTAAATTTAAATTGAATAAATAAATTTTATATTTATTCATAGGGCCAACCCATGTCTACGGCCCTACTTATATTTGCAAATTAATATTGTTATTTTATGGTGTCAACCCCCTTGAAGAAGCATTGGAGTAAAGGAAAATAATTCTATCATTTTGTTTCTCACACATGCCTTATTTAGTGTTGCCCCTAGATTAAGGATTTAAAATAATTATAATTTGTTTGAAATTAGCCCGGCGTGTCTTGGAGAAAGTTGTCTCGGTTTGAGATGTTGCCCCTCTTGTATAAAGGTATAAATAGAGGTTTGGATGAAAATTGGAGTCCCAATTTCAATGCAACATCCTTTCGATACAAGCAGATTTAGGAAGCGTATTTAAGGAGATTTATGAAGCATATTAGTGCAGACTTCTAATTTATATAATGCGGATTTTGTGAAGAAATGATAAAGGATCATTCAAACTATATATGAGGAGTAGAAAATCATTTTTGAGGGGCAAAAAGTTATTTTGAGGAAATTTTTTGTGTTTAAGAGGCTGGCACCCCACCATAGAAGAGATCAACGTCTCTTTACTAAGTTGGTTTATAGTTGGAAGGATTGGTGTCTATATATAAAAAGTAGAGATTGGTGTCTCTAGTATGATGCTGCTTATAAAATTTTTAAGATAATTTTTTCTTACGAGGAAATCATTTTGTTGTGGTTTACTTCTACAAGGATTTCCATGCAAATTTTATTCTCTCCTTGTTTTTCTTTTTTCTTCTTGCAAAGGATTTCTATGCAAATGTTATTCTCTCCTTGTTTTGCTTTTTTGTTCTTGCATTTGATAATGTGCAATTGATGATATAGTTATTCTTAAGTTGAAAAAGTAAGAGATTGCATTTTATTGATTCACCCACCCTCACTTCCGGCACCAGAAATAAGAATCTTAGCCAGTCTAGGAATATGTAAAACATCAAGAAGGGTTTTAATTCTCCTATTATTGAAACACAATTGTATCTTTTTTCATTCAACAATTGGATATGTAGTGTTGTTCCCAGAACAGACATTACTTTCATCATATTTTTTGTATGTAGAGAAACACTTCTTGTGAGGAGTCATGTGATAGGAGTGCATCTTAATTCAACCAATTAATGTTTGTTAGATATAATATTATATGCAGAAAGTAAAACCTCATCAGCCACATCAGAGGACTTTTCTATAGAGGAATCCTATAGTTTATTTTTATTTCTACATTTCTTCTTAACATGTCCTCTTGTTCCATAGTTCCAACACTTAGTATGTTCTTTCCAAGAGTCTTAGACCTACCCTTTGATTTATCCTTAGGCCCCTTTTGATCTCTTTTTGTATTCTTTCCTTTGATATACCCTTGACTTTAAGAGCATCAAGCAAGCTATTCATAGCTTCCTTCCTCAGTTCTTGTGTTATGACAAGGGCATGTTTGGATCTTCAAGGTTAGCACTAATAACAAGAATTAAATTCTCTCCTATGACTAAGGAAAGAACAAAGTAGCTTTATGAATTTGCCTTCTTTAATCTTAACATCAATTGAGGCTTATTGACTCAAAATTAAGTTAAAAGTAATTAAATGCCCAATTATAGATTCACCTTCCTTCATCTTAAGTGCAAATAATTTATCTTTTAGAAGATAGATAAAAAATCAATAGAACACAATATTTTAATAGTTCATCAACCAACTCAATAATAATTAAAAAAGGTTCATCTCCTTATATTGAGATTGGAGGACGAAACCATACAAATAGATAAACATGATGAGTCACCTAATACTAAAAATAATAAATTAAACAAAAAAACATTTATTACAATTGTAAGCTGTCTTTTAATAATTTAATATTATTATAATACCCCTTTACGGTTGGCTTCATTGAAAAAACATAACAAATCATAAATAGTTGAATTTCCCATTCTTTAAAAGCTTTTCGTTGAAAACAATGCATGTGCTAGGTAGAACTCCATCAAATTGCCTGAAATTTTCATTATGGAGCAATTCACCTTGGTGTAATAAACCTTCCTAGATATCGTGGAAATGCATATGGAGGACCTTTGACATGATGACAAAATGTGCAGGTATTAGCTTTGAGAAGTGCTTCAACACATTTTTCTTCATAATATCCATAGGCAAAGTGCAAGGTTGTCAAGCTTGCCATGTTTGCTCCATCTTCATTGTGCTAATCATTCTAAGCAATTTGAACAAAAAGAACATGTTGCAATGTGGCATGAAAAAACATGCTGCCTATAACGAGTGCTATAGTAGATAAATGAAGCATCTCAAATGTCTTTGACGGTCCAAATGTTTTTGTCTGTGAAAATTTCTCCCAGAACTATATATCATTTTGAAACCTCTCGTTGTTGAGTTTTACTTTTTAACTTTCGTCATATCGTCCACACATTTTGCCGTAGACACTGCAAAATAGAATAGTATAAAAAACATAACAGATTTGCAAAAAATCCACCCTGCTTTAAAATGTGGGATAAAAAAAATAGTAGACAATTTTTCTTCTGCAAAAATCAATGCGATTTTCTATGGCAAAAAAGTGATGTTATCTAAACAAAATAATCCATTGAGATTATGTAGATAGAACGAGGACATGATTTTGGTTACACTCAGTAGTTTAATTAGCTTGAAGTTAGGATAGTTTGGATTTTCATTCTCATAAGTTAGTTTTGAATGGGAAAATAATGGCTTTATCAAGTTAGTCTATTGAATGTAACTGAATACAATTATTTATTTCATTACCGGCAATGTAAATATAAATTTGATTATCTATTTTTACCATTCAATAGATTTCAACATAAACATATTGCAATTTTCGACACAAAAAATGGTTTTCTAAATTCACAATTTTGACTCTTGCAAATAAAAAAGCTGACGCATTTAAGTAAAAAATGTTGTGGATTTATAAAAAAAATCCTAACAATTTTTCAAAGAAAAATGACTGAATTTTTGATAAAAATTGGCACGATTTATGCTAGAAATAGTTTCACAATTTCCCAAAAATTTGCCCCAAAATGTACTACTTTCTACCATAACCTTGATACATATGGATAGAGAAATAAAAATGCTTCATGCAATTCCTTGAAAAAGTAGGTCACAAATTATTTCAGGATCAAATCTCCACATCTCTCTAGGCAAGTGTGTGGCTCTTAAGTAAACTAAACCTCAAAATATATAAGGAGTATTTAAAAAAAATAATGTCCCCATGGTAAGCTATGCTTTTTAGTTTGTTTTTGTTAATTAAAGTTGCCTAACAAGGGGTCTGACCCTTACACAACCACATGCTGAAGGTGTCAAAAGAAGACTTACAAGCCATTAACGACGCACTAACAACACAAAAAATGTTGTCAAGGACAAAAAGAAAGAACACTTAGCACAAAGGTTGTAAACCCTCTAGCTTGAAGGCCACTTTCACATCGCAAGTGATGAAGAATGAGAGTTCAAAGATTATTTCTTCCTACGTTGTTAGACAATTGTCTAGGTGATGCTATCCTTAGCATCCCCAATGAAAGGAATTCCGCTAGGGTAGCTATCAACACAACTACTAGAGTGCTGAGAAAGCTGTATAATGACAACCGAAGCATGTGGTTGAGCATGAGCAGAAGTTGAAGGTGAGAAATGATCCACAAGATCTGAGGAGGCAGTCCCAATAGTAATTAGGGCAACACCAAGAGTTGCAATAGTAGCATGACCCAAATTAGCAACAGAAGCATAACCTAGATTGGCAACATGGGCATCACCTAGATTTACAACAAGAGTTTCTTCTTCATCATCGACCTGTGAGGATTTCTTAGTGGAAGAATCAAAGAGAGAATCAAAAGCACAAGCGGTCAAATGATGCTCATTTGCATCCTTCCACTATGTAGCAACACCTTTTCAACGCATAAGAGAACAGTTCGTAGCCATATGGCTAGTAGAGAAACAATGTCGACAACGAAAGGGAAGGCCTTCATAATCCAATGCTTGAGTCCATGGCCTTTCCCCTATCACGAGCACCACATCCCTCATAAGTGGTGTGGTGATATCCATATCCACCAAAATGTGGGTGAAAGTAGAGTGGCCCATTGTGGTGGTAGCTTCACCCACCTTCAAGCAATGACCAATAGAGTTCCCAATGGCCTCAAAGTAAAAAAAATCCTAAAATTGGAGTGGAAGATTAGGAAGACGAACCCACACTGAGCGCGCATTGAGTGGTTCAATAAGAGGATTGACAAAGATTGTCCAGGGTTTGGCAGAGAGAGAGTGATTCCCTCGGACCCACAACTTGTTCAACATCAAATCCTAATCTTCAAAAGAAGAAAATGAAGCAATAAAAAACTTTTTTCCACAAGGGAAAAGCTTAATGTTACTAGAACCTATGGGTCACCAAGAACTAGTTAACCAACAATGTAGATCTGGAAGAGAGGGCCAGAGACCAACAAATTGACAAACCAACCCACGATTTTTGTAGAACTCCACATTATCCACCACATTTGGGCCACACACCACCACAAGGGAGGCCTTGGCACATACAAGAGGTCAAGCTTTCACCTTTGGAAGAATAGTAGCAGTAGATTTCATTGCATATGCATAGCTCTATCCACCTGTGGCAGTAGATTTTTTTTTATAATTTTTTTATTTGGGGTGGGGGAATCCCCTTCTTAACATCCCCAGGGGTAGAAACCCCACCACCCCCAGTGCCAAGAACGAAAGAATCACCCACTGGCCTAAGCCAAGGAATAATAGACGGTGCTTTCCATTGCCCAGAGGGGAGAGAAGATGTAGGAGCCCCCAACCCAAGGGAAAACTCCATGGGAGGCTGAGAAACATCGCAAGGAGCAGAAACCCATGTAACACCCCAGGGAGAAGCAACGTTAAGTGGGGATGTAGGTTCGCTAAGCGCTGCGAAAGTCATAGTGCCATTCACAACGTTACCAACACCAATGAGCGCATAAGTGGGCGAGGAAGCCGTTGTGTGGGAGGGAGAAGCGGTTGTTGTTTAGATGATGCTTCTAGGAAATGGTTCATTAGTGCAAGCTCTTATACAAAATTTTGTTTGAGATTTGATGATGAAGTTTTTTTGTACAATTCGTAAGGTCTTTTGATTTATTTTTTACATTTATTAATTAAAATACAAAATTTATCACAATGTTTAATTATGAAAGAAATATAAATCAATCAATGAGAATTTTTTTGAAGGAGAGATTATCATTAAAAGAGAATGAATAGAAATCACACCAAATATTGAAAAGGAGACAAGATTTTTTAAGGAGGAAAATGCAAAAATATACAATGAGAGACAAATACTTCACGAGAATAATGAGAGAAACAAGTCAATAAATAAAAGTCAGTGAGGAGTTGCAAATGTAACTTCCAAGTCTATGCATGCTACCTATCTTCCTATATGCGTGCAAAATGTCACAATCTTCATAAGGAGGAATCCACCCATAAGCTCTAATATTCCACATTTTAGGAATAATTAAAAGAGTTATTCCCCCACATGTATCAAAACTCAAATAAGACAAAAGGCTTGTAGGGATTTCTTAGGAATATTCCTACAAATAATTAATTAAAAATAAATAACCTTTACCGAGTACAGATTAATACCTAACACCTCCCTTGAGATTTAATTGGGGAGTTTACGTCAACCCATGAAATGGCTTGTATACAATTATTAAAGAATTTATCTTTACAAAGTGGGTTAGTTAGCATATTTGCAACTTGATTTTCATCTTTACTATACAAAATAGAAATTTGTTTGTCTTCAATTTTCTCTCTAGTGAAGTGATATTGAAGAGCAATGTGCTTGGTCCTTGCATGAAAGATTGAATTCTTTTCCAAAGCAATGTCGCTTTGATTATTAGAATGCAAATATGTAGGAGCCTCTTGATGTATAGCCAAGTCTTTAAGTAATTTTGTTAACCATAGAGCTTGTTAGGTTGCATGAGTACAACCTTTATATTTTGTAGAGCCAAGAGAAGTAGATTGTTGTTTCTTATTATTCTATGAGATTGCACATGATCTAACAAAGAAACAGTAGCCATGGATGGATCTTCCATCATAGGGATCTCCTCCTAGATCTGAATCATTATAACCTTCTAAAATAAATTCACAATTTGCTTCATACAATAGACCAACATTAAGAGTGCATTTAACATACCTTAGAATTCTCTTTGCAACTTTAAAATGAGTTTGTTGCAGTTTAGACTGTGTATCTATAAGCTAAACTTCCTCAATATGAAATATAAGGCTTAATGAGAGAGAAGTAATTTAAACTACCTACTAATTGCTTAAATTACCTACTAATTGCTTATATAATTGCTTATAACTCAAAATGCGTTCTGCTCACGCTCCCGCTCTGGCTGCGTTTCAAAATGCTGTTGTTCCCGCCCACCGTTACACAGCTTCGGTTGAAGCTGTCCTTCTTGCTGCTACACTCCCTGATATTGCTGCTGCGATTGGGGGTGTTTTGCCAGCGACTGCCGTTCTTGGGAAGTCTTTTGCCCTTGCTGTTGTGTCTAGTGGTGGGTCTTCTGGGCTATCTCAGACATTGCCAGGGTCTTCCCAGACGGCCCTCTCAGGGTCTTAGGTAGCTAAGGGGAGGTCAACGATTTCATATGCGGATGTGGCTAATTTTGAGGCATGTATCTATGGTCCTACCTCTGCTGGGAGAGGGGGATCCCGTCCTTCGGTGTTGCTTGTCTCTGTAAGTAGCCCCATCGTGGTTAATCTTGATTCAGATACTATGGATGAGATCTTCAAAATTGCGGAGGATTTCTCTTCTACTGCTGCTATTTTTTTGTTTTAGGGGTTTTTGGCCCTCTCTTCCTGATTTACATGCTTGGATTTCCAAACATTGGGAACCCATCATAACTGATACAGTTCAGATTTACCCTGTGGTAAGGGGTTTTTTTATTGTGAAATTTGAAAATGCTACAGATAGGAACACCATTTTGTGTAACAATTGTTTCTTTAGGGAGGAGTGGTTTCCCCTGATGGCCAAACCCTGCAGGTATCAGGGGTTTGATCCTCTTATTGAATCCTTTAATAAAATACCCTTATGGGTAAGATTGCCGAATCTTCCCCTTCATCTTTGGTTGGATTCATTCTTGGAGTTCGTGGGGGAGGCCATTAGAGATTTCTAGATGGTTGATACAGATTCTTCTGATGTTTTTAAGACGACGTATGCTCGTATTCTTGTGGAGGTTGAAGTTTCCAAGGGTCTCCCTGAACAGATAACTTTGGCTTCTCCAAATGGATCTTGGACCCAGAATCTTGATTATGAGGGTATTCCATTCAGATGCAGGAAATGTCATAAGAATGGCCATCTCATTGCGCGGTGTTGATGCTGGCGCTGGTTCAACTGTCTTATCTCTTGGTGCTGTGGGTATTGATGCCCATGTTTCGCCTGGGAGGGTTTTGGGGGTTAGTTGTGATGCTACCCCTATCCCTTCTGTGGATACAAATGCTGTCTGCCCTTTAGTGGGTTCTTCAGGTTTATCTCCGGATTGGCAGAAGGATGCTGAAAATGTGGAGGATGGATGGACACCAGTTAAAGGAAAAAAAGTCAAATTCTCCAAACCTTCATTTGATATGTCTTTACGTTCTCATAAGATTGGGCCAAAATGTAAATCTTGATGGTCTTTTGTTGTGTTTAGCTGGGCTGGTTTTTAGCCCTCTTGATGGGAACTATGGGGAGTTCCTCTAGTTTGGTGGGTGGTGTTCCACAGTTGTTTTAAGATCTTTCATTGCTATATCTTTCATTTATCTTTACAATACAAGGTTTCAAGTCCTTTCAAAATCTATTTTTACTTAATCAAAACAAAAGAAGTTTTCATAGCAACCATTAATTTAGTTCCCAATTCACAAGGAGTAGAAACATAATTAGCATAATTCATTTTGATTTTATCTAAGAGATCTAGAGCACATTTTCTTTGAGAAAGGAAAATACTTTCAAGTGTTTACCAAATTTGCATACCTAGAAAATAATGTGATAATCCTAAATTAGTCCTTTGAAATTCCTTATTAAGTTGAGACTTGACATCACAAATTCAATTGTTAAACTATAAGTGAGAATCAAATCATCAATATGTAAAATGATGATCACGATATCTTCATTATGTTTTAATATAAGAAGCACTGATTTTATAATACCATTCTCTAGGAAATTAAATTGTTTTAAACCATAAATAGATTTCTTCAATACAAAAACATAAACTTCCAAAAATCGTCCAAAAATCGAAATGATTATATTGTTTAAGGAACATATTTTTTCTTTTTACTTCTTTGAGTCCATACTTACAACAAAAAAACAAACCACTTATTGCACTAAGTTTAATCATGTCAAGTCGTATTGTGGAAATCACTACTAAATATTTATGGTGAATCGAATCCATTTTCATGATTACCATTTTAAATGATGTGAAAATTTGATCTCTTCAATGATTCGATCACCTACATTAATTTTGACTTGATTGTGGCATGCATTTGTCTTTCATTAACGAGTTTCGAGAACAAAAATAGTCTTTGGATGTTCATAAGTAGGTGTACGGATAAATCAAACAATAAATGAAACCCTAATTGGTTTCTAATTTTCACTTTTGAAAACTATGTAAAAATATGTCAAAACCATGGGGAATAATATTTGGGAAAGGAAAACCTAGTGGGACAAATAGGTGATGTACATACATAAGGGAACAAACTCAAGAAAAAATTGATGTTGTGGGTTTGATCCCCAATATATGGCACAAGTCATAATCTAATTAGATTGTCAATGTCTATAGGGGATCTCCTTAGAATTGTTAAACATAGGGAAATAATGTTGTCCTACTTCATTTCTGTAAAGGAGCTTCATCATCCTACTACTCGTCTTGATGAGGCTACTAATTTTGAGGATATCGAAAAGAACATTGAGGTGTACTTAGGGAACTAGTCCCTTTTTGGATCCTTTAACACCATGTTGCTATTTAATGATTATCTTGTTCACAATTGCATGTTGGACTTTTATGCTAAAAGTAATCTCACACCCCTTATGATCATGATGATCTAGGGTTTTAGGTGAAACATTGTATGGAAAATGATTTCCAATGAATTCTAGAGAGGTGAATTTTGTAATTGTTGTGAACAACATGGAAGTTTAGCTAACTACATACTCAAACATATCATTCCTAATTGATATAATTATTGTTGAAATCTAATTGGGTTTGTTTCTCTCTAGGAAATGGGTTGCTTCTAATGGTGGTAGTGTACACATCTATATAGAAAAAAATGAAAAAATATCAAGGATATGCATAAAAATCCAATGAAGTGTATGTATTATATTGATGCAAGACTTGAGATCTTCATTGGATATAGTGCAGTAGAATGCAATGAAATTATACATCTCGCCTTCCCTTAGCTCTATAAAAAGTGAAAATCACTTGTGGACTATGTTATATGATAACGTTGACTCAAAAAAGTTCAGGGGTTGGGGGTGTTTTGGTCTCAATTAACAACGAATCCTTGAAGTATGCATTGAATATAACATTTAAATTTTCTAATAACATCATAGTGTATGCAACTCTACTGTTAAGCTTCAATATTGCTCTAATGCAATGGGATCAAGGTAAGAATTCTTGTACATTTAAAATTGATAGCTCAATAGCTAAATAATGTATATGCAACAAAACAATCAAGGTGTAAAATGTATAAAAATGTTGCTTGGGATGACATTGAGATATTTGATGTAGTTGGTTTGGAATGGATCAATAAGCCAACAAATATTTTTGTTGATGCTTTGGTGGTTGATGCATCTAACTTTGAATTGAAGTTGGTTCCTTTGTAGTATCAGTCCAACATTGAAGTCCTTTCTATGTATAACATACCTAATAATACTCACAACTTGAATGCATTTAACGACAGTTGCAAATTTATGAATTGCATGAATGAGTTTGATAGCTAGTTGATGTATTAGAAACTCATTATTGAACTTGAAGATGGAAAAGATATGCTATTGGGAAATGAAGTAGTGTAGTTGAAGTCTAACTTTTTCTCCAAAGAGTTAGTGTATTTAGAGAGGATATTTGATGTAGATGATTTTTATAAGAGAAAAAATGAGAAAATAATTGGATTAGTGTTAAGGGTAAGAAAGTTAAGACGTCTACACCCTCTTTTGACATGACTCTTCGTTCCCACAAGGGTTGTACTAAAGACAAATTTTGATGGCTCTTGGTTGGGGGAGCTTGGGCTGGAGTTTCCTCTAGTCCTCTCACTGGTTTTGGCCGCTTGTTGGTCTTGCAAGTTGTGTTTTGGGTTGTGGGAGCCCGTTTGTTTTTCCCATATTATTTGTCATGTCTTATGTTTGCGGGCTTTAATTTTTAATATCTTAAGTTTTCTTGTTGTAAAGGGTTTCGGGTCCCTTCAAAACCTATTTTTGCCTTAATAAAAAATATTGTGCTATTATTCTCTTTGACACCTTTAGCCTGTGGTTGTGTAAGCTTCAGTCCCCTTGTCAGAGTACTGATTTTAATAAAAAACATTGAAGATGTATATTATTTTACCAATGTTGACCCTAAAATGATTAACATTTTTAAGAAGCTAAAGTTGATTGAGAAATGAATGCTTATAAAGTTGCTAAAAATTTTCAAGATACATTTGCTTGGTTGTATGATGGAATAAACGATTACATGGAATAGTTGTTTAAACATACAATACATCTTTAGCTTTATGCAAGCTATTTGTGCTAGAAAAAAATAAATCCTCTACTTTCTCCCAAAATATAGACGGGACTTATGAAGCTAAAGTAGTTGGACATCATCAAACTAATCTAGCAATTAGACTGGGAATACAATTATTTTCATTTACAAAGAAGAATGGGGAGATAATAACTATGTTTACTTTAGAATTTTAAATGTGAAATCTATTAATGATAATTATCCTTTCTCAGTTACAACAAAAGGTAGTTAGATTTAAATTAATGTCCATGATTCAAAATCTCTCAAGTTACAAATAGGTTGTGGTCAAGGATTCAAAACAATACAAGGCTGTCACTTATGTCTATGTGAGAATGCTATTTGGATTCAAGAATGCAGGGTCAAAGTTCTAGATCGATATAGACATTTCATTTAAGGCCTTATAGATGAAATCATGGTAGTTTATCAAGATGACCTAACCACGCACTCCAAGGATATTAAAATAATTACAATCACTTGGAGAATATCATTGAATTATATGATATTTCTTTGATTCCCAAAAAGTGCACGTTAGGTGTAAAAGAAGGCAAATTTTTGGGATACAATATGTCAAAGAAAGGAACAAATATATATATTTCTTTGATAGTCAAGGGAGTGCAATATTTCCTTTGGCATTTGATCAATTTCTTTAGAAGGTCCATACCAAATTTTGGTACTAAGCACTCCAAGATGTTAAGAGATGGATGAATTCCATCAATAAATTGTAGGAAATTTCATTGAAGACACCATTGCACATAAGACCCTTAGCATAGGTTGGAGGCCTAGTTTATTCGAGGATGTAGTTTGATGATTGGCAATATGATGTTTTTTAAATACTTTAAAGTGTTTAGGTTCTCTCCCTTTTATGTATGTGATGGTAGATGCTCCCCTACAACATCACGGAATCGACTTCATAAGAAAAATTTAGGAAACACATAGAAACATATATAAATGGATACTTATGGATCACAATTACTTCACTAAAGGGTTTTAGTCTATTCCTACCCATATGCTATGTGAAAGGTAGAAATAAATTTTCTACTCAATAACATCATAATGAAATTTTTTGTGCCTATGAGAATCATTGTAGATGATGCTTTGTGATTCATATCACATAGTAGTTGAACTTTATGCACAATGTATGAAATCTATCTAATTCACCTCTCAACCTATCATTAACAAGGAAATTGAAGGCCAAGTCTAGCAACAAGATCCTTATGAAAATCTTCAAAAGAACATTAGTCACAAATTGAAAAAGATGGGACAAAAAGTTAAAATTGTTAGGATTGAGTAATACTAAGAGGGAGGGTGAATTAGTATTACGACACTTTATAATCAGTTTAAACCAATTCCAAATAAACCATATGATTGCAGAAATGAAAAGAACATAGGCAAATAACACAACTCATAACACCATTATTTGTTTTCGAGGAAACTTGGCCAAGGGAAAACACTAGTGGGGATGGTACCCACAAATATGCACTAGAGAATAATGTCCCTGTTAGGAGACCTAGCCCTATTAGGAATTGAGTATTACATCGTACATTTCCTTGTTAGAGGAATATCAACCCTGTTAAAGGTATACTGAGCTTACAACTCTTACAATCAATATTTCGGTTACAAAGTGTTCTCAAGAATGAATAGAACAAGCATTTGCTATGCTTCGATAGTTCTAGTTGTAGTCCTCAATAACATCTGTCAATCTCTGATCTGGCATCTATCATCAATCTATCTCGCTATCACTGTCTTACGTAATTATCACTTCGCTTTACAAAAAGCTCTTCATATAAATATCTATTCTATCATTCAGTCGACTCCCAAATACTATACAAAATAGAATAATTAATAATGCAAAGAGTAAATACTAAGTCGATGATCTTATATTACCAAAGTGTTGACAATCCAAAATCTTTATCCAACTTAGCACGTTACGATTCCATCTTATATTCCCTTAATCATTGCGACTGTTCATATACTATGTTCCACTGTCCCTCTGTCTTCGCATGTCTCCAAATCACTGTAACTCGCTGATAACAACACCAAAACACAAGAAACCTTAACTGAAGGTCATATACATCCCAAAATGTCTTCCTCTAAGCTCACAAGTCATCAACTATCATATATTGTCTTCGATGTCCAAAACACTATTGTTGTACTCTACAAATCTGCTTCCGTACTTAGTCATTTTGAAGACTGCATCTACAAAACTAAACTTCCCTTAATGCAATCACCATATCAGATGTGTTGCCATAAATGACAACCCTCAAGTGTGTCATACTACTCTAAAGCATCACTTGCCAACAATCTCTCCCTTTGGCATTGATGGCAACACTTAGTGAAAAATGACTAAGTGTCCCAAAACACTCAACTCTCCTTTTTCTCTTTCTTCTCTTATCTCCTAATATCTTTTTCTTTTTCCTTTTTTTATGTATATATATTTTTTTCATTTTTATTCTTTTCTCCTCTTCCTTTGACATCAATGGCAAATGTATACCCAAAATTGCAAAACTTTACAAAAAGTGTAGGACTTAGTGCTTGCTCACCATTTTTAGAATATCTTGGAAGGATTCTTCCAAGGTCTTCACTTCATTGTTCCATGATTTGATCAACACTTCACTGACATGTATCAGGCCATTTAGTGCATAAGATGAAGTCTCTGCTGCTTTCAATTCTGTTGGTATAGAGTTGGTCATTGATTTCTCAATCTTTTCCATTTCAGTAAGATGTGCTTCAAGAATTGATAGCTTAGGAGTGATTAGACTCTTCAACAAACCAAATCTTGTCATTACTCTCCCTTTCTCTATATCCAATACATTCATTTTGTCAAGAATCTTTGAGGCCTACTTGTCCATCTCTAATACAGTTTGTGAGGAGGACTCACAACTGTCCATCATGCTATCCAAAGTAGCCTTGTCCTTGGCTATTATATCTTCAATGTTCTGAATGTGTCTGATGGGGTTAATGTAATAGCTATATAGCTTCCTTCCATGTGCGACACAACTTTTGGCCTTAGATGTAGTTGATCTTAGAATGCCCAAGTCCCATGAAATGGTCTGGCATACTTCCTTCAACTTTTTCTCCAGGTATCTTTTCTTTGCCTTCTCTTCTGCGATCTTTACTAGTGACTCATAGTGACTGTCAAAGTTATCTAGTGCCATACTAAGATTCTCTGCATCATCTTTTCCTTGAAAAATAATAGGTATAGGGAGTATTTTATTGACTGTACATCAACTACCCTAGTAATTACCCTAGTCTTTTTGTCTCCCTTTTGTTTATATCTTTCTTTTGCCTTAGCGAATGCCATGAATGATAGTCTCATTAATTCATCCTCATCCATGTTCTCTACATCTGTGCTCACATGCTTGTCCATACTTGCCAACAATAAAGTGGTGGAGGTATCAGGTTCTTGCTTGAGTTCAATTCTTACCTCTTCTCCTTTACCTGCGTCTATCTCCTCTCTCTGTTTGGTTTCTTCTTTCTGTTCTTCCTCTTTCTATTTTCCTTCTTCCTCTGTCACTGCACTATCCATGTTTCTTTGAAATGGATCACTCTCATCAAGTGTAGTGTCAAGAGTTACAGGCATACCAACACTAAATAAATCTGGGTTCTTATCAAAACTTACTTCGCTTCTTTCTACATTCCCCTCTGCCGACTTAGAGCTTTGTCCAACTCTTATTGGTGTGGGCTTGGTAGTCTTAGGAGGTGAAGTTTTCTCAGGCATGCCGCTCATTAGTATCTGATCTAATGCTTTCTGAGTATCCTCAATAACTCCATCATATTTTCTAGCCATTATTTTTACAAGTCTAGCTTTTGTTCTCAATAAGGGTTTGTGCTCCTTAATTATCCTTTTTTGTATTTAGGTTACCATCTCTTATTATCCTTTTTTGCAATATTTTTATGTCTGGTTTCCAAAGGTTCTCCGCTTTCTTTTGTTCTACTTTCTCTTTTTCCTTCTCAGTTTCCTTATCTTCTTTCTTCTCATGTTCATTATCATCTTTCTTCTTGGCTTCAACTTCAACCTTTTGTTTCTTAGGGCTATTAGGTTTAGTTATTCTAGTGGATCTTCTAGGTGTACTTGCATGTGTATCTTCTTTGGAGTGATAGATATATCAATTATATTGGAAGTAGGATTTACTATGTTTTCTGCTTCAGAAGGTGGACGGGCTTCAATTCTCATGCTTGTCGATCCAGAGGCTCCCTCAATCATCTTAGCCCTTACCTTTTTCAGTTCTTCCTTTGATATCGCTGCCTTTGCTTCCATTTCACCAACCATTTTCTCTTTCTTTTCCTTATGCCTCTATCATGCTCTTCTCTGAATTTTGCTGATTTTTCTTCATATATCCCCCATCTCTCCTCAGATGTGTTAACTTCAGATGCTAAGACATATTCTATTTGCATCACAAGAACTTCAGAACTGACTTCATAACCCATGGGATAACACCATTTCTTTCTAGGTTCAACTGCTTCAAAACATACACAATCAGTTTTAACCATGAAACATATTGTATCCTTGTATTTCTCAACCAACTCTTCAACGATTCTATATCTTTCTTTCATTTGTCTTTGTAGAATTTTGATCATGGCAAATAGTTCACCATCTACCCATGTACTATTTTGTCTTCAGTAGCTCTCTGATATTTGAATACTAGTGGGTATGCTATCCTTCCATGCCCTAGGGTGCATTCTGGGAAACTTGTGCTCAATATGAATATACATGTGAATTAAAAGTGAGCCAAATCTAAAAGCCTTAGATTTATTCTTCTTGATTATTTTCACATTATCCAAAAACTGTTGTGCTAGAATCTCGCATAGGTTGTATTTGGTGTTTTCTTTCACCATCATATAGGCCATCATTATGACTCCTGCTGAGACTGAATTAGGTCTACTATTGTAGTAGAGTTTGTACCCAAGTAACATGGCAACTAGTCTCACATCTTGTTGGAATATATCATTAACTGTCATAGCTCGCTTATCCCATTTTGAATGTGTTAGGGTTTCAACTTGCTTCTTGATATTCTTTTCTACCACGGGGATAACTCCAGTGTTGTCTAACCCAATAATGTCATGAATTAGTTCACTACAAATCTTTACAAGTTGGTGTCCTATCCAAATGAACTGGTCATGAATTCTGCTAAGTATTATCTTGAACCATTCTATTTCACTAAATTCATTCATGTGGGTTAACTTCATGATGGTTAGGTCATCTAAGTGTTTAAACTCATCCTTTATTTTACCATCTGATTCTATCATCTCATCAATTTCTTTGAATATTTCTGCATCTCCTATTGTCTCATACTTGCAATGGATGTATGCCCTAATATCATCTACGTGTAGGACGCCATATGGTGTTTGTGAAAAAGCTCCTTCAAGGTCGTCCTCACAAGACTTAAAGGGGTGATTCTTAAACTTGTATCTAGGTCTATCCACAACATCATAAATCACATGTGCATCCATAACTTTCTGTTAGAGTAAACAATCTAAATACCTTAAACACACTATGCTCTGAACTTCTGCTTCGATCGATCACACAATGTAGCTGCTTGGTGGTTTGATATGCTTCTTAACTCTGCTCTCCTTGGTCATTGTTCATCAAATGGTGAAGAAGTATGTTGCTTTGAGGTCTTTTATTCATCGGCAAGTGAGTAAATGCACTTAACATAATTAGCTCAACTTCACATACTATCCAGTCAATCACAAACTCGCGCTCATAGGATATGAATCTTCAAATATTGCGATCACAGATATAAACACCTTAGTGTCTGTATACACCATAACTAAGCTCACATGATCTCAATCCTCAGAATTAGGGGCTGAATATAATCCGTTTTCTTCATCCAATGGTCCCCCTAAGGCCATGCTCGGCCTTTTAGGTTGATGTAGAAATGTTGACATCTGGAGAAGGCATAGTAGCATCTACTATCTCTCCCTGAACCGATGCCTTATTGAATTCTTTGACTATCCATGTCTTACCACTATTCTTATCTACTAGATTCTTAAAATGATTCTTGAATTCATCCATGTATTCACCAAGACTTTTACCACTGTCACCAATATTTTTTTTTATAACCATAGGAGGTGGTCCTCTTCTTTTGTCCATTCCATTATACCTGCAAAATTTTTCTATATGTCCTAAGTTGTTGCATCTGTAACATGTAGGTAGTCTTCTATCCTGATTAACTCATAGTTTACAAAACCTTGCAATGTGTCCAAGGTTATTGCATTTGTAGCATGTGATCTTGGCTGCTGATTCTCTGATGTAATCTTGTTTGTTTCCAGAATGATCAGGTTTCCTGCATTCTATTTTCTTGTGTCCATATTCATAACAGTTATAACAATAACCAGTAAAGGATCTAAAAGGGCCTTTACCTCTACAATCTCTTTTCATGTGTTCGATTTTGTTGCATCCATAACATCTACCTCTGAAAGGTCTAATATGATCTCTAGGTTCTTCAAAAGTAGGTTTTTCTTCAATCTCCTCTTTATGTGATTCTTTATGAGTTTTAGAACATTCTCCTTCATTTTATCCAATTCCGGTCATATCTCCTTTAGATTTCTGTCTCTCTCTTTGTTCATCAATCTTATCACTGCTAATATGTAATTGCTCAATATGTAACTTTTCTCGAGTGAGTTCACCTTTAATGATGTGATTGTATTTCTCTAATTCCAGGCATTTATACTTGTAGTGATCAAGTTCAATCTGCATTTCTCCTATTTGCATGTTCGCTCCTTTTAGAGTCTCTTCAACTTTATATCTTGCATCTTTTTCATGTTAGATCTCTTTAATTATCAAAAGATTAATTTGTTCTTTTTCTTGCTCAAGCTTCTGTAACTGGTTTGATGTGTCATTTTTTGAATCATCCTTGATCTTTTCCATAAGGTCTTGTCTTTGATTTCTTGAAAGTTCAAGTTGTTCCTTTAGTTTCTTGATAAAACATTTTGCTCTTCTTAATTTGAATTTCAATTCGCCATTCTCAGCTTTTTCTTTGTCCAGGTCATCAAGTGCTGCTTCAAAGTTCTCTTGCAAACTTTTTGAATCCATTTTGATCTCCCTTAAGCTGTTAGACTTTCTCTCCAAGGGCCAATAGCTCTGAAACCAATTGTTAGGATTGAGTAATACTAAGAGGGGGAGTGAATCAGTATTACAACACTTTATAATCAATTTAAACCAATGCCAAATAAACCATATGATTGTAGAAATGAAAAGAACATAAGAAAATAACACACAACTCATAACACCATTATTTATTTATGAGAAAACCTTGGCCAAGGGAAAACCCCGGTGGTATGGCACCCACAAATATGCACTAGAGAATAATGTCCCTATTAGGAGACCTAGCCCTGTTAGGAGCTGAGTATTACATAATACATTTTCTTGTTAGAGGAATATCAACCCTGTTAAAGGTATACAAAACCTTGTTAAATGTATAATGAGCTTACAACTCTTACAATGAATATTTCGGTTACAAAGTGTTCTCAAGAATGAACTGAACAAGCATCTGCTATGATTTGATAGTTCCAGTTGTAGTTCTTAATAACATCAGTCAATCTTTGATCTCACATCTACCATCAATCTATCTCGCTATCACTATCTTACATAATTATCACTTCGCTTTACAAAAATCTCTTCATATAAATGTCTATTCTATCATTCAGTGGACTCCCAAATACTATACAAAATAGAATAATTAATAATGCAAAGAGTAAATACTAAGACGACGATCTTATATCACCAAAGTGTCGGCAATCCACAATCTTTATCCAACTTAGCACGTTACGATTCCATATTATATTCCCTTAATCATTGCGACTGTTCATATACTCTGTTTCACTGTCCCTCTATCTTCACATGTCTCTAAATCACTGTAACTCACTGATAATGACACCAAAACACAAGCGACCTTAACTGAAGGTCATATACATCCCAAAATGTCTTCTCTAAGCTCGCAAGTCATTAACTATCATATACTATCTTCGTTGTCCAAAAAACTACTACTGTACTTTGCAAATTTGCTTCCATACTTAGTCATTTTGAAGACTGGATCTCCAAAACTAAACTTCCCTTAATGCGATCACCATATCAGATGTGTTGCCATAAATGACAACCCTTAAGTTCTTCATACTACTCTAAGCATCACTTGCCAACAAAAATATGCATTATGGTTTGATATGGTGACTTACAAGACTACCATTGATAAGAGCTCATTTGATCTTATCTATGAGTTGGATGTTGAGAAGCTAGTTTTTGATTAAGGTAAAAACATGTTTTGAAGGGACCCGAAACCCTTTACAAAAAGGTCTCTAAAGATAATCAAAGAAAGCCCACTAGAAAGAACGTGTCAAGACCAAAATGGGGATTTTAGCAATAGGCTCCCACAACCTGGAACAAACAATGCACAAACAAAACACCATGCAAATCCAAACTAAAGAAAAATCCAAGACCATTAGGATTTTCCTTTAGCACCCTTCTGATGGGACCGAAGGGTCATATCAAAAGAAGGAGAAGACCTCTTGGAATGTTTACCTTTAACCTTGATCCAACCATCTTCTACCTTAGCACCTGCGACCTGCCAGTCCAATGAATCCAAAAAAAAAGAATCATCCCCCTAGAGGGGGAAACACACTGCGCAGAGGCAACCATCTAAGAACCGAAACTAGACAAAGGGACAACTCTAGCAGAAAAGGCAGCAAAAGATCCAACAAGAGCAGATCCAACAGAAATCCCAACACCAGTAGAAGGAGATGCCACCGTAGTCACATCAGAAGGAACCTGCACACAAACAGGCGAGGAAGGAGGAACAACATAACCCACAAAAACTCCTGAAACAAGTACAAAACTAGGAAGAGGAGAAGACATAGGGAAATCCCGCTAAACTACCTTTGAAAAGCTCTGATGTGAAGAAACCTTCTCCATCATATATTGCTGAGAAGAGGCACCATGCCACCACGAGGCAACCTTTTTAAATCTCTGAAGTTCACATTGATCCGCAACATGACCAATTTTAAAGTATCTTCTGCATCTGAACAGAAACCTTCATAGTCTAATTGTTGAATCCAACTTTTGCCATTAGGAGAAAAAAGTTTAATCTTCGCTGGCAGACCTTTAGAAATATCCATATCCACCAAAATACGGGCAAATGTGGAATGAAACAAGTCATAAGATTTCTCATCCACCATAATCATATCTCCAATATCATCCCCCACAGATTCCAGAAGAGGATCAACCCAAAGATGGAGGGGGAGATTAGGAAGCCTAACCCAAATCGGCAACTTATTAAAAGATTCATAAGATGGGGAGAAGTTAGGATGCCAAGGTTTTAACATCAGTATGAAACGACCATCCCAGCTGAAAAAAAATTTCACACAAAATTAGCTTTCTATCCACAACATTTTCAAATTTAGCAATAAAAAATCCCTTAGCCATAGGAAATATGTGGACTGTACTAGTGATAAGGGGCTACCAATGCTTGGAGATCGAAGAATGTAAGTCAGACAAACAAGGGAAGTGACCCTTAAATTTGAAAATAAGGCCATGTGAAGAAAACACAGAAGCAACTACATCAATTTCAGAGAGCATCTCCACATCCAACTCCACAACAATATGATTGCTAACAGTAAAAGCACTGTGTTTTACAGACTTCCCCAAGACAATCTTAGGAACAGAAGAACTCCTATCACTACTAGAAGAAACTGGGCGACCAAAAGCCATAGGATTTTGAGTAGAAACCCCCAAGCTACCAAACGCAGGAACAAGTCACCCCACCACCTTGGAAGACGAGGGGAGCTGCAAGAGAGAGGGAGCGACAAGAGAAGGGGAGAGAATCTGGGAAGAGGCAGCCCAAAATCTCCAACACAGAGGACGGGCAACCCAACACCGTGGATGAGAAATGCACATAACCCCCCATCATAGCAACATCAGAGGAACGAATATTGGTCGCCTCAGAGAGGGCAGCGAAAGCACCATTAGCTGCCACTGGAAACACTGGGGTAGCAACCGTTTTTGAAACCCTAGGAGAAGCATTGGGAGCCATATTCATTCGATGTTGAGATTCTAGTTAGTTTGGAGTTTCCTTTCCATTGTTAGTATTTGAAAAATTACTTTACGTAAATAATATTGGTCTTGCCTTGTATATGTTTTGTTTTGTCTTACAGTCTTTTGTGTATGGAAAATAATGTGTTATTCATGTTTGTATTCTCTCATGATCTCTATTTTATTAAGATAAAAGAGTGTTATCCAATGTCCTTTTCCCCCTTTTTTGTTTTATTTTTATAGATTTACATTGTCATTGTACCTTCAAGAGATAAATGTCACCAACTAGGGACAATGTTAGGACTCAATTTGACATGCCCTAATTCCCTATGAGCTTCACCTCGTATATCTACATCTTAAACTTTAGTTTTTGCATTGTTAGTAACCAATTTGTGAATTTTTTAGTTGGATCCCTCATGATTAGTTTACTCAGGGTTAATAAATGCATGAAAATAAAAATATTAGAAAATTTTGTGTTGGGGGTGTTCATGTGGTGATTTGATTATGTAACAAGGTGTCTGTATGTAATATTTTCTTGTTGGGTCGTCAAGTTGTGAAAATTGCATTTTGAATAAGATCCTTGGGTTTTTAGTTCCAAAATCCCAATTATCGAGTTCCTTGAAGACCTTAATCACAAAACTCCTTTGAAACTCCAATCCTTGTCATCCTGTGTTGTATCTCCCCATGTTTCTCATTCATTGATGGGATCATACTCTTTTCCTTCATTTATTCCTCATTGGGCCTTTGGATTATGGGGGAACCTTGGGCTCAAGTCCCATTTTGCCAAATCCTCCTAACGCTTTGTTCTCACTTTTTATCCCATTATGATATTCTAGACTTCCTTGTAAACTTGGGACTCTTGTGTCCCCTCTCCATTTGTTCTTGCTCGGGTTGTGGATCATTAGAAGAACCTTTGACCTTGACATATAGTTCCAAGGTTTGCATCTACCCTAACTTTTTGATCTATCAACTCCTTGTTTTCCTGACATTCTTGAGTCATATAGCTCTTTCTTGGATCCTAGACCTCAATGGGTTTTGGAAACCTATAGAACTTTTGAAAGTTCTAGTTTCTTTTGACATGTTGAAACCAAATGTTTGTCCTATATCCCTCCATTTATCAAACTCTTCAGGGAATTCTAGACTTTGTCACTCGTTTCCTAGGGCAAGGTCCTCGTTACAACTTGTCTCTTAGATTTCCTCTCCTTTTTCTCCATGATTTTCATTACCCAATCCTTTTTCTATCACGGGCCTTGATCCTTACCATCCTCTTTTCTGAAGCCAATGGCCTCTCCTAGGTTTGGATCTCCATAACTCACCCTATTTTGATTCTTGGTGTTGATTTTGTTTTAACTCCCAATGTTTGACTATCCATGTTGATCTTAAAGTCTATGTTCCTATAGAAACCTTGATTGTTGTGTCTTCTTCCTTTTCTCTTCCCAATTCTTAGTTTTTTAATCATCTTTGTGAACTAGTTACCTGCCAAATATTCTTTTGATATAACTTAAGAATGCATTTGCAAGTCCTTTCTAGAATTGGTGCCGCACAAGAACTTCATTGACTAGCCATCCCTAACAAAATGTATTATTTCACCTAATTCCCTGTGACACAAAAATGTGTCAATGACCAAAGTGATTGCCATATCATTGAAGAGATTCCATTTCTACCCTATGTGTACAAGTAGCCATCTTGGCAACAATTTGTGGCATGATTCAATGAGAAATAATGCTCAAAGACTATGGTTCAAAGAGTATGTTTTAATATGCAAAGAACCAATTAGGGTATTTGGAAATTTCTATTAATATCTTCATGTCTTTTTGCCTTGGTCATGTATTCTTGGAGCTCCTTGCAATTTAGCACCTCCCACCCCTAAGCTACACTTTTCATGGGAATTATAAATAGAAGTTCGTTCTATATTCAAAGGGTTGATCAGTTTAAAAAAATGTAGTCAATAAAGTGATTGAGCGATATTTGGTTTTTAACCCACTAGTCATTAATTTGGGAAGAAGCATACTAGTGAAAACAAAAAGAGGTTAAATTTTTAAGTATTATTGGTAACAAAATGTCTCCATCATAGTTCCTATATTTTTAGAGGAATATCTTAACTGGTTTTGTTTTTCCTTTTTATGACACTTACTAGCACAAGTGTAATACTAAATTCAACAATTGTGACACAATTCTATGCAGTGCAAGCTTTGTAATGGCTTCTTCATGTATAAATGTATTTATTTATGCTTGTGATGGTTTTGTAAGAATTATTTATTATTGATATCACATATTTGGTGTACGCAATTGCATATCTCAATATATATTGTGGTTTCAATATGCTTTCTCTTGATATGTTGTGACTCTTTTGCATTGTTTATATGTACCATTCTTGAATAGTTTATATGTAACATTCATGATAGCTAAGGATTCGGTCACATAACATAAAATAAACAAAAATATTAAGTTTGTAGCTTAAGAGTAGAGGTAGGTGTTTGTGCATTCAATGAATTCAGATTAGACCTAGAGAAATATCTTCACTAAATATCAACAATCTATATCTTAGTGAATCATGTGGTGTATCACAATTTCATCTTAATCGAGTTCATATTAGAATGTTATTATTTGATGTACTGTCAAAATTTGGGGTCAAAGCGCAGATCTGGTTACTAATGCATTTTATTTATAGTGTACTATCTTTTGTGTTTATATCTAGTTCAAGATCACCTTTAGGAACATCAATCAAGGCTTAGTTGAGTCCAAAATGTAAGATAGATTCCCCATTCGAGTCCAAAATGTAGGAGATATTATACACTCTCATTGATTGGGCTTGAGCCATTTTTAATATGTTGATGAATATTTTCTTTTCCTTCTTGTATGGAAACACTTTGCCTTTATGGTGAAGCTATGTTCTAGTATTATGGATCTAGGATTTTCAAACCCAACACGATTCTCATTTACCATTAATCTTCTCATGTTTTGATCATGGGAGTAGATGTTGTGAATCGTGATGTTGTGTAGCCTTTTGTATACCTCAAAGAAGTAAATGAATCTTGGTAGTCTTAGGAAAAATATGCATCATATTCTAGACTTACACAATTAGATTAAAATGGTATTTACTTAATTAATTGTTCAATTACTTAGTTCCCTTTCACACTAGCATATTAAGCTTACATAGATCATTCTCTTTTTTGTGTCTTATGTCATAGGAATAGGATGCATGTCGTGATCTCCTTTCATCCTCATTTGGGTTTTCTTTATAGTTTTTTATTTATTTTTTTAATAAGGATTTATTATTGTATTATTCACTTAATTGTGAATTTTGCATATTCACAATGATTCATTCTTTTTGAGATAAAATTTGGCCTCATTATCTTTCCATTTTCACTCTGTGTGGTACTCATTTAATTACAAGAATTATAGAATTAAGGAATCAAATCCAACATTGTATGAGAGATCCAAATCTTTAATCTTGCCTTTTTTTTTAGAGTACTGTGTTTGAGAAATCAAACATTGCATCATGAATCCAAACATACCTTATTTTTGCATTCAAAAGGACCAAAAACAAAAGATTGCACATTCAATTGTTGAAATAGGATGATTTTTTTAAGTACATTTTTTTATAGGTAGAAGTTTTGAGGCTTGGAATTCCATATGGTTGTATAGATTTGTATGTTGGATACAATTTTAAGTAGGAAAAGTTTGGCCTTTATATTTCATATGTTGACAACTACAAATTTGTCTTCTTTAGATTTTTAACATGCTTATTCATTTTTTGGTTTGCTTTGCATTTTTCAAAGATTTTTTTTTCACTTGTGCACTCATTTGTGTCACTCCATCGCTCCTCAATTTTTTTGCTAGTGCATTAGTAGCCTTTTTAGTTTAGTAACAACTTAGAAAGACTTTTGCTATGTGTTTTTGGTTGAATTTTTTTACTACAATTTTTGGGTGGTCCATGAAAACTTCTAGTCAAGCCCCTTTATTTGAAGCATCCCACTCCTTACTAGTGACATGAAGTCAATCTATGGCACACAATGGGTTGAGGACTATTTTCATACACCTAAAACCAATCCATACCAATAATGCCTTTTCTCACCGCTCTTTTTCATCAAAACTAGTGGATCCAGAGGTCGCAACTAAAGTACAGTAAAGTGAACCTAGAATAGTGGGTTACACTTTTTTGCCTGAATGGACACTGAACGTTACATTTTGAATTTATTTTAGATTCAGATACATATTGTCATTAAATCGTTTGAAATTGGAAGATGAAGTAAATTAGAGTCTTTTAGGATTTTCTGTCTAGATTCTAAATATTTTTTTTTAAATTTTTTTTGAATGGATTTTTCTTTCTCCCACGAAAACTGGTATGTTGCTAAAAACGTCATTTTCAAAGAGTTACATTATTTTCATAGAGCATAACTTTTTTTCTAAAATAGATATCAATGTGATTCTTTCTAATTTAGTTTTGTAACATCCATACGGAGGACATGCAATTGGTTTGAAAAAATTATCGTTATTATTGCATATTTTATTAACGTTTGAAGTTGACTAAACCGTAATTTTGACATACCTTGACTACATAGCTTATAACTTATCGTGTATTTCTCCAATTTCATTTTTATTTTTTTATAGAAAGAGAACTTAAATACCTAGGGCAAAGATATTTTTTAGATTTTTTTTTTCTCTCATTTACTATTTTTCAATAAATGTCAAACATAGATGTAGACATACGATGAAATATCTATGTTTAGTAAAACTAAAAATACAAAGTCATAATAAAATTAATATATATTAACATTATAATCATTGGAAATTTCTTAGTAGTACCTTACTACATAGATAGGTTTGTCAAATGGATTCATTTGATTTTCTAAAAGATGAAGTCAAAGTGATTTTTTGTCAGCATTTTAATAGGTGCGAAGGAGACTCCATTGTAGGTATGAATGAGGAGTATAGATGCTATATCAATGTTTCTTTTATCTAAGAGGCTTTGAGCTAACCATTTTTAATTAATTCCTTCAAATGGAACCTTTTTAGGCTTAAATCATCATATTTTATTAAAAATATGTTATTTCAACAAAAATCAACATGTCCAAAAAAGTGTAACCCACTAATGTGGGATAACCCAGTAGTTGAGTCTTTTCTTTAAGGGTGGGCCTTTCCTCAAGCCTTTGCTGGGCTCTAGGTAAGCCTTTGCCTTTGTTGCTATTTTTTTATTTTGGATTGTCAAAACCAAAGTTCCTGCAAGCATGTCAAACAAGCAGTATATTGAAACAAACCACTTAGATCAAGTGAAAATTGCTTCTTCAATTAAAATTGGGGAGTGGTTTTGGCTTAATGCAAAGCAATTTTAGGCAATCCAAAGATGTAGGTTTTCTTGTCTAAAATAGGCATGTGCTAGAAGTCGACAATATAAAAGGGGGAATAAGATTCCTAAGGGAAATAATTCTTCAAACAAATCATTTTTTCGAAGTGGTTGTGGTAAAGGGTCTAAGGAGAAAAGTGGTTTTGAAGAACCTAACTTCTATAGCCCAACCTCCATGCCACTTTCTTGGTCTTCAAACCTCTATTCTCAAGAGATATTAAATGCTAAGAAGAGGTTGGAGGTTTTGGAGGGTATTGAGAAAGAAAGAGACTGCAAATTCCATGAGTTTTCAAAAATGAATCAATTTTTAATGAAAATTAACAAAGTTCTAAAGGAGTAGGTGGCAGTGCTATAAAAAGTAGTTTTGGTGAGAAAACTTGAGTGGTGAAACATGAAACTAGATTAAAAAATGATGAAAGAATTTGTAATGGTGAATAGGGTTGAAGAAAACTCTAAAACTTCTTAGGTTGAGGGGCATTATTATTTAACAAACTTTCTAGGAGTGACAAAAAAGGAAGTAGCAATGAAAGTATGGTTGTAAAAGCCAAAAAAATGGCTCAAGCATGTAGTAATTCTTCTATCAAGGAAGTAGAATAAGATACTAGGGTTGTAAGAACATAAGAGAGTCCAAAGAAAAACAAGATAGAGAAGAAAATGTTATTATTAAAGGTATTGAGAGACTATGGAAAAGATGAAAGCACTCTTACTCTTGCAAGTGACTTTTTAAAAGACAAACTGCATGGACAAGGACAAACCCACCAATCTTGGAGGGTAAGAACTATATGTGGAAGAGGGATAGGCCTATAAAAGTCATATTGGCAAGTGTATATGAGAGACAGAAACTTCTAATCGTAAATAAATTTTTGAAAGGTTCATGTTTCATTCTAGACGAGGACTTAATTGTTAGGTAGCTAGAATGGAAGATAGAGGAAGTGTCAAAAAGTTAGAGTAGCAAGAGATGAAGGAAAGAACACATGGTTGTACCAAGGAAAAGTTGTTATTGTCCTTTTTGGGCCTCTTAATAAGTTAGGGAAGTAAGATGGTAACGATAAAATATCAATTTAATTGGTAGTATAACATCAAAGCTAGTATGGTTAAGTAGATGTGAAGAGTCAGTTGTGATTCTTCCATGGTAAAATAAATTACAATTAAAGGCAACACATTCTCTCTTATACTTGGTTTGTTATAATTGTAGAGGTTATCCTTGAGATGAGGATTTGGGTTAGGGGCTATTGCAGAAGGCAAAGATATAGATTTGTCTCATGGAAACACATGAGCATGAAGGGTGTAAGTCTCTTATATTGAAATCTTATTCAAAGTTGATGTTTTAGAATAAGGTGACATAAAATGGTAAATGGGATGGTATTATAATGGTCTTCATGAAAGAAAATGAAGGGCCTATTGTCTAATTAGAAAGAGAAGATTCAAATAAACTAGACTTTTGGTTCAAAATTTTAGAATATGAAAGTAACATTAGAATTGTAGCATGTTATTTTCCCGCACAAGTCTCAAAACCTACAAGCATAATCAGCTAGATAGTAACAACCCTTTTACAACCTTAGTGAAGATTATTGCTAAGTTTTCTCAGCAAGGTGAAATCCCTTCAGTGGGAGACTTTGATAATGAGAAAGCTAAGGTTCTTTGTTGTAAAAGGACCACAATCCTATTTGGCCTATGGAAGTAAGCAATAAAAAATGGTCAAGGTGTTCCAAAGGTAGTTAGGATTATAATCACTTGGGGTAAGAATTGCTTACATTGTACGGTACCTTTGATTTAATCATTCACAATGGTTTGGTTAGATGGAAAAAAATGAGAAATTTTACTTGTGATACATATAATGGGGCAAGTGTGGTTGATTACATCACTTGTTTTCAAAGCTTGATTGAAAATGCAGAGGAAGTTTTGATTGGCGATCTTATATGAAATTTAAAATAAGATCATAAACCCATATACCCGTCTTTATTAAGTAGAAAATAGATAGCATAAGAGGCGAACCATTTATAACTAGCACTTACCTCCACAGGATAAAATTCTTTTAACTCAGGAAAATTGTATCACCTTAAAGAAATCTCTTGAGAGGTTTTTTAAGAAGAATAAAAATTCTTCTCAAGTTGTTCAAGCACATGAGCTAACCAATTTAATTCAAGTTGCACTTGATGAGAGAGAAAGAGAAAAAATTAAGAAATGGGTGACAAATTGTTTCTTGGTTGATGCTTGGTTTGATGATGAATACAAAAAAACTAGCACAATGTTAAAAGGGCCATAAAGAAAATCAAGTTGTATAAGTATGTTTCGAGAAAGAAAAAAGATGATTTCATGAATGCAATATATGAAGAGGTAATTTACTTTGGAAAGAATAATCCCTAGTTATTATGGAAGGAACTTTAGCCTAGAAAGAAGAAAATTGAAAATAATATTTTTTTTGACAAAAGTGGTCTAAGCCACTAAAATTTATTTATATTAATAATAAAAATGAGTTTACATAGAAGTGTTTACAAAAATGCATTACATCAAATTGAAAGTAATATTACAACTACACAATGGTTTGATTATGCAAGATAACTCTATGAACATAATTTAGAGGTTGTCCCTCCTCATTTGGTCAACACCACAACAAAGTTTTTCACCATGAAATATGTAGATAAGGGTATTAAGAAGTTGAGGATTGGAAAAGATAAGGATTTGGTTGAACTTCAAGTAGTGTATGTAAAGCGGGGGGGGGGGTGTGGGGCACTTTCACACACCTCATATAATGAAAATATTCAACATCATTTACCAAGGGTTCACTGAGGAGTGGATACACAGTCCAATGATACCTCTTTTTAAGAGTGGTGACACCAATAATCCTTCCAACTATAGAATGGTAATGATAAATCCATTGTTTGTAAATCTATTTGGTAGTATGATAGAAAACATAATAAACACATAGGTAGAAGAAAAAGATAACAATGCAAAAGGGCAAGCTGGTTTCGGGCCTAAACACTCTACAATTGACCTTGGAATCAACTTGAGACATGTAATTGAAATTTTTTGGTAGAATATGTAAGAAGCTTTTCTTGTTTTGTTGGTTTGAAAAGGCATTTGACACAATTTGTAGGGATACATTAATACATAGAATGGAAGAGCTTGTGGTTCCTTTACATATTAGGGTGGATTCCCATAGACTTATGAAGAGGTCAAAGTTGAAAATCATATCTTCAATGGGAATTTTAGAAATTTTTAGGAGCGACATTGTGGTCAAGCATGGGTGCCCCTTATCCCCTACACTTTTTGGTCTTTATATTGACAAGCTTGTGGAATTGTTTTATTCACAAGGTGGAGATGGGTTCATTTGGGAGAGTTTGTGATAAGGCTTCTTCTCTATGTTGATGATCTTATTTTGATTGCAAATTTGGCTCATGGGTTGCAAGAGCACTTATATGCCAGGTTAAGTATTTTTGTAGTGTAGTGGTGATGCGAGTTAATATCAACAAGACTAAAATCATTATTTTCTCTAAAAAAGAATGCAAAGTCAGTATAAGTTCCACTTTGAAGGAAATACTCATGAAAAAGGTTAAGGAGTACACATATCTTGGGTTTGAGTTCAACAACAAGCTAGTTTGGGAGGGCCACAAAATAAAGAGAGAAATTTGGGAGGATGGAAAGCATTGTATGATCTTCAAAATAGATGTACAAAAGTTGAACTTTGGGATTGGAAAAATATTTAGGTTCTTTTTGGTCTTCTGGTGGTCCCAATTGTGCTTTATGGATGTGTATTGTAGGATGGCAACACTTCTATATCAAAGTGGAAACAAATTGAGAAAATTCTAAAGTGCTTGATCATAGGCAAGTTTAAGATTAAAAGTTTGGTTAATTATGGTATCTTACTGAGTGAAGTGGCAATAGTCTCTATTGAAGTGAATTGATATGGCACATCTCATAGGATATTTAAAAAGAATTGAAAGCATGGAAATAATTAGGTGGCCAAAGGTTGTTATCGATGATAGTTTGAGCAAAAGAAAGATGAATTGGATGAGACAAAACAATAGATGGATGAATAAATGAAATATATATTTAAATGCATGCCCAATAGGCAATAAATAAATATAAGCTTTTGTTATAGATTAATTTAGCAAGCATACTCGGGGTCAAGTGCTTGGGCGAAAAAATGCTATATTAAGGAGTTCAATCCCACATGTGACCTTTTTCAAGAAGCATACATAAAGTATTGTATCTTGTGGAGAACCAAATTTCTTATTGCACAATTAAGAATTAACACTCATCAACTTTGATGTGAAACTAGGTAGTGTAAACAATTGAAAGAAACTTGGGAAGAAATGGTGTGTGTTTTTTGCACTTTAAGAGCAATTTAATTAGAAATCCACTTCATTTTGGAGTGTGATGCTTATAGTGACATTAGAAGAAATTATTTTAATGTCTTGATAGATGGTTTGTGGTATAGTCTTTTTAGCAAGGAGGTTGTTGAGAAATCGAGGGAGCTTCTCATCATCTTGTATACAAAAAAAATTGAACTACTTTAGACAAAGTTTGCAAGGTTGCCTATCCCATAGGCTATTTAATGTTTAGCCTCGTGGACATTAAAAAATGTCTTCTTCATTTCTCACCATATTGACAACTTTCAAACTACTTTTTGATATGTGTTGGCTATTTCTACTGTATAACATCTTTTTGAAACATTGCAAGCATTTTGTGTATAGTTTTCAGCTTGGTTAGTGGCTTTGTAATAGTTTTAGTAGTTTTCAAGGAAAATTGGCATTTTTTCACATGCATGGAATATTTGTAATAAAAAACATACACCATATGTTGACATCAAAATAATCTCAACTTGACATCATCCATATGGACGACCCTCCCAACTTGCCACATAAACCATGTTTTTCCCCTAAAGTACCCATTTATTCCTTTTCCCCTTTTGGTCAATAGTGTGAAAATATGGCAAATGAGATATCTTATAAAGATGGTTCTCAACACTTTTCAATGGTATATACATTTTTCTTATATTTTTCTATAGGTACATTTTGTAGCCTATCTAATTTAGATGCACTTTTTCAACTTTTGAGCTCATATATTTTCCTTAGACATCCATTTTTTATTATTATTGTAGGTTTGGAAATCTATTTTAGAGTTGTTTACAACTATTCATGTACTTTTCCATAATTTTTTCAATTACATTTTATTAAGTTTGTCATTATGTCACATTTTGGTTGATTATTGAGATGTTTTTCTCTTGAAAATGTTTTGTTTGCATGATATAACTTCTTATGAATTGTCTATATGTATTTCTAGCTAATGTCCTTTTGGGCACTATAGGCATATTTTTTATGCACTTGTTCATTTGTAGATGAACTAAGATAAAGTACCACTATAGTACATGCTTTTAGGTATTTTATGAATCATATTCTGCCTAATTTTATAGTTGCACTACATTAGAAAGTGTCATGGTTTTTTTTTGTGCACATTATTTTTTGAAACGCAACCTTGTCTACCTTAACAATGTGCTCCTTGTTTTTTATACCCCTTTATAGTGGTAGGTACTTTCTTGTGAACACACAAATGATGTCCTCTTCTTTATGCACTTCATTAGGACATATATTTGTTAATATGATTTAGAACAATAGAGAGGGGGTGAATCAGTTGTTCTCATGTCCAGATGTATAATAAAACTTTTAAATACTTCAACAAATTCAGATCTAACAACCAACAACTACTTGGTCATTATAGAATGCATATTAGAAACATATAATAGTGCAGTCCACTATCCAATAGTATTTGACTTGCAAAACACATAAATGTTCAAACCAAAACATTCACACAAGCATTAACACCATGATTTATAGTGGAAACCCAATTTGGGAAAAACCACTTTGTAACATGCTATTGATATTTTCACTTTTTTGAAGTGAGCTCTATGAAAAGCCAACCCTGTCAAAGGTTTACAAACACACTGCTAGGTGTGACCCGGTTAAAGGATTTCAACCACCCTATTAGGAGTGCGCCTTGTTAAAGGACTTAAGTACATTCCATTAGAATGCAACCTTGATTAAAAGATTTATACAATGATTGTTAGGTCGACCTTGATTAAAGTATTTAAACTGATACAATGGTTAGAAAGTAACATTAGTGTTTGACCTAAAAACATACAACTCACTTTGCAAAGAACAGATCCAATTCTTACAAATATATGCTGGCTTACTGACTGAGATCCATTTCCATCTCCATCACTGATCTGCTCGGAAATCCCTTCAAGCAATCACAAATCCTTCTCCTTCAGCCTTTTCTGCTTATTCAGTCAATAACAACTCCAACATACTGCTTCAACTTCACACTTAGGTTTCCTTAATACCTCTTCGATAGGTCGATCTAACTTTTGTCGCTTAATCTTCTCCGTAGATTTTAGGGTTAGGTCAGATTCATCGAATCCTTCCAACATTATGTTCTTCATCCATCCTTCTAGAAAAATCTCTAATCTCTTTATGGAATTACAATAAAATGGTTTACAGTGCATTAAATGCTTCCATACATCCAATAAATAAAGTCAACACGATTTACATAATCCAAGAATTCAACTATGTCGGCTAGGAATCTGAATTCTTCCTCAAATGTAAATTACTAACGCTTGGTCAATATTGTGTTCAACTCCTCGGTCATCACTGGGTAGCTCGGTCACCACTGAAACTATTTCCTCGACTAATACTATCTTCCTCGGCAATAAACTGATGTTCAGTCAACACTAAATTTACTCGGCATATATTGGCTCGGTCGACACTAACATCACTCGGCTTAAACTAGATTTCTTCACTTTTGCTTAGTTAAGCCTACTTGTTTAGTCTTGCTTCTCACTTAGATAAGCAATACATCATCTTATTGTTGTGCCACATAATCAAGTACCCATTGAAGTATCAAGATAACTCAACCTTTCCTTAGGTGCTATTGTTATCACCTTTGCACTAATCCTTCTCAACAATCAAATAGATTTAGTACTTTCTTAGATAGCAACAGTCTTACTAGTTAAGGTTTGACATCAATGACAATACAACAATTGCTTCAATTGCAGTTTCCAACAATATTTTTAGTAGACCTATCATTCCTCTCCCTTGTTAGCATTATGGGGAGTTTCATACTATTTTTGTAATGCTTCCTTGGTTTTGATCTATGTATCTAGATTTCTTCATATGTCCTAGGAAGATGTATTGTTGATTACTTATGCATTTTTGTGAGATGAAACACTTACCATATAGACATTGTTGCAACAAATTATGTTATAATGTGTGTGTGTGTGTGTGTGTGTGTGTGTGTGTGTGTGTGTGCATGCGCACGTGTGAAATTGACACTATAATTTAGTTGTTGATTAAATTTTGAAAAAAATGACACTAATGTAGTTGTTGATAAAACATTGAAAAATGAAATTACATGAAACATCACTTTTAAGAGTAAATTTTATTATTATTGCAATCTTGTATTTTATAAATTGAAATCTTAGTGCATGGATGTTTTTCAATTTTGATAAATACATTTGTTAAATAAATATTAAAATGTGCATGTATTGAAATGAACCTTTTTCATTTGATTTCACCTTTTTACTTAATAATTTATTTAAAATAAAAAAAATTCTACCATCTTGACATGGAATATTTTATATAGTGCACCATATTTTGTAATTTTTAATTAAATTGAAGTATTTGTACTTTACATGATAGCAAACCTTATATTTTGGTGTTGATAACCTACTTTTATAAAAATAAATATTAAATATAATGATAAATAAATTATAAAAATAAATATTTTGAAAAACTAGAGTTATAGTTTTACAAATTAGTATTTTTTATGGTTTTAAAAGAAAATTATTTACATTAGTATGAATTGTTGAACCATCATTTTTTTGATTATTTTTATTTTTTTGGTAAATTGGCTTCAATTTGGTGCTACATATGTATTTAGTGAACAATTTCTGTTGAAAAAGTTGTAGACATATCTAACTTATCTTAAATGAATCTTGCTAGTTAATATTTTAGACCAAAATTGATTTTTTTTGGTATTGAAGAAGATTTGAAGTTAGCACCATCTAGGTGCCTACTACACGATTTTTACCATTACATTAATGATGAAGTGCTATAGAATTTTACTTAATGTTATTTCAATTTAGTTTCTAGTACAATCAATCTAGCCTTAATCAATTGAAAGCCATAGAAGCTCATTTGAGTATTACTTAATTTTTAAATCCTAAAAAAATACTATATAATAATATAATCATTTAATTTTTATTAATTTCTAGAAAGCTACTTTCATGTTAAACTATGAAAAGTTCAAGGTGTATTTTTTAATTTAATATTATTTTATTTGACCAAGTCTTTGTGCAAAAAGGTCATTTAAAGGTGGTGTTAATTAGTAATAAGTCATTTAAGGTCAATTAAGTATCATTTAATTTTTCTTAATATTGGACATAATGTTACAATGTAAATTGATAAAGCTATTTTGTTTTAATTGTTTTGGAAAACTATTCACATTTTAAATATGAAAAATGAATAGTTCTATATATACCTAATTCATATTATTTAGATGTTATCATTTTCAATAGTCAATTTTATTAGAACAATTGTAGGTGATATTCTTAGACATAATGTTACAATGTTAATTAACAAAATCATTTTGTTTTAATTTTTTTGGAAAATAATTCACATTTCAAATATGAAAAATTAAATAATACTATACACATCTAACTTATTTCAATTAGATGCTACCATTCTTAATAACTAAAATTTCAAGAACAATTTTATAGATTCATTGTAGGTGATATTTGGTTAAGTAGATGAAATATTGTGTAGATACTTGCAAGTATAACTTCATTCTAAGTCAAATTTCTTTAACATATAATTTTTGAGTTGGATTTGAACTTGCAGAAGGGAAAAGCTTGCTAGGTTAAGAGGATGAGTCTCACATGCATCAACCATTATCATGTTTGGTGCAATTTTTCCAGTATCATAAGGGTATTGAAAGATATAATACAAATGGTGATTGTATGATTAACATCTCATATATACAAGTTTTAATAAACTCATTTACTATGCCATTATATGTGGCTTTTATTGTTACATCAAATGTTGTTTGGATGGAAGATATTTTCTCAATTATGATTTTCAAATAGATTGTAATATTTTCTATTATGATTATTGAAATCAAATTTTCCCGTTTAATAAAATATTTTATCATATCTATTTGTGTCTTTGCTAATTTTTTTAATCTTTTAAACGTGTCTTGTTATGCAATTTATTGACTCATTTTATATTGTTAAATGGATTAAAATTCTAAGTTAGTTCTTTCATGGTATAATTTTTCCCATTGAGTTTATTTCATTCTAACTTGATTTTTTAAATTCTTGATTAGTATTCTTTTAGATTTCTAGTGGATTTTTAGTTAGTTTTATTTTAATAGATAAATATATAATTTTAAAACATAAAAAAAATTACTTATTTGTGATATTTCATCATTATATTGTGAACATGCCTAAGTCATTTTCATAGCTTGATTAACTTGAATCATATTATATTATATTATAATCTACAACATAACAAGGGGGTTGACCCTTACAAGTTACAACCTGAAGGCATCAAAGAGAACAACAATACTAAAATAGGGGTGCTGAAATTTGTAGTCCATAAACAATTTATTAACAACACATGAACAAAACAAGCGTTGCAAAAAAAATACAAAAATAAGCAATACACTAGCACAAAGGCTACCAACTCTCCTCAAGAATGGGAGGGCCGCTTAGTCACCACTTGCGGAGAAGAGTGTGATTTTGAAGAACTATTTTTCATTTAATGCAAGACAAATATACAAGAGATGTTGTCCATAGGATCCCCACCACAAGGGGGAACAACTAATGAAACTCCATTTGGACATCTGTTAGCACAATGGGTGAAGTGCTGAGAAAATTGTACATTATTAGTTGAAGCTTGGATAAGAGTAGGATCAGAAGGAAAAGAATGATCCACATCTCTAGAGGGGGCCACACTAGGAGAAAGAGTGGTATCCACATGGTTTATAGTAGGGGTATTGCCTAAATTAGAAATAGGAACAAGACCCAGATTTGCAGTAGGAGCATCACCCAAATTTTTAACAGGAGCTTCGTCGTCATTATTAGCTTGTGAGGAGTCCTCATAGGTATAATTAGAAGCTAGGATTGTCGAATGATCGTAATTTGCATCCTTCCACAAAGTGGCAACACCTTTATGATGTAAAAAAAAATAATCTATAGCTAGATATCTAGTATTGAAGAAACGTCAACACCGAAAGGATAGGCCCTCATAATCCAACGATTTAGTCCAAGGCCTATCCCCAAATATGAGAACCTCATCTATAGACAATGGTACATGGAGATATCCATTGTCAACCAAAATTCGGGCGAACGCAGAGTTTCCTAACAAAGCTATAGCCTTGTCCACCTTAAAGAAATGACCAATAGAGTTTCCAATGACCTCAAAACAATAAATCTACTAAAAAGGGAGTGGAAGATTATGGATATGAACCCACCCAAAGTACACATTGAGTGGTTTAGTGAGGGGGTTGAAGGAGACCATCTAGGGTTTGAAAAAAAGAGTCCGATTCCCCCAAACCATGTGAAACCCCACTATTTTTCCAAAAATCAAAGGCCTCTTTTTCTTGAGGATAAGCTAGAGTATTCAAGGCTCAAACATTCTTAACAACTATAGTCCCACTTAATTTTGATAAATCTATAAGTTTGTAGGGTAAATATGTTTCCATATGACTACCTTGCAATTCAATCAAAGGCAATATTTGATTATCATTCTATCTATCTTCTTACAAAGCCACTTCTAGGGATCCAACACTAGATGGAAAATCAACTAGGATCCCCTCTTCTAGATCTAAGTCTTCCAAAGCATCAAACCCATTAAAAATATTGTCAATAAATATAGCTTTGATGTTTCTCTACTAACCCATATGATAGAGGAGACCTCCCTTGATTTGTCATAGGCACAAAGTTGGATGGAGCATTATCTACAAAAATTGTCTAATTGAATCAAGTGAACTTCCTTTGAAAATTTTCATACTCATGGAAGATTCAAGATCTAAAAGGAAGGGTTTCATAGCTGATTTTTTGAACCTAAGAAGATGATCCAATGCAAATTTCCATAGAATTTGACAAATGATTATTCAAATTAACAAGCATAAGAAACTGCCTTCCTATCTAAAGTTTTTTTAGCATAACCAACCGGTTTGATAAGAAAAATAGTAATTAAATGAATAATGTCACTCCACCATAACTTAAGCGAAAGTCATGGATGTGAAACCCAAATAGGGACCTTGAGGGAATTTCCTTAGTAGAATTGAACCCCACATACCATGGTTTGATTAAAATATGAACTTGATTTAAAAATATGGTCCACCTAAAAAATCCTTATTTATATCCACCATGCACAAAAACACAACCAAAAAGCAGTTGTTGGCATCCATTATCATCTCCATATCACCTTCAAGGTTGCAAATTCCTTGAGCACAATATTTCAAGTGACAAAGAAATCTGAAGCCCCATTAATTTTCAAATCAAAGCATGGTTAGTAAAGTATGTATCATCCACCAATTCTATCTCCAGTGGAATCACCAAGACCAAGCAATCCTAACATCTCTCCAAACAACTATTCACTTTATTGACTCTAGGAAAGCCCCTCAAAGATGAATAATCTTCATTAGTTGATATTTTGTTTAGATGTTCCATGGGATTTTGAATGCAAAGAGCGAGGATGATTTACAATATCCATAGCTCCAAATACTACCAAAATCATGGAATCACTACACTCCATATAAAATGCAAGCCCAAAAGAGAATAACACAAGATTGTACCTAAGGTAACCCATTCCACCAAACTCTAAGATAAAGAACCACACAAACCCAAAGTAAAAAAAATATCTTTACATTTTCAAAAGGAGAGATCCCAAGACAACTCCAACATAGCCAAGGAGGAAATCACAATAGAGAGAGAGAGAGAGCTACAAAAATAAACCACAATAAACTCCACTACCACACTCAAGCATGCTGCCTTCACCCCCAATGCACCACACACCTAACTAACCACAAGATGGACCAAAATTATTATTTATAAACATCCTCACATTTTTTCTTTCCATCTACTCAAAGACTATATTCCCAAAAATTCCATAAAAATAAATTTTAAATAACAATTAAGTTATTTTAAAGAATCACTAACTTTATACATATAGCTTGATTTTTTGTTTTGTAAGATTTATGTAATAAATAACAGTGTATGGGCTAAAAAGAGAAGCAATTCAAAGGGATAAATTACTCCTTTTCAAACTTGCATATTGTTAGTAAACAGATTTAGTTTTAATTTTATCTCTTGATAAATCTTCTCTATCACCCTTTTTAAGACCAATCTTTACTAACAGCTGGGTAAGTGTTGAATGTTCTTCACTTCCCTCTGAATTGTTTCCTAGGTACAGCTCCCTAATCTGATTTGCAATTCAAATTTTTCTTGAATAATTATCTTGGTTTTAGCTTTTGACCTAAAATCCTACAAGGCTGCTATAACATTCTTCAGATGTTTAGCATCTAAATGACTACTTTATGAGAAAGATTTAATCACACAGAAAATCACAGTTTCCTGTTTCCAAAACATATAATTCTCTGGAACTAAATTGTAATGATTAAAAGATAGATTATAAAAAATCCCAAGATGCTGGCTAAGATTTTATATACCAAAAATGAACACATCAATCAAACACAGGACATATGTTCATCCAATTCAAACTGCAAAGGTTTGAAGCAAGTATGTATATATATATATATATATATATATAATCAGATCCCTATTTTTGTAACACAGACCAAAACATGTAATAGAAAATAAAATCCTTATATAGCCAACTCAGAATGTCTGAAAGTTCTAATTTAAAGAAACTTCTTCAAAGCAAAAATACTAAGTCTACTTTTCCAAAATTTTCTAACCCCTTCTACGAAAACTAAGCTACTTAAAGTTTTTGCAGAGCTGAGAGGTCTCTCGAAAAACCCGACCTCTCGGTTAAACAATTAAAGTAACTTAAAGAGTTTAAAGGACACCTAGCTGTATGAGTTTTAAAGCATGAAAATGATAAGATTAAATATCAATCTCTGCCTCTTTATCGGAGGCATGCTCTTCTTCTCCAGCGATATTCTCTCCTTCTGCTGTGGTCTGCTTTGTCATCTCTAGTTGCTTATGTGCCTGCAATAGTTCCTTGGCATGCTACATGTGCGGTACCCTCAAGTTCACGACCCTAATCATTGTGACTTCTTTGGCCCACCTTGATTTCCTGACTTTCTCGACGATTAAAGAGAACTGGTCCACACCGAGATAGAGCATTGATTCTATTCGGGCAACCTGGGTTAAGTCAGAGGATTTAGGGTTTAGTTTATCCTTCAGTTTCCTCATGGTGTTTTCAAACATAGCGAGGGCTATCTTCTGTTCCTGTTCTCCCATAGCAGCTGTATATGTATGAGCGAAGTTTATCACTTTAAGCTCGGTGATCATGGCTTTTTGCAGCTGTTTGATCTCATGTTCGCTGTCCTTGTTCTCAGAAATACTACTTCTGACAGTGCTTAAACGCCAACTTATGTTTTTCTTGAGAACAAAGAAGGTGGACTCATCTTGTCCTTTGACACTCTGGTCTATGCAGAACTTTACATAGCCATGCTTTTCAATTTCAAGGAACTTCGACATAGCGCCGAACCATTTTTCTTCATCCCTCTCCCATACCTGCCTTTGAGCTTGTAGTTCCCCTATCAAAACTTCTGTATCATGCAGGACCTCATGCACATCTTTTAAATACTTAGAACCTCTCTCAATGATTTCATAGATCCACTCCTCCATAGAAACTACGAGGGCATGTCCTCTTTGAACTTGGTTGAGGAAGTTCTTGCTTTCGGCCGATTCTGGGTCAAAGACTTGGGGAGATTGAACTAGAGGAGTGGCATCAAAGCTACAAAAGGTGTTAATGAACTGAGATAAAGTCACTATAGTTTGCTTCAATTCCTTCTTTTCTTTTCCATCCTGCCAAGAAGAGTTCAGCATTTGCTGTGCAGTCTCTTTGAATAGGTTATTTTTGCCAGCCCTGTCCATGTTTCCCAACTCTACCTTGGTAATCTCAAAGTCTTTAGCATTAACCTCATGTTCATCTTCCTTACCCTCCTTAAGTTTGTAGGTAGCAACTTCAGTGGTCCATTTTCCAGTTTTCACATCAGTAAACATGCAAGTCGTGCTCTTTATTTTTTTCATCTTAGGAGTCTTTTGAACATATTTACTTACAATATCCTTAATAGGAATTGAAGCAGGCACTAAATTGCGCTTTTTACTTATAGAAAATAATGGCCAGGGAAGTGAAACTCTAGTGCTCAAGGACTATTCTGGTGTCTTGATAGGTGTGGATATCACTTCCAATGTAACATCATCCAGGTCGAAGAGGTCCTTCCCTATTTGTTCATTCTTAGATATATGGAAACAGATGTCTTCCATTTTGTCATCATCCAGGTTAATTGTCCGAGATTCTGCCTGAGCCATATCTTTCTTTGTTCTTGACTTGGTTCTAGATCTTGTCACCCTTTGTGGTAAAGCAGTTGGGAGAGAATCAGTTACAATCTTCTTCTTTGAGTTCTTGACTCGAGATTTCTCAATAGCCCCTGCAGTTCCAATATGTGCAGGTGAATTAGAAATAGAAACAGAAGGGTCTAAAGGAGAACATGCAATTTCTTCTTTTTCTACTCTAACTTCTTGTCTCTTCCTTCTTCTCTGTAGCCACTCATTGGTTAAGTGAATCACATGTGAAGTTCTCTCCTCAATGTCATCCTCCTCATTTTTAGACCAGTCTACAATCACTTCATTTTTCTCAATAGATTTTTTGTAATTAGGATCAAACATATTTGACCCATCATCAGTGACCCCCTCTACACTTATCTGTAGCCTCATGGACTGAATCTGTGAAACACACAATCGACTATGTTCTCTTTCTTCTACCTGTGACTCATCATTGCAATCCTCCTAGAAATCTTCTAGGTGAGGGACAGGAAACATATGTGCCCTAAGGCCCAGGACTCCACTAGCATAATTTTTATTGTCAAACCCCACCCGTTCTGCATAAAATTTGAAGTTGAAATGATGGATGCCGGACCCAATGCTAACAACATCTGCCATGGTATTGCATGATAACCTTCCTAAAGTGATAGGGAAAAATTTAATCCATTCATCCTCTTGTAAAAATCTTTTCAAAATTGTTGACAACTGTCGACAGATTTCAGCCAATACAAAGCATTCAAAGGTGTACCTAGGAAGCCTTAACGGTTGATCTTCGAATCCCCCAACCCTGATATAAGTAAATTTTGGGAATTGAATATAGTAGCTCCCATACTTGGTTATCAAAGTCTGAGCTTCAGGACTGATTCTTTTACCAGGTGTACTAACTAGTTCATAATATAGTTTTCCCAGAAAGGTATCATGGACTTTTCTATAGTCTTCAATAGCTTTATTTTTCTGCAAGAGAGGATAGAATTCATACACACACATATTAGCAACCAAAGGTTCATGAGGGAGACCAAGCCAGGTTATGCTACATGCAAGGCAGTAAATGAGATATGAGGACATAAAGAAGCCACTCCCTGTTAACCTGGATGCATTAAGCTGTTCCCGTAGGGAGCTCGCGATCAACTCAGCCTAGTCCAGAGTTTGGGTCCCTTCCAAGATAATCTAGACATGAAAGTACATCCAGTCGGCAAATAAAAAGGCAACCTGAGAACCACTGACCTGGTGCAACATGACTATGAGGTCACTGATGTATGGACGAACATGGGTCCAATTAAATTTCTTCGGGAGGCGGGAACCACCCCTCTGAGGATTCAGTAACCAATTTTTAGCCATAGAGGTGCGATTTGCATCTCTATTTTCATTAAATTTTACAATAGATTGGGCTGGTGAGAAGGCAGAGAAATCCTTTTCTGGTATTTGCAGGGCTTGAGCAACTAACTCCCTCTTAATGGGTATCAGAACAAAGCCGTCTTTCTTCTTTATAGATTCAGTCTTCGCGTCATAACATTGAATACACTCAAAAATGAGCTCTGGACAGGTAATGGCGGGGGGAAATGTGGCTGCAAAACATAAATCACTATGCAGAATCTCTAGGGCTGGTGTGTCGTCTAGGGAATTCAATAGTCGAGAAGGCAGGTTTTCAATGTTGTACCCTTCTAAATCAGTGTCTGTAATTATAGGACTATCACACACCAGATTGGAAGAATTCCCAAATAAATGAAAAACTGACTTCATTTTCACTGCAAATAACCTCCAAGCCTTTCCCGCTGATCATAAAACTTTTTAAAAATACAAGGACAAAAACCAACTCACCTTAGAATTGTAGACACCACTGATCGCAAAGCGTTGCCAGGACTACCTCCGTGCACCAGCTCTTGAAGAACACTTAAGCATTTGTAATAAAAATGAATGCAGAATTAAGCTTAAGTATACCTTTAGAGTACCCAAATTTATTACAAATCCTTGCAATTAATGCTGCATATTTGATTTGACATTTAATCAAGTGGCCATAATCATTATTTAAACAAGTCCCGAGGCCATCACTTCTAATTATGGTCGCACAAACCAAGGAGGTACTTTATTGATTCTGTTACCTAATAGCATTTAATTCCTTTTATTGTGGGTCCCAAAACACCGCTGCCTTTAGAAACTCATGCTCTTGCTAACGTCACTGACTCCCTCGAACATACATGAACCAAGTTCTCTGGGGTTCTCAACTATTCTTCCCTGTTCCATACCATTCACTGTCGGCAAATTCAGACAAAATTCCATACCTGAAATCATTAATCTGAAACTTCTTACGATTCATATTGTCTTTACTTTACCCCCTTTTCGGGCATTTTCAAAAAGTGCAACCGATCACTTGCAAATCTGCAAACTCAATCAAAATGTTAGAAATATGAGAATACCTTTGAACCTATGTGAACACAGTTCTACGCTGTTCGCTGGTGTTCAGGGGTGTTCAAGACGGTTCAAGATTTACAAAGTTAAGTGACCGAGAAGACATAAACAACATATGAACCAATTACGAGGACAATAGGGAAGTTTGTGAAGGGCATATTTTGACGAAGAGACAAAGCTTGGAGACACACATTTGCTTAAGAAAGCCCAAGGACCAAAACAAAAATTGGGACTAACACATATCTAGAAGGAAGATGCCTCAATAGGCTCAAGTAGGTCCTAAGAATGGAATGAGAAAATGATCCTTTGGTAAATACATAAATGTGAAATGAGGAGAGGGTTAATAAATATGGCAATGTATTTTAGAGGGATAAATACAAAAATATAAATAAATTGGGAAATTATAGATTGATAAATAATTGGTAGAAACAAAAAATGACTTGAAACAAGATCCAAACAATAGAACTGACTCTTGGTATGAATCTAAGTTGAAATGCAGGGAAACAAATATTTTGAATAATTTGTTCCTAGGAACAAAAAATTTGAAACGTTTTGTTCATAGGAACATATTGTTTTAGCTATTGTGTTCCTAGTATTTTTGGCTAAAACTTTTAGGGTTGATCCTTCAAATTTTGATTTGTTTGTAAAAGTTCTGATAACTGCGCCACTTGTTCCTTTGTAAACAGATGTAGTAATCGCTCATATTCATGAAGATACTTGAATTTTATTTTAATTAAATTTTTTGACCTTGTAATGTAGAAATGAATTAAAATTTCTTTCACAAATTCATGGATCTATTAATACCACTACTAGACCTTCAATGTTTTTATGTTTGATAATCACTTTCTATGAAAGAAGAATGCATTTGGATAGGTAAAGGATATTCTAGCTTGATTGTCAACTCCTATACTTGGCCTACATGAGAGAGAAGCTTTCTACAATGGATAATATTTCCTTCAAAATTCCTTAGATGCTTGGAGAAATGTTAAATCTTGGATGCTTTCCTTCAAATCTTGAATTGTCTTAATCACTTGAATTCTTGAGTGTGGATGTCATATGAAAAATGATGAGAGACAGGGTGTTTATATACCTCTCAAAATTTTCAGGATTCAAAATTGAGCCAGGTCAACCATCAGACTTGATTTCCTACCAAAACATTGACACAAGCCTTTGATTTAATTCTGGGCCACTTTAAGTGGAAACATAATGTTTCAAATTTTATGTATCAAGGAAAAAGTGTTGAAATATGGATCAGGTGTCAAGATGATGAGGTAGATGAGGGATTAAGTGGAAATATGTAGCTAGGATCAAGCATAATAGATTAAATCTCAAAATCACCAAAATGGGGCCTAATCGAGCATCTAATAATGGGGTGCTAACTTTTTAGGACGGTAAATTTAGCCCCCAATTTAGTAAGAGTATTAAATGAAGTTATTCTCATTGTAAAGTAGATCAATGCATAGGGACAATCTTATCAAGGTCAAGGAGACAAAGAAACATCATGCCCCAAATGAATTAAGTCCTCATAAAATCCAAAAGAAATATAAAAGAGGCATTGAGAGAGAGAGAGAGAGAGAGAGAGAGAGAGAGAGAGAGAGAGAGATGACCACTAGACCAGTAAGATCATGCAAAGAGAAATCACTACTATAAAAGATGGAATTGATAATCTAGTAAGCTATATTATGCTAGTCAATTGATCAAAACAAAGTGGATATGTAAATAAGGAAATTATTGTCTCCATTATGGTATCAAAAAAAGGATATCGGTCCTATGGAAAGAATTGTCTCCAAAGGGATCTAGAAAATGAGGACCAGTCTAAGGATCTATTGAGTAATGCATAGGGGCATGATAATGAAAAGATGAATGCAAGGAAATAATTGTCTCCTTATCCATCTACAAAAGAGATTGCACTGAATCATTATGTGTTTGTGCAAATGTGAAATAAGGAGGAGAGTGTATGCCTCCATGTTAAAGTGATTGAAAATGCCTTAATGAAAGCAATGGATTTAACAAAGCATACATACACCCTACAAGAGATGTTTCTACTATGAGATACCCCCAAGAAAGGACAAATCAAGGGAAATGAAACACATAAAAAATAGAGAAAGAAAGGGATCTACTAATGCTGAGGTCAATATGATCATATGATAACTCATGTATATCAAAATTATATCAAAATGAAATGTCATCATTCTGCAAAGGTAGTAGGACAATGAGCATAATGGAAGAATGAAACATAAGAGATACAAAGAAGAGTCTTTTGGGATGAAATTGAAGATAAAAATAATAGGAAGCTACTGTTTTGCGTAATTCGTAATCAGACAACATAGACATATTTCTAAATAATAGCACATGCATGATATAACATGTATACACCATATAAAAGAAATAAGATACAAATAGAGGAATGTCACAACATGTCAATTATTTTATCACCTTGTTCCAATAGATAAACACAGGTCATAAAGGAATCTAAAAACAACATGTATAACAATAAATACATCACAACACGACAAGAAAATACACAAAAGGACCACCTTACAAGAGGAGCTAGTTAAGCATATCACCTGTCATCCCATATCATTCTATAGTGTGTAGGGAAGGTAAAAAATATGCAAGAGGAGCAACATAAAGAACAATAGATGGAGCTAATTAAAGTTCCAAATAAAGATGATGCCCTAAGGATGAATCACTTTTTTTGTCACTAGGAGCAAGATAATTATTTTACAAATATATCAGGTAAATCATTATTAACATCAATAAGCTAAAAAATACCATTAGAATCATTAGCATAAACATCATCATTTACATTAGGAACAAGATCCAAGACACGAAGATGGAACAAGCTTAGGTTTGCTAAGTTCACAAATCTTTCAGATTTTGAAGTTTTGATAGGATAGGAAGAAATTATCTTTGTGAGGTTGAATTGGGTAAGGCATGGAAGACAAAAATAAGTCAAGGTCAAATTTCCCTCGACACGTTAAAGGTTGTAAAGACTATGGTTAACTATGATGATTTTTTTATTATGGGGAAATTCAAAATACCTATGGATAGGCAAAACTATAGCTCTCATGGAGGTGTTCCAAGGAAGACCAAGTCTAAATTGAAACTAATCAGAAGCCGAGACGACGACAAAGGTAACATCTAAGGATTTACTACCAAGCTCTACAGGAAAGGTGATAGAACAATGGATAGGGTAAGTGAAACCATTGAAAGTTTTAATTATCACATTATATTTGTCAGAGAAATCTCACTACAATTATCTAGTGTAAAGTTATTCTTCAGTTATAACATTGACCATGCAATTAGGATCTATAAGGACACCATGAGAAAAGAGACCATTAAATTTTTCTTCAATGTAAAGAGGACCTTCAAGTGCTTTAACTGTATCTTTAGGATCAAATGTAATGAAAATGTAAGCTTTAGGTTGGCTTCAGATTGGACAATAAGGTTAAATACATTGTTGGATTCAATACACTCATCATCATAGTCAACAATATGGGTAGAGGAATAAACTAAAGGCTGCGTGCACTCAACAATATTGTTTAAATGAGAAGGAAAAAGATTAGTATAATTTTAATTTTTAGTTGGGAAGGGAAATGAACTTTTCCCCTTGATCATTAACACCCTAAAAAAATATAGGATTAGAATAAATGAGGTCTTGAATATCAAATTTCAAATCGAAAAACTTCTTAGTATCATGTCCAATTTGATGATGGTATTGGCAAAAAAATTTGTGATAAAAGGATTTAGGAAAATATTTGGATATATTAATTATTTCAATGGAAGGAAGTGTTAAACATTAACATTAAGAAAATTCAATATCACATTATGCAAAGACTTACAAAGAGGTGTAAAATTATGAAAAGGTCTAAAAATAGATGACAAAGGATCCAGACCTTTGGATGTTGCTGCCAATTGCTCAATAATATTATTTGATGAACTATTAATCTTGATGAAGCCATTAAGTTCTTGAAACCTTTGGAAGGATTGAGATGGGACATCACTCTTATCAACCAGAGATATTGGAGAGTGCTCTCAAAATCACTCACTTGAAGCTGATAATTATGAAGCACTACATACAATTGAGTAAATAAAGAGAATTAAAGAAGAGATATCTTATCTCTAATGTCTTTTTGGAAACTAGCAATAAAAATATGTTGCACATCAATATCAAGCATAAGATAAGAAATATGAGCATGCAAATGCTTTAATCTACTAATGAAATCAATCACTTTTTCTTTAAGACCTTGTTTAAAATGCATGAAACCGATCAAAAAAAATTAGGACCAATATTGTTTTGAATTTGTTGGATGAAAGAATTAGAAAGTTTTTGAAAGGAGTGAATTGAATAAGGAGGAAAATAACAAATACCATTGCAAGGATTTATATTGAAAGGTTCTAGTAAAACATTTAGCCATCAACCTATTGATCATGAGAGAAATAACTATACAATGTTTGGAAGTTTTTCATATGAGTCAAGGGATCACCTTTGTCATTATAAGTCTCTAAATAAGGTATTTACACATAGTGAAGGATAACAACACAAATGATGTCTAAGAAAAAAGGACTAGCAATGTCACAAGTAGTCCATGTTGAACTTGGATTGAGTCATGGAAGCAATTTTTTATTGCAAGGATGAAACACTTTTAGCTAAGAAGTTTATGGTAGATTCAGTGGAAAGAGCTAGAGGAGATATGTGTCAAAGGTTTGGACAATTATGGGAAATGAAAGGAATGATTGAATATGAAAATAGAATAATTTTTTAGGTAGGCATGGATGGTTGTGGAGCACATGGAACACTTGAAGGAGAAGGAACAATAACATTAGGAATTCTAACATGTGTACTATTGATGTTTTGAATGGATGTGGTCTTAAGAGGTGTAACATAAGTGGACACACTAGGTATTGAGGTAGGAATAAGAATGGAAGTCTCAACACAAGTGGGAGGTGGAGTAAAACCAAGTTCTTGGGCACAATCTCTAATAGGTTTAAATTATTATCAATAAGATGAGAGATAGTACACAAACATTAACAACATGTTCATCGTTGTGAATTAAATTTCTAAAACACTCAACTAAGAAGATAACCTTTGGATTGGATTTTTCTATCCTAACTGTTGCTTAAAATTTTCAAAGTCATTGGAAAGATTTTGCACTTGTAGAGGAGGAACTGTTAAGCTCTCATCTTCATCATGATAAGAGTGGGAAGAATTATTCTCAATGGTAGTAGGAATGCCATTAGTAGGCATGTTTGTCTTATCAATATTTCAAGGAAACAAAGAGGACTCAAGATCATAGGAACCCGTCATGCCCATAAAATTTCACTCCAAAAACACACCAATTTTTATTTTTAAAGGAAATAAGTTATGTCTAAGGTTAACAGTTGACTATAGTTGTATAGTAGATCCTGAGAAGATGAGAGTCAACTTAATTGTTGCAAACAAAGGACGTAAAAGAGTTTGAATCAATTCTCCTATACAAACGTTGGTGATATAGGTTACTAGTTGAATTAGTTTTATCAAGGGATTAGATCAAGGAAGCGAAGTTGCAACCAAGGTTAACCTAACATTTAAGTTTATTCATGATAGTAACCAGCTTATAATTTTAGCTATACTAATACCGAATAATTGAGCCTAATGCCAACGCAATACTACAATGAGTCGTTAAGATTCATTTATTAAAGCATTATGGTTATATATCACGAAATCTAATTAGCTAGTTAATAACTAAACAAATTTCATTGTTCATAAAATAAAATTACAATTTAACTTATAATCTTCTATAAATTAGCCCATAATACACATCCCTTGGAAGCATATTGTTAAGCCTTTATAAAATTAAATGACAACATAATTTTTACAAATAACAATTATATTAATTATTAGTGCTTAATAATTAATACAATTATTAAGTATCATCATAAAAGAATAAGTAAATTAATTATTAAATGTTAATAATTATATTAATTACTTATATCTAATAATATAATTACTAAATCATAAAATAATTAATTTAAACATTAAATAATAATTATATTAATTATTATCATCTAATTAATATAATTATTAATAACAATAAAATTAATTAATTATTTAATTAATAATTATATTAATTAATATTATATATTAATTAACACCATTATTAAATAATAAAATTAATATATATATATATATATATTAACATTATTAACATCAATTAATATAAATAATAATTAATTTATTAAATTTTATTTAAATTAATTATTAATATTGATATTAATTAATAATAATAAAATATAATATAAAATAATAAAAAAATACACAAAAATAAAAAAAATATTTTTTTTTATTGCAAATCAAGATGTCCCCCGTGGGGCCCGCACTGCCTGTGCGGAACCTTGCGAGCTTGGGCCTGCTGCCGACAAGGATCTTGCCGTAGCAGGTCCTGCCGTGCGGCAGGCAGCCTGCTGTGGCAGACTGTCTGCCGTGCGGCAGTCCTTGCCTGCGGCAGGGTCCCTTGCCGTAGCAGGAGTGGGGTGTGGGGCCCGCAGGCCCCCCCACTTAACCAAATTTTTTTAATAAGTTTTTTTTTAAATTAATTTTTTTTTTAAAAACACAATTTTTTTTACAAAGCAGTTTTGTGCTTAGGGCCATTTCAAATGACACTCCTTTTTTTTTTATAAATTAAGTATGCACATTTATATTTTTATTTGTACTTTTAATATATTATTTTCTTTTGAGCCTTTTTGCCTTTTAGGGGTGGGGACCCAAGAGGTCCTACCCTCTAGCTAGGCTTGTGGACCAAATAGACATAGGTAACCTTTTTTTTTTGTCTTTAATCCACATGTGACTGGAAAATATATTTTTTAATTGACTGTGTAGTGGAAAATGTATGGGAAATTTTTCCCATACATTTTCCAGAGACGTCTAGGTCTCATTTTCTCACTTTTTGCTTTGCATTTGTTTGTTCTTTCTTGTTTTGTTTCCTTTCTTCTTCATAAATTTTCTTTTTCAAGACTACTATTTAACTTATCAGGAAGGAGTAATAGATCAAAGTGCAAAGAAATTTGACTAACATTCTCTCATTGATTTTTATTTTTTAAATTCTGAGACTATTGCTTTCAACATAAAAAAAATACAACTACTACTATTGTAATAACAAAACCAATGTAATGACTGAGAGAGATTGTTTATAAAAAAATTCATTTCTTTCTCACTACTGTCCTTTAAAGCAAATGAAAGCTTTACAATTAGAGCTATAAAGATACTACAATACCATTCTTTCTTGAAATCTTACAACATGTCTACCCTAAGTTTTTATCATTGAGCAAGTAAACAATGCCTTCACAAAAGCTATTCCAACAACTCTTAATCTTTCAAATGATAAATACATTGTCTATCTCTTATTCAATATAAAATGCATGCATTGAAATCTTCCTTTGATCAACTTAACATACTCTCATATAATCATAAATCTATCAAGGAAAAGATATATATTTCTTCAAAACTTAATGCAACATCACTTGATACAACACAAGACTTGGAGTGATAACTCCATTGTAATATACATTGAACTCATGAGATTCACAAGATTCCCTTACAATAACATTAAACTCAAGGCAAGAGTGATACAACTCAAATCTGAAAGTATCATCAAATTTTCTTCAAGAGTACAACTTCTACATGATATCTTCAATGGCTTCCAAACTTGCAAATAAACATAAATGTAGGCCATGGGATGCTCACCTCCCATCCTAGGCTTCTAAGAAGCCACCCTCGAGCTTGGGGAACCATCACAAAGACAATGAGACACTCAAGCAAACCACAATAACAACAACATAAAACACAATAAAATCTCCCTTCCAAGGCTGAAACAAAGAGTCTCAAAATGACTCAACAATAGGGTGAAGATGGAACCATACTCAAGAGGAGAAAGCACATCTCATGATAAGAGGTAAGCCATCACTTGGCTTCCTCATCATATATTTTTCACCACAAACACAATCTCATCAAACTCCTTATGACCCCCAATATACAAAACATATAATAGAGATGGCTACATGGAGCTCATACATCCATATTTCATCCCTGTCCTATCTAAGGAGAGACTTTACACCCTTGATTGTCCTAAAAATTCTCTTCACCCCCAAGGCTACTCTTCCCTCCCAAGGGTGAGTATGGCCTTGAGAACTCCCTCAACAAAACACTACAACACATACAAGAAAACTTCAAGATCAACCAAAGAAACTACACATTTACAAAGTAAAGAAATCATGCTCTACAATAAGCTCAAGATTCACATAACATCCACTACCACAAAAATAGCAAGATCTCAAGCACAACTCAATAAGAACACAATAACTAAATTTTTTCATACAAACAATAACATACATGAGAACTCTTCCTCTCAACATGAAAACAAAAATAAGCAAATGAAAAATACCACCAACCTTGATCCAAGCTTATGGAAGAAAGTTGATGAAGAGCTTTTCCCCTTTCCAAAGTCCTCTCCAAAATAGCTAAGTTTCTAAATCTAGAGAGTGGGTGTCAAACTCTTCCAAAAGAAGAGTCCTCTCTAAAAAGGTCTCCACACACTCTCCTAGGGATAGGATCTCACTCTAATTGGCTGACCTTCCCAAGCTTCTTATAAGGTTTCCAAATAAGGATTCCTAAAAAGGTTGCCCAAAAAGTGGACCAAAGACTTGTATCATTATTGGATGAAACTCTACCCAAGACCTTGCTTCAAAAGTGGATTTTCGGTCATTTTGAAAATCTAACTTTTGGAGGGGTCTTTTGGTCAACATGGGGTTATCCTATGGTTAAAAATGCCTCTTACCCATAGGTATATCAAGTGGTCTTACTAAAAATCACCCTAACACTTCCCTAGACACCTTTTAAGCCTCCCAAAAACCCATGTAAAGCTCAAATTCGAAATTCATTGATATGACAAAACCTCAAGCTCCCTAACCAAGTGATTTTCATGGGGATCCTAAAGGGTACCTTCCTAGGTTGGTGTTCAACCAATCCCCAAGTGGACATGTCATGGCCACAAGTACACACACATGTGTCAAGTGACACAAACAGAAATAGACACATCACAAGGCATGTGGCATATCCACTTGGGCATTCTCACATAAATCACATTTACAATTAACAAATAAATCAAATACATTCATGCATCATACTTTTATGAATTAAATACATTACAATGAGGTTTTTGGCTTCTCACTAGAAGCAACCTTGGCTCAAACTGATTTTCACATTGGTCTCTACGATGGTTCCCTGAATTTACCATGGCCTATTTCCCTGCACACTCAAGTCCAATATCAGTAGTCCAAGGAAATATACATGTAAATGTTATAACTTTCATAATCAAATAATTCTCAAAAAATTAATCGTAATTAAGCCAAACTTTCACATGGCATAATCATTCATCTAAAACATACATACAACTCATCATGAAATATTCGATTCATCACTAAATTAAGCTTATAACATAATCATTGCATATATAATTCCATTGCGATTAAAAGTCATCATGACACTCATAAACTTCACCTAAGTAATTAACATTTCAATTCATAATATAAATCTCATCGTATCATAATAGAATCAAAACTCCATTTCCTAGTTACTTACATAAGCGTATAAAATCCATCACTTCATCCCAACATTCATAAATCAAAATACCATAAATTAGAATTCATATAAATATATCATAAAATAGTCATCAATAATTCATCACCTAACATTTAACCTGAAATGAAATACACATCTCAACCTTATTCATTTCTTGATTTTCATTTTCCTAACAACTCATATCGACATAAATTCTGTAATTGCACATCTCAGTATTCCATCTAAATCAATCATCATAATGTCAATCATAATGTATCATAAAGTCAACATTGTGAGTATAAAAAGCATCATAAAATGTAATGTATTCTCATCTACGATAATCAAGTCTTTGTCTGAAAGAGTAAAATCAACTAAGCTAATCAAAACATTAAGCCAATTACTAGGGCTATCATAACAATAATGGAACAGCCATGGCAAGTCTAGGGTGAGGCCTCACAAAACCCATAAGTCTACAACTTCTCCTGATTGGAATTCTATAGGTAGGACTCAATGTGATAACACTAATGCATAAGAAAATGAAAGGGAGATAGATATAAGAAATGATAATATTAAATTTGAAAGGAAATATTGCAAACATTCATTAATTTGCACATTCAAATGAACTAAACACAATTGGACATCAAAGTAATGAAGAGCATATCAAATTATCAAATCAAACATGAGGATCCAATGTACAAAGGGAATCTAACACCAAAGTCATAATGGAAATGTCATGCGTTGGGTTTATTGAAAGTGTATGGGGTGAAAGGGAAGAAATGTGAAGGGGTAGACTATCCTTCAATTTCAAACTTTCACATCTGGAAGGAAGATATTTCAATAGGATTAGGTAGATCCTAAGCACTAAATGGGAGAATGATCCTTCACAAAATATTTAAATGTGAAATGAGGAGAGGAAAAATAAATATGACAATGTAATTTAGAAGGTTAAATAGAAAAATATAGAAAAATTAGAAAATTACAAACTGATAATTAACTAGAAAAAACAAGAAATGAATTGAAACATAATCCAAAAAATAGAATTGATTTTTGGTATGAGTTTGAGATGAAAATGTAGGGTATAGAATAGTTGAAATATTTTGTTCTTGAGACCAAAATGTTTAAAATATTTTATTCTCAGGAACATAATGCTTAAAATATTTTGTTTCTTAGAACATAATGTTTGAAACTTTTTTTCCTGGGTACAAATGTTACTATAAATGATTGTGATGATGATGAAGACCGATTATGATAAGAGAAATACAATTTTTAAGAATGAATAGATCAATTATTATCTTGTCATTGATGTTAAGCAATTGATATCTTATTTATATTATGTTGCCACATCATTTGAATTATGATATAAGTTGAAGAAGGTTAAGAAGAAGAAGAAGTAAAATTTTATGAAGCTGAAGAGCTTAATTGGGAAACTGATATAGATCAGACTATGATAAGGTTATGTTGATATAATTTTTTTCTACCAAACTTATGATTATATCAAGTCGGTAAAGAAGATTAGTTAAGTTGGTAAGCAAAATAGTTTGGCTATCGAGCATGAAAAGTCATTCAGTAAAAGCAGGAAAGGTCACTTGGTCAAAGAAAAGAAAGTTTCGATAAAGGAAAAAGAACTCAAGACACTGAGAAATTTTTTAGTCACCGAGTGAAGTGAACCGAAATTCAGAGTAAGCCACCGAGCAAGGAACATAAATTAATACAAGGTCCAGAATGACATTTAATGTTGAGCTATGATGAGATGGAAGATTTTGATGATAAGGAAGAGTTAGTTGGAGAGATCTACGATTAGGAAAATTCAAGGTGATGATCTATGGTATAGATCTAAGAGGAAAAAAGAGAAGGAACAAGTTTAAAGAAAGTTCAAGTTCTGAGGTAATGAAAACACGTGCTACCGAGATCCAAATTCAATGAATCAATGTATGAAGTTAATTAGACAACTAAGATTAATCAAAAGAAAACATGATAAAGGAGATTAAGAGGCAAAACAAAGTCTATATAAAGGAGGAATTTGTATGGACAAATGGATGGAAAATTGAAGAGTTGAAGAGTCACCAAGTGATGTAGTGAAGAAGGAAAAGGTTGATTTACTAGTCAAAATATAGAATTTAATGAAGTGTTGAATCCAGTGGAAAGTGAAGGATTGAAGTAAAGACAAAGAGCGCACAAGGGATTTGACTATGCAAAGGATAGTTGTGAATCTACAAGTCAATTTATTCACCGTTTCTTATTAACATTTGTAACAAAAAAATCTCTTAACGGAATGGACCTAACAATCTTATTGTAAAATCCTTGCAAAATGTAACATTCTAAAGAGTGTTTGAAGTCCTTTAACCAGACCACTCCCAACAAGGTGAAGATCCTAACAGATCTGAGGCAAATCCCTTGATCGGGTCATATTTAACAATGTGTATTGTAATCTTTAACCAAATTGACTTTTAATTGAGCATGCTTCAGAAGAGTGAATTGTTTAGTGGGTGACAATTCCCATAGTGGTTTTTCCCAAAGCTGGGTTTCCACGTTAAATATTGGTGTTATATGTGTGGAATGATTATCATGAATGTTATTGTTGATTGTTAAAGTTAATTTACTGTTGTCAGTAAATGTTAAATTATGTCTGATAGAGTTGACATCGAGTTAATCAGAGAAATTTTTTTAAGGTACAAAGAATCAAGGATTACTGATTCACCCCCCTCTCCATAATCCAACAAAAAACATTTTTGCTACTATGTTTTGAGTGTTTTTGGCTAAAAATTTTAGATTTTCTCCATTATATCCTAATATTTTCATAAAAGTTTTGATAGTTGTGCCACCCATTCCTTAATAAATAGATGTAGTAATCACTCATACTAATGAATATACTTGAATTCTTCTTGAATTAAATATTTTGACATTGGAATGTAGAAAGGAATTAAGGATACCTTCATAGATGCATGGCTCTATAAATTTCAATCATAGATCTTCAATGTTGCTATGCTTGATAATCACTTGCTATGGAAGAAGAATGCATGTGGATAGATAAATGATCTTATAGGTTGATTTTTAACTCCTGTACTTGGCCTTCATGGGAGAGAAGCTTTATACAATGGAGAATATTGCCTTCAAAATGTATTTGATGCTTGGAGAAAAGTTGGATCTTGGATGCTTGCCTTCAAATCTTTAATTTACTTAATACCTTGAATGCTTGAGTGAGGGATGTCATATACAAAATAATGAGAGATAGGGTGTTTATATACCTCTCAAACATTTGAAGATTCAAAATTGAGCTAGGCTAACCACAAGACCTAATTTCCCACAAAAAAACTGACACAAGCCTTCCATTGAAATTTGGGCCACTTTAAGCAAGAACATAATGTTTCAAATGTTATGTGCCTAGGAAAAAGTGTTGAAATTTGGACTGGGTGTTGGGATGACGAGTTAGATGCAAGATTAAGTATAAACAGGTAGCTAGGATCAAACATAACGAACATCAAATCATAAATTCACATAAAATGGGCCTAATAGAGCATCTAATTATGGGTACTAACTTTTTAGGATGGTACAAATAGTAACAATTGATTGCAATCTATTCTTCAAAATAAAGAATAAGGACTACACTAACAAATTCTATGTAATAATTAGTCCTTACAATTCCAAAATACTAAATATTAAATGATTAAAGGAAAAAAATTCCAAAACATGATAATTTATAAATTATTTTTAATAGCCACCTACACATGTGCACAAAATTTATTTTTAGGAGGGATAATGCAGTCTTTGTAATACCCTTCTAAGTGATACTATTTCTGTCAAATGTTTATGACCTTTGATTGGTATGTGTGTGTGTGTTGGTTATCATGATGGTTTGATTCTATCTTACTCAAGATGACACCTGATGACATTTGATGTTATGGGAACTTGGTATTATAAGAGTAGTGTTTATGTTCCTCTATGTTATAGGTCGATGATTATTTACATGTATATGATTTACCAATGTACTAACCCTACTAACATTTTGATTACTGCTATGATTATGTTATTAATTTATGTTGATTTGGTTTGATGTATTTGTATGATGAAGGATGAAGTCATTTTCCTCACTTGTGAGGCCCGCACAATGTCTTGATCCCCTTCATTTATTATAATTATTTGATATATCTATATCTACATCAACATCTGCACCTACATCTACATCTACGTCTACGTCTACATCTATGTCTACGTCTACATCTACGCCTACATCTACATCTACATCTACATCTATGTCTACGTCTACGTCTATGTCTACATCTATATCTATATCTATATCTATATCTTTATGTATGTATATGCTTCATCTTTGTGATACATGTTTGAAGGTACTAGGAATCAACTCCACCCGAATTGGAAAGTTTGAGCATGAATTTACATACTCGACGATAGTTCAAAATGGAGATAGTATTAAGGCCCAATCTTTCTTACCCTAGCCTTACCTTGAGTCACCTATTTGGGTTGTTGGGTAGACAACTTTGTATTTTCTTTAAATCTTTTTTTAAGTGGTTGGATGAGCTTGTGACCGATCTAGTTCCAATTTGGTTGCTTGCATCATGTTATAATGCTTCATCAATTGGATTTAATTAATTAATAAAATTATCCCCATTTAACACAATAATGATTAAAATATTGTTATAATGTTAAGTACTATTATTAATATTATGATATAATTATTAATGTATCTTAATATAATTAACAATGATTAAAATATATTTTATTGAATTATTAAACATCGATCATTAATGTTAATATTATTTATTTTTATTGATTTATTAGATTAAAATATGATGTTAATTATGATATATTCAACATTAACGATAAATAATGTTTTCTATTAAGCCATCAATTTAATAAATAATAAAGGTTGTTTATAACACTTTTGTGTGATTTTTTTCAGGAAAACAAATATTTAGTTTATAATTGTTGCTAAATTTTCACTACAGTTTCAATTCTATTGAAGTAGTATGCATGTTGAAAGGAAAAAGCTACATTTCTTGTGTTTTATGCTCATTCTTTGATATTCATTTTAACAAGAAAATATTACAAGAACGTAAAAGAAATCATGTTTATTTTGTATTAAACAAAAATAATTGCATGTGTTTATACATCTGAAAAGAAGAGTAACCTTTTGAATATCAAATCGATCTCTCGCACAAGCCATGAGATTGGCCTTTCTAAATTCTATGCAAACTAGGAACAAGAAGTTAAAGGTAGAAGTATAGGAATGGGAGGTCAAGGATAACTAGTCATTGCCTGTGATTGATTGGCTAGAATGGTTCTGCTGAGTAATCTTGAGTCTGGTCTTGGTATTCATCAAGATTTCTTAAGAAAATCCTGAGTCCTGCATGTGTAAAAAAAGATACGTTAGATCTAATGGATCTAAGCAATAACCAGGCATGATTAAATTTTTATTCGCATACCTAAGCTATCAATTTCTATCCTAAATATGCATAAAATAAAGGGGTTGATTCGTTGAATACATCATGATGATTATTTATTTTAGTGTGTTTTCTTCATGTGTAGAGGTATCCTTATCTTTCATTGGCTTGTGGAATTAATTGTGTCTCCCACAAGGTTTGATCCCAACATACCTTTGAAAGATAAGATGGGTTCAAAAGACTAAGATGTAATTAGTGATCCAGTTGAAAATTATGCATGTACATAGCATATAGAAACATTAAAGGGACATATACCTTCTATGTCAAACATTTTGTTTTAGTTAAAAGTATCATCATTGAGGTTGTGTATTTGGATACACCTTCATGTCATGAGGGCATCTAATTTTTCTAGCTTAAGTGGGAAGTGTTTTCATATCAAAAGTTGATATTGGATCAACAAGTATGATCTCATGATGAAATATCATACTGTAACATGAAGAAGGTCTAGAAGACCTTGTACTAAAACCTTCTGGAAACTTACAAAAGCTCAAAGTATGGTATCTCAATCACTTCAAGGATATTTATGGAGATAGATACAAATAAATGTTTAAGGTGTTAGTTATATATTGTCATTAGTGTCACACATATAGTTGACAAAGGAGAAAAATGGGCTAGTCGGTCAACACACCAAGAATGGATATCGAGCAGAGCACAAGGAAAAATATTACATTAACTGAACATAGTCTTGACTGAGCACTCATACTGAGCCAGATGATTACCGAGCACCAAGCATAGTTTAACTGAGCATTCATAAATACCAAGCGTCAGTTAATTATCGAGTAAACTAGGAAATGACATAGCAGTTTGTAATGGCACAAACTACAAGGTAAATAGTTTACACCAAGCTAGAAAACATTTTACCAAGATTGAGGTGAAGATTAAATAGAGATGTAATCATTTAATGATTCATGATCCCTACATAATGATGTTTAGGTTATTCATTTGGATCGTTGATCTTAGGTTTTCTAAGATGTTTCCATAACCCTAATTAGGTCAAAATCATTTCTTATAAGAAGTCATTTTGACAAGATCACACAAAAAGTAGTTGTACATACATATATTTGAAGATCAGACAAGGTTGTGAAGATGAAGCATTCACAAAGTATTCAAGGATTGAATCAGATATTAGATCAGAAGGTTACCAAGAAGAATTTAGAGAAGAGATCTATCACATCAAGGTGATAACAGCTAAGTACTTATCAGATCTGAAATCAGGAAAAGTCAGTTGCTATCTACAGATCAATTTCACTGTTTCTTTCTAACCATTGCTACAGAACTTAAATCTCTTAACAGAGTAGACTTAGCAATCTTTTTTATAAATCTCTTAACCGAGTGCACACTTAATTGTGTTGCTAAAATCCTTTAACCAGGTAGATCCTCACAGATATTTTTTTTACTCCTAACATGGTAAGATCATCATAAGTGATCAATCTTTGTAGCCTTAACCAGAAAACTTTATTTACTTCAGTTAGTGAAGCTTTGTGGGTGTCATCCCCACCGCGGTTTTTACCTTCTAATAAGGGTTTCTGCGATACCAAAATACTAGTGTTATGTGTATGAAGTTTCATGATTGCTTATTTGATTAGATTAGAAGTATTTACATTTTAGTCATGTTATTGAATGTATGGAGACAGTAAATGCTACAGTTGGCTAATGAATTAATTTGTTACAAGGATTGAGATAAATTTTTTTAGGGTTATTGATTCACTCCTCCCCTCTCAATAACTCACCTTTCCATAATCCCAACAATTGGTATTAGAGCTAGTTCTCTTGTTGAGGAAGTTTAATCACCGAAGGGAAAATATCTTAGAGATGGAAAGGTATAATCTTGATAAGACTATTGAAAATCATAAATTGGAGATGCAGATTATCATGGAATAGCTTAAGGATGCAAGAGAAAAACTAAGAGATTTACTGATAAAGAGGAAGGAATTATCATTTTGGCACAATGAGACTGATTATCAGGAAGAAGAGATAAAAGAATTGTCTACAGGATCTGGAAGCATATCTGATGCATCTAAAGGAACCATATCAGATCTATCTGAAAAGAATAACACCTTATTGATCAAGTGAAAGAACTGCAAATTGGACAAGAGACTCAAATGGTAAGAATGATTGATGCCATGAACAATGCAAGATATGCTAAACAAGAAATGAATTTGGCTATTGAAGATAAAAGACAAATGACTAAAAATTTGGAAGTAAAGGAATTTGAAATACTAAGACTTACCGAGCATCACTTTGAAATATCCAATCAGATGGTTGTCATGAGTTAGGAAATCAACTAAGTAAACAATGAGCTTGCTAGGAAATTGGAAGACATTGGTGAATTAAGGGAAGAAAATGAAAGTCTAGAGAATGAAGTGAAGATAAAATAACATAATGAGATGATTAAGAAAATTGAAGAAAGTACTAAAAGGATGGATGAGTTCCTAAATAGTCGAAGAAGACTTGAATACTCTACTGCTTAAGGTTATATCAAGAATGGAGAGTCATCAAAAAAAGATGAAAAATAGAATGCCTATACAAATCCAAGGCCAAAGAGGCTCCCATGCTATCACTGTAGAAAACCAGGTCACACATCAAATGTTTGCAGAAGTAAAGAAAAAGGTATTCCTAAATTGACTCCTAAATTTGATGGTTATTGTGATAATTGCAACAAGTATGGACATCAAGCACATGAGTGTAGATCAAAGCTAAAAAAGTCACCTAAGAGACATTACATGGAAAAGCTTTGTTGTACTTGCAAAATGCATGGACATATATCTCAAGAATGCAAGACAAAGATGAAACAAGTCTAGAAACCAAAAGGACAAAACAAGAAATATCAACAAAGAAGACAAGGTAATGCCTACACTTAGGGTTACAACACTTGGTTTAATTGCACAACCTGTGGTAGATATGATCATATTTTAGAAAAATGTATGAGATTACATTGGAGAGTAAAATCTAGAAACTAGACAAATTCTAGAATGACATGTTTGCATTGTCACAAGGTCGGTGATTTAAGTAAAGATTGCAGAGACCGAGCACCAGAATTGAGTATTGATACAAATGAGAATACCATTGAAGGAATCATGAGGATAAGGAACCAAATGTGGAGAAGAGAAACAAATGATAATATAGGAACAAGCACAACAGTCGATGACACCTCATCCTTTGGGTTAGGTGCTCTCACCACCTCCACCTAAGAAAATCAAGTAAGTATGGGAACTAAATTTTAATCAGTTATATCTTACAACAGTTCCTTATATCTATTGCATGAATACCAAGTTAGTATGAAATAAGATGCACCAGGTAGTTATATGTTATGAACATGAAATGTGTATAGTCAGTAAAAGCATGACCAAGTGAAAGTTTGTTAGTCGGTGAAAGTGTTAAGGTTAACCGAGTCGAAGAGTCAACCAATAAATGTTAGTGTTAATTGAGCTTAATTTTCAAAGGAGATAAGTGAATGATTATTGTTAACTGGGTTGTGGTTGGTGAAGCATTTAATGAAAAACTTTGAGTGGGAAAATATTTTTTGGTATAAATACGCATCATGTCAACTCATTTATTCACACAAAAAGTCTAGAGCGAATCGAGCAAGATTTGAGCAAAGAATTTCTGAGATTTTATAAAGATTTAAGCATATCACAAACAATTTGAAACCGATTCAAGTAAGTTTTAAGAAAATCGAGTTATTTTTTCAAATAGTTTTCGTGAAGCCCTAAATTTGTTGAAACAATGGTATCCTCATCAAAGAATGCACAATCCAAGACAAAAAATGAGAAGAAGATTACATTGATCAAGTCTGCAACCTACAAAGAACCAAAGTATAAGTTACACCCTGAGCTCGCATCACAGGTTGATGAGAAAGGAACATTTTTTAGCATATTGCCTAGGGTTTTGTTAGTTCAGGACATTTGATCACACATTGACTACAAGATAAGTGAAATAGGAGATTTCGAGCTTCAAACCACATACCGGGAGTTATGTCAGGACGGAAAGCTAAAAGATGAACACACACACTTGGAGATCAAGGGTTTAACAAATGCCCTTCACTTCCCGAAGGAGTTCAAGACATAGTGGATTAGGGTTGTACTTAGATGAGTACACGAGGGAAAAATGTGGTTGGATGAACCATTAAAAATTACAAAAGATGTTATTCACATGGTTATTGATTATCCAATGAGTGACAAAGAAAAATCCCTAAGGCAACCACCAAGAAGTGAGACTGAGAAAGTAACAGGAGCTGAGTGGGATGGAAGAGGCATGATGATAAATATAATCACCAATCTAGAAACTAGATTTAGAGCTTATGTCATTTCTTACAAGATATTCAGTCGAGCAGACCAAACAGTGTCCCATATAGAGCAGTTGACATAGCATATAAGGTTGTAAAGAAGGGTTTACAACTATACCTCACCGAGCTAATGTTGAAGCAACTGGAAGAAAATATGAGGACTATTCATGTTTCCAAGACCAACACATGTAAGTTTGGATCACTTTTAGTGTGTATCTTTTTCTATCTGCAAAATTTATTTCCATTAGTTAGTAATGTGCAATGGGATGTAAACAAACCGATCGTCATACAAATCGGTGAATTATTAAAGAATCTAAGACAAAATTTTGATGCAGTAATGGATGATTACTTTGGTAAATTCAAGGAAAGAATGCAGAAAAGAACTAGGATTCTTTCACAACTAGTCAAGAAATATAAGGATGATATTTACTTTCTAGTGGACACTTAAACCACTTTGATAAAGGCAGTCGAACTGAGGATTGCATGGCTACCTCTTATGGAGTATGAGATTGATATTGACCAAGACACCAAATCAATAAAGGCTTTAATTGTAGAGCCTAAAAACAAGAAGACAACTAGGTTCAGAACCTATGAAGCCAAGTCTAGAATGAAAATGGGACCTATAGTAGAGAAGATGGGAAGAAAAAAAGACAAAATGGTAAAAACCTTGAAGAAACAATTAGGTGTTGAAGATGAAGAAGAAGCTGAGAAGCTGGTTGAAGAAGCAACCGAGGAACAACTATTGATTGGTAATAGTGAACATGAAGAAGAGACCAAGCCAGATAAAGAAATTCAAGTTGTACTGGTGAAGGAAAAAGGAAAGAGGAAATAGGATGAGACCCCCACAAGAGAGAGGACAAGATCCTCTACAAGTGTTTCCCCACCTTTAAAACATGGACTAGTAAAAATCACAAGGCCAACACCGAAAAAGACCTACAAAAAAAAAGAGAGGTACTCAAGTGTCTACCAAGCCACCTAAGAAGAGGAGGAAACTAATAAGAGGTAAAGATGATATTGATTCTGACGAAGAAGATGATAGTAGTTGATTCAAGGTAGTTGTAAATAAAGCTCAAACAATTTATGAAATGGAAAATAACATAAAGGACATGGGTAGACTAGGTCACCCTAAAATGAATCGGTATGTACATATGTCAATTGAGGATTAGGAAAAACTGGAGGAAGCAATCATCAACATGATGATTAACTTTAAAAGATTACCAGTTGAATTCTCAAACTATATTCACAAAGATCTATCTGATAAGGTATCAACAAGATGGACCTATGCCTTTCATACCGAGAAGGAAATGAGAGAATGATCATTAATTTTGGCAATGCCTAATCTATTTGTAACAGAAACTGTTGATTTGATGAGACAATATGCTAATAGATTTTTGATGAAGGGAAGAGCATTGAAAATATTATAGGAAAACTTGAAGATGTTGATGAAGATAGTAAAGTTTTATGGAAAAATATTTTGAAGTCAAAGGTTGAAGAAGAAGAAACTGCACTTGCAGTTATCCCCAAGCAAAGTGTCACAGGATGTGGCAAATGTGTACACTCAGATGATGCAGATTTTATTGCACCTAGGACAACTAAAGATCTAATTCATATATCTAACACTGAGCATTTAGATGATGAAACTTATGCAAAATAATTCTATTTGATTGGCTATATCAAGGAAGAAAAACATAATACTCTCGAGAAGCTAGTTATAATCGGGAATGAAGAAGTGATAATTGAAGACATCACTGAAGGAGATCCTGATAATGAGGAAAATGATGATGAAGATGTTACCATTACTACTACCAATAACATGGAAGAAGATAAAATTATTGAGGAAACTATCTAGTAAATATACAGGGTAATTTACCTATTTATGTGCAAGCCATAGAAATTGCTACTCTTGAGCAACCCGAGGAGCATACACCCAAGAAATAAATGGACACCACCGAAGGACATGGTGAAGAAGAAAATAAGGAGACAAATGAGCCTGCAACAAAAGAGGAAAAAAATAAAGGAGCAGAAACCAAGAGAAATGTAGATGATTCTATAATTGGTACAAGGACAAAAGCCCAAGGACCTCATATTGAGGGAATAGTAAAAGGGAAAGACAAGGAGGAAAGTGTCTCCATTGAGAAACCAAAGTCTAATCTAGAGACTAAAGCTCTAGTACCTTATGGGAAATCCCCCACATCCAGTACACAAGAGAAGAAAAAGAAGAAGAAACATGGTAAAGGTCCGGTCACCTTAGATGAAATCATTGAAATACCTACATGTGACCCAAGAACCTTAGACCCTGAAGCACTAAGGAGATATGGAGAATTGTGCACAAGAAAAGAAACACATGAAAATATAAGACAAGAGAGTAAGCACAAATATGTATTTGAAGATGTGCGAGAGATACTAATGTAGGTTGTACCTGATATCAATGTTGATGAGGAAACTCCCATCATTGATCAACTTGTAACTTTAACTGGGCACATCAACTCTCCGAATGTGGATGCAGAAAAGAGAATTGAAGAAAGAGCCGAATCAAAGATACAATTTAAAATTGTAGAGAAAATCAGCCAAGTAGTGGCAATAAATAAGGTGAAATTATCTGAAACCATCAATTAGATTGATAATATTATTTAGCAGATAATCACCACTTTGTAAAAGATTTGCACTATCGAGTCCTTCACTTCATAGACAACCGACAAGCTAAACCAATTAGATGAAGAGTCGTAGAAGAGTGCAAAAAACTTGCTCATAGACCCAAATGCATTCAAAGAACATTATGCTAAGGTCAAGCATATACATGGGTTGAGGAATGAACTGAGAAGAGAATTAGACCGAATACATGATGAAATAATTGAGCTGCAAGCAAAGTTGTTACCACACATTGAGGTGACGATAAGACATGCAAAGAAAGCCAAAGATCTAGTAGCTACTCCTGAGCTATCTATCATAGATCATATATTTGATGTGCATGCATAAGTTGGTCTGGATAAAATTTCCCTAGACAACTTGAAAGAGGAATGGGAAAACCTCTTCGCCAACTTGAAGAAAACCCATCAATCCATTTTTTATAAGTTGTAAGTATATACACTTTTTGGCATTATTCCAAAAAAGGGGGAGAAGATATGTATACATATGTATACTTACAAGGGAGAAGTTATGTATAAATAGTTTGTATACTTATCGAGGCACATACAAAGGGGGAGTTTATAGTTTTGAGTATACAGTATTTGAAATTTTTCTTAAGGCATACATATGTGTTTTTATCACTAATGCCAAAGGGGGAGAATGTTAGTTTATGTTTGTTGGAAATTTGGCTGAGTTGGTTACATAGATGTTGTCATTATGGAAACATATGATCCACATGAAGATCACACAGGTCAGAGAGCTAGTATGTCAGAGCGCAATGCAAAATTGTCTAAGTATGAGACAATATGTTTTTGCCAGTGAACCAAAAGATAGTTTTGATTGGCAATGTTGATTGGAGTAAGTTCAGTGCTTGCACACTTTAACATAGACTATATGATGACTATTGAAGACTCACCTCAGAGTGCAAGTCAGTATGACATGTACTGAAGAAGTTATGACAATTTTACTAAAGACAATGTTGAGCTGACATGACATAATATGAAGACAGAATTGATAAAGAGTTAAGGAATTATTTTGTTTATCAAAATAATGACTTAACAATATAAAGGGATGACATCCTAGATGTTAACCCTTGGATAAAGATATTTTGTAATTTGATATCCGACTGAAAGTTATTAATTTTAATAACTTGTATAAAGATATGTAAAGATGTAATTGTAAATAGTAGAAAAAAAGGAATGTATGTAATAGAGATAGTAAAAGAGTAGCGAAGAGATATTGATGCAAGTAGTATAAGGTTATGTACCTTGACCTACTCTTTGTAATCAGTGGATTTTGTATATTACTTGTTTGGGCAGTGGGATCATCTGGTAATCACATTTTGTACTACCAACTCCTAATAGGATTGAGGCTTCTAACAAAGCCTATAGTCCCTTAATCAGGACTGAGACACTATATGCATGTAATAGACTCCTAACAGGGTCAACATCCTTAACAAAATAGTTTTGATTAGTGGATCTTTGTGGGTACCATCCCCACCAGGGTTTCCTCGAGAACAAATAATGTGTTATGAGTTCTTTTGTTTTATTGCTATGCATGTTGTTTAGCTTTCTATGTTATGCATGCGTTAAGATAATCTGTTATATCCATAATTGGGCAAAAGTAAAAGTTTGTAGAATACTGATTCACCCCCCCCCCCCTCTCAATATTCCCTATTTCTAACAATTGGTATCAAAGCTTAGTTACTCGGAAAAGAATCATTCAAGGAAAACCTAGTAGCTTGAGTAAGATCTCTATGGATATGGATCAGCTACAAAAGAATCTTGAAGAAGCTCTTGAACAAATTGATATGCTTACTAAGGAAAGAGATACTCTGAAAGGAAAATATGATGATGCAAAGAACCTCATTGAGAAACTGAAAAACAAGTTGGAAGATTTGAAATCTGAAAAGGAATCCAAAATTCATATTGAAGATTGTGATGACAACTTAGAGAAATAAAATGAGATCCTTAAACATGAATTGAAGATAGCAAATCTGAAGCTAAGTCTGAAAGATGGAAATGGCAAGAATGAAGCAAATCTGAAATCTGAGAATGAAAATCTTAAGCTTGAAAATGAAGGGCTAAAATCTAAACTTGGTAAAGTAACATCTGAACTTAAGAAAGTCAATTTGCAGTATGCTGAACTTGAGAAATACAATACAATTGTGAAAGAAGAACTAACTCAATCTAAGCAGTAGCTTGAAAGACTATATTCAACTAATGAGAAGATTGATGAACAAATATCTTATCAAAAACCATTCTATGATAAAATTGGTCTTGGAGTTAACACCTTTAAAGTAAATGAAGAAAGCAAGGAACCAGATCTGAAAATATCCGAAAGCATAGATGAGAAGAAGTCTGATGAGATTAACAAATCTGAAGAACCACCTAAGCAAGAGGAATCATCTAAAGGTATGCAAAGAGAATTCAAAGGTAGATGTTTTGCTTGTAATACTGTTGGTCATATGAAGAGAGATTGCATAGGTAAGCAATTTAAACCTCTTAATGGTTATTGTTATAATTGTCATGGTTTTGGACATAGAGCTATTGAATGTAGAAAACCTAAATCTGTTGAGAATAACAATAATAGTAGAATGTTTAAAAATACTAACCATGCAGATAAGAAACCTAATGAAGATATGAACAGAAGAAATGGAGTAGTATGTTATAGATGCAACAAGGTTGGACACATTGCTAGAAATTGCAGATCACAGATCAATCAGCTTGGACCAAGATATGGAAACAATGGAATAGTTTGTCAGATATGTAACAAGATTGGACATACAACAAGGTTTTGCAGAATGAACAATAGAGTTTTTCATACCAATTTTAACCCTAGAAGTCATGCAAGAAGAAATGAAGATGCAAGCAACAGTCAAAAAGGATGCTGTAGTAACTCAGATGAAGTGAAGTTTGTTAAAAGAATAGATCAAGGAGACATATTCAACACTGAAGGCAGTCAGAAAGGTGAAGTATTAAATGGTAAGAATGAATCTTTACTTGACCCATCTCAAAGTACTTAATTCATGAAAATTACAGTAGAATAGGAACTTAGATTAGTGTAGAAATTGATATATGATGAATTGAGTCTTGCGTAGTTAATGCAAGGTTTATATGATGTTCTAATGCTATGGTTAAGAGTGTAAAGAAAAATATTATGTTTTGCAAGATCACAAGAAGTTTTAAGTTTTGCAGGTTAACAGAATCAACTTTTTGGAAAGAAGCAGAAAAAGAATTGAATGCGATGTCAGATCTAAGTGAGATTGAAATAATAAAACATCATGGATGGTATCATTTGATCATCAAAGCTAATACAAGTGTTAAGGAGATTGAAGAGCAGTGATTGGAAGCATTTTGGAAGGATTTGGTGAAGAATTTTTGTGCAGAATCTATGGAAGCCCTAAATCATGAAATTGAGGTATTTTACTTGGCAGATCTTTAAATCAGTTAAGGAATTAGAGGAAATCATGGATATTTCTTTGATTTACAATGTAAGAGATAAGAATAGACCTAAGGTGAAAAGGGAACTAGTAGAACCCTTGGAAGATGATCCTAGGTTAGCTTTATCATCCGTACCAGATGGAGTTTTACATCTAGAGAATGTTAGAAGTTATTTGGGATGTAAACTAGAGACTATCAGTGATAGCAATTTCACAAAGGAATATCAGAAGATCTATAAATAGGACATGTCATTGAAAGTAGGTTTTGAGCATTTGTTAGATAATGAGATTGTTAAGTATGCTTTGCAATATAAATTTGATAATGAAGAATGTACCAAGATAATCCTAAGCAGAATTCACAATGGAAAGTTTTGGTTAGATGAGAGAGTGATAGACATTACATCTGACTTAATTCATGAGGTAACTGGACTATCTAAAACTGGAGCCATTCCTTTGAATGAGAAAAACATGAGGAAAATAGTCATAGACAACACAAATTCATCCTACAATGGCAGAGGAATAGTGATTAGCAAGATACAACAAGATGATGTCAGATACTTGTGTAAGATCCTAACAACTAAGTTTTGTGCTAACTCAAGAGAGGATGACATGGCAGCTGGAATGATACATGCAGCTTATTTGATGTGTGTTGATAAAGTACAAGTTGACATGTGTGAGATTTTGAGAATTCAGTTGTTTAAAAATTTGGAAAAGATAAAGAAGACTAAGTATTCACAGTTTAGATTCTCATCCTTAATCACTTATATGTTTTTCCATTTACTGAGAAGATTTCCTTACACCATTGGAAATGACTGGAATGATGGCCAAACTACAATGGAAAGGATTAACCAAGTGTATAGGAGGCATGTTATTGATAGAGTGAATGAAAGTGCAGTGTTGGTAATTAAAACATTTCAGAATTTGATGTCAAGTAGATCGAGGATCCCACAGTCTCTTGTGAAGAAGTATAAAAATGAGATATGTTTCATGGTTGATACTGACTTTACTTACATTGAAGCAGTAGAACCCAGAATAGAGTTCATAGACCCTCTTGGCTATGAAATAACTGAGATTGAAATAGAAGAATATGTGAGTAGACTACTTAAGTGCAAAATGGATATTCACAGTAACATGTTTGGAACCTTTGAGGAGAACTTCAACTCTGCAAAGACCATCCTTGAAGAGAAATAGTCAAAGAAAAGAGTTGAGAGTACAATCAAGAAAATTCTAAAAGATACAGGGATGACTGAACATGAGTTCTTGGTAGCCAAGAAAATAGAAACAACAGTTAGAGATATTGGACAAAAAGAAGTTTTGTCTATGCCACCTTTATCATCAATTGCAGTACAACAAGGAGAAACACCAGTTAAGGTGAAAGTGGAAGAAACAAAGAAGGATCAAGAAACAAGAAAATCCACTAGATCAACCTCCTCCACCTAGCAAAAGAATAAAAGAAATTGCTACTGGACCTGGTAAGAGGCAGAAGACATTGGTGCCACTAGTTCAAAGGAAAGTTGCAGAAATCAAAGATGATGAAAGAACTCCTGTTAAGAAGAAAACTTGGAAACCTAGAGTTGAAAAGGTTAATGAACAGATTATTCAAGATGGAGAATTTACAAAGATGATAAAATATTATGATCTCTATGATTATGCGGAAAGACTGAATCTAGAAAATGCAGTGGTGAAATATATGATTTTATCTAATCAGAAATTTTATACAATTCTAGGTAAGATACCTGATGACTTGTACAAGAAACTTGTAAATAGGAAGAAGAGAGCATTAGAAGAAGATATAACTATTAGAGAAAATCTTGTAAGAAAACTTTGTGTTGTGAAAGATGAAGAACACTTCAAATAGATCATGAAGGATCTAAGCACGCATTTGAGAACCAAGAAGAGAACTATTCAGATTATGGGAGGTAGATATGAAGAAATTAATACAGAAACAAAGCAAGCAATCATTAAGGTTATGTCAAAGAATGCTGGAGAACCATCAGTTGCAGTAGAATCTAAAGATCAAGCAGAAGAAGAAGAACTAGAGGACTTTCCCTCTCCACCAGCCATAAATATTGAGGATGAAGTAATGAATGTTGAACGAACAAAAATCACCTTGGATAGTGATGATAACTTATTCAAGAATCTTGAAAACATTGTTGATAATTTAGCTTTTGAAGAGCAGGATAGTACCAAAGAAGAAGAGAAAACATAAACCAAAATTGTAGAACCTAAAGTGAAGGAGAAACAAGTACCTGTTCCCACTCTAGAAGAAATTAGTCTTACACCTGAGACTGGCAAGAAAACTCAGATCGGTTCTATGATTGAGAATTTGGGAAAGGAAGTAGATGATGATGATTAGATGGAATTGATCACATCCTTGAAAAAGATCATCGGAAAGAACAAGAAAGTAAAGAGTCTTGAAGGATTCCTGAAGGAGCTTACTGAGAAATTACAAGGTATTATAACTACACAAATTACAAAAGATGATCCTCTGGAAAGAGCAAAGAAAGTAATGAATACTTTTGATAATGAGTTTACAAATTTATTTGATACAACAAAGGTGAAATCTCAAGCAGCTTATGAGGCCAAAACACTTTTGGAAATTAGTCAGAATATCAGAAATGATATCAATAACCTTGATATCTGCATAAAGGACTTGAGAAAGAATTTAGAAAGAGGAAAATATTTGTACATCCAGTGTACAAAATCAGAGAACTTGGTAACAGAGGAAGTTCAGAAGATGAAGATGAAGGAAGTAGAAATTTAGAATGAGACAAATCTTCTTTCAAGCCCCAATGTGAAGGTATTTGATATTGAGAATAAAATCCACAAGATTTATGATGAAATGAGAATTTTGCAAGATGACAAGGACAGGAAGCTGAAGAGATTCACTCTTTTGAGAGAGCACATTTCTATAAACTTGAGCATTGTTGAAGGGCAACTGGAAGAATGTCTTTCAGCCAAGACATGTTTTCAAAAGTTTAGTTATGAGAATCTCCAAGCATGTGAGATTGCATCTTATGGATTGTGCGCACTACTCAGTGTGGCATATTCAATTAAGAAATCATGGGAGAAAGAGTTAGAGGCTATGAAGATCAATTTTGTAGATTGTGTTGCAAGCCTACCGAATTTGCAATATTGAATCAAGGTATAACCTTTTGTGAACACAGTTTTGTAACCCTCCTTACCAATTTTTTTTTGTCATTGTTGTCAAAGGGGGAGAGATATATAGAAGAAAATTGATAAGGATACATACTCTTAGGGGGATTACAGTATATAGAGAAGATTCATGAGTTCATAAGGACAATATATACATATTTTGTATTATGGCCACAATTTTGAAATTTGGAGTCTAAGACTTAGCCAATTTTCTCATATGTTGCCACCAATGACAAAGGGGGAGATTGTTGGAAATTTGGATGAGCTGGTTACATATATGTTGTAATTATGGAAACATATGATCCACATGAAGATCGCACAAGTCAGAGAGCTAGTATGTCAAAGTGCAATGCAAAATTGTCTAAGTACATGAGACAATATGTTTTTGCTAATGAACTAGAAGATAGTTTTGATTGGCGATGTTGATTGGAGTAAGTTCAGTGCTTGTGAACTTGAACATAGACTATATGATGACTATTGAAGAATCATCTCAGAGTGCAAGTAAGTACGACATGTACGAAAGAAGTTATGACAGTTTTACTAAAGACAGTGTTGAGCTGACATGACAGAATATGAAGACAGAATTGATAAAGAGTTAAGGAATTATTTTGTTTATCAAAATAATGACTTAAAAATATAAAGGGATGACATCCTAGATGTTAACCCTTGGATAAAGATATTTTGTAATTTGATAGCCGACTGAAAGTTATTAATTTTAATAACTTGTATAAAGATATGTAAAGATGTAACTGTAAATAGTAGAAAAAAAAGGAATGTATGTAATAGCAATAGTAAAAGAGCAGCGAAGAGATATTGATGCAAGCAGTATAAGGTTATGTATCTTGACCTACTCTTTGTAATCAGTGAATTTTGTATATTACTTGTTTGGGTAGTGGGCTCATCTAGTAATCACATTTTGTACTACCAACTCCTAACAGGGTTGAGGCTACTAAAAAAACCTATAGTCCCTTAATCAGGACTGAGACACTATATGCATGTAATAGACTCCTAACAGGGTCAACATCCTTAACATGATACTTTTGATTAGTGGATCTTTGTGGGTACCATCCCCACCGGGGTTTTCCCTTGGCTAGGGTTTCCTTGAGAATAAATAATGTGTTATGAGTTCTTTTGTTTTATTGCTATGCATGTTGTTTAACTTTCTATGTTATGCATGCATTAAGATAATCTGTTATATCCATAATTGGGAAAAAGTAAAAGTTTGTAGAATACTGATTCACCCTCCTCTCAGTATTCCCTATTTCTAACAATGTTGTCATTAGTGTCACACATACAGTCGGTAAAGGAGGAAAAAAAGCTAGTTGGTTTACACACCACGAATGGATGTTGAGAAGAGCACAAGGTAGAATATTACATTAAATGAACACACTCTTGACCAAGCACTCATACCGAGCTAGATGATTACAGAGCACCGATCACATTTTAATTGAGCATTCATATATACCGAGCACCAGTTAATTACCGAGTGATGAATGTGTGTATACTGAGTGAGCCAGGAAATGACATAGCAGTTTGTAATGGCATAAACTATAAGGTAAATGGTTCACACCGAGCTAGAAAATGTTTTACCAAGATCAAGGTGAAGATTAAATATGAATGTAATCATTTAATGATTCATGATCCCTATGTAATAATGTTTAGGTTATTCATTTGGATCGTTGATCTAAGGTTTTCTAAGATGTTCCTGTAACCCTAATTAGGTCAAAATCCTTTGTTATAGGAATTGTAAAGATATCATTTTGACAAGTATCACACATGAAGTAGCCGAACATATAGACATCTGAAGATTAGATAGGTTTGTGAAGATGAAACATTGACAGAGTATTCAAGGAATCAGATATTAGATCAAAAGGCTATCGAGCATATTTCAAAGAAGAGATCTATCACAACAAGGTGACAACAACTAAATAATTATCAGATCTAAAATCAGGCAAAGTTAGTTGCTATCTACAGATCAATTTCATTGTTTCTTTCTAACCATTTCTACAGAACTTAAATCTCTTAACAAAGTAGACTTAGCAGTCTTTTTTGTAAATCTCTTAACCAAGTGCACACTTAATTGTGTTGCTAAAATCATTTAACCACGTAGATCCTCATAGATGTTTTTGTTATTCCTAACGGAGTAAGATCATCAAAAGTGATCAAGCTTTGTAGCCTTAACTGGATAATTTTATTTATTACAGTTAGTGAAGCTTTGTGGGTGTCATCCCCACCGTAGTTTTTACCTTCTAACAAGGGTTCCTGCGATACCAAAATACTAGTGTTATGTGTATGAAGTTTCATGATTGCTTAGTTGATTAGATTAGAAGTATTTATATTTCAGTTATGTTATTGAATGTATGGAGATAGTAAATGCTATAGTTAGTTAATGAATTACTTTGTTACAAGGATTGAGATAAAAGTTTTTAGGGTTACTGATTCACCCCTCCCCTCTCAGTAACTCACCTTTGCATAATCCCAACATAAGGGACATATTGTCAAATATGAAACCTTATGGTATTGATTAAATATCACTATAAGTACAAGAGATGCGGGTAAGTGCAGCAAAATGGTGTGCAAAAAAATGGCCACCTCCTTCAAAAACCCAAAACTTTTCATAACCCGCTTGGGTTATTCAAAATTTGAAAAACTAGGCTTGGCAAACCCGATCCTTTTCCAAGCCACAAAAAATAATAAAAAAAATTTAAGTTCTTCAAAATGCGTACGTGTTTTGACTGTCATATTTTTTTTTTAAAACCTACATTTTGACTTTTCTTCTTTACGTCAAAATCGAGTTTGAAGGAGAGAGGAGGAAAAGAAAATGCCAAAACCCGAGTGGGTTCTTGTTGTTATTGAATTTTGTTGCCATATTGATCATTTTGCAAGCATGCCACACTGTTGAACAAGTAAGATTTTTTTTAAAATTATTTTTGTTTTAATTTCAATTGAGTAGGGTTTGTTGAATTGATTTAAGTTTTTAAATTATTTTGATGTTAGATTCGAAAAAAAATCCCTGACCACGAAAGAGACATCAAAGACCTCTTCAAACACCTAAAAAATATTGATAATGTTGGAAATGAGAAATAAGAGAGCCCTTAAAATGTAGCCCCATAACAAGAAAACCCTCAAATCCACCACCAAACCCAAATCTAAACCCCCCGCATCCTCCAATAGGTTGCGTTGATGCCACACAAGAGGACCTTATCAATCATTTTTAACAAAATAGTGCCCAAATATCCATATTGGTTAATAGTTTGAGGTCCTCTAGTTTTAAGCACCATTCATCCCTCATCACTTCCTTAGAGAGAATGGCCAATAGTGCGAATGAGGTGTCTAAGGAGGTTACAACATGGGGTTCATTGAGGGATAGACATCATTCATTTTATGCCGATGGGTTTCCATATGATCAATTGAAAAAAAAGAGGATACTTAAAGAAGACATATGTGCTCTTTTCATTGATCCTATTAGTGTTAACTCCATAGAAGTTACTACAAATTAGTTTCCCATACGTTGGTGTGTACATAATAGGATGAGAGTTTCATTTTGGGATAGGTGGTAAATGGTCTTTGACCAAGCACCCTATAATAATTGGGAGGTACCTTTATATTTTTTGAGAAAACTATATTGTGAGTTTATCCGGCTAAAAGCCTAATTACTTTGACATCTAGCAGTTCCAGGGTAGAGGGAGAGACTCTGTGTAGGATAGAGCTGGTGCCCATAGGGTGGTAGAGCTGCAACATAGGAGGCGTCTATCTAAAAAACCCATAGTTCATGTTGCGGTCCCGATATTAGTGAAGGAGTATACGTATTTACAGACCCTTCAAGAAGCTAAATAATTGACTGATGTCATTATTGAGTATAGAACATAGTTAGTCGATGCAGAGGGTGGATCAACACCTATACCACCTCTATCATCATCATCAGATGCTCCATTTGGTTCAGCCTAGCCCATTGAGCATACATCCCCCATCTGTTAGGGTATATGTGTCGGGGTAGATACCGATATGAATGAGGATAGTTCAACATCCCATTCATGTACACATTGTGGGAGTAGATGTCAGACATTTTCTATTGAGGATGTGGCCCTCAAAAATGACCTATTGATGATGGTGTTTTCTACGAGACAAGTGCAGGTATGTTTATTTGTCTTTTGACATGTCATTAATTTTAATCACCTAAATCTTATAAAAGTAAATAAATATTTATTTAGAGAACAAATTAAATTGATATATGAATAATATGTATTACAAGGTGCAGTAAGTGATACATAGAGAACAACACAAAGTGCTCATTCAACTAGACGTGCATGGGTAGCTTTGACACCTGAGGTATAGTTTTTAAATATTCATAAAAATAGAATAATTTCTTAGTGTCAAGATATTTTTTCTTAATATGTATATTTATTTGATGTTTTATAGGCCTTGTAGGGGGTTTAGATGTCCAAAGTTGATGATGTGATGCTTTCTATAATTGACTTTGGCCTAGAGAGCTTTGCGGTATTATATTTTTCACACCTCTTGTTTATAATTTTAATTGAGCCTATGTGTTATCATATTCATTTCTCTTATGTTAATGTTTTTTCTACTAGGTTACTCCATCTGGATCCAAAACACCAGGATGAAAAAAGAAATCCTCAAGGACACCCTGAGTACAAAAGGTAATTTAGTACAATTTAAGTTTATTTGTTGAAATGTATTATGATTAAACATGTACATGTATTCTAATCAATGCACATATATTATTTTTTCTATATACATAAACAATTGGGTTTTATAGAATTAATGAATGCACCAAATGTTGTTGATGTTTAGGAGTGGGAAGATGTAACATTTTTATATTCACTTTCGATTGCATTCTTATTAGTTCAAAATATCTTAGAAATCCTTCCTCTATGACTATGATCAATATAGTGGATTGTAAAAATGATAAAAACTACATTCAAACCTTTCATGGCACAACATGGCATGAGCTTCTTCTATTATTTCATCATAGATAGGGTTTGTGAGAATCTGGAAATCACCTTGAGATTGACTATAGAAAATACTCATTTGATCTTCTTCTTCTTTGTCGATTCAAAATTTTTGTGAAGTCTTTCTGAACTACATATATGACCTCTACTTGTTAATTATAACATACATCTTCATCATCATTATATGAAGTGCTTTCATGATCACTATGAGTAGCAATTGAATCAAATCCCAATTCATACAAACCTTCATGAATCTCAAGCCAGCAAACATCATTTGGCACATCACAGGTTGGGATCATACAAGGTGAATAATAAATACTACATTCATTGATGCATGAGCATCCTAGGATTCTTGGCAATCCTGTATCAACCAAAAATATGTTTGTCTTTGAAGGTAGATTGTTGGTTTTGATCTTGGTTTGGTGAAGTACTTGCTCGGTTTGGGAGACTGGTTGCTCAGTTTATGTGGTTACCGAGGTGCTCGGTATCTGAAGAATGCTCGGTAACTGAAGGCATCGATTACTTCTGGGGCTCGACGATAATTGCGTTGCTTGGTCATGCTTGGTGTGGTCAGTTGACTGGTGCTCGGTAATTTCCTTTGTTGCTCGGTGTTCTTTCTTACCGACCAGGATTGTTTGGTTGGATCGGCTTGGCCGATTGGTGCATTTAATTTGGGTCGTGCTCCTCGAGTTATGGATTGACCATTGGACATGTGAGGACCTAGATTTGGCATGTTGCATTCTTCTATACGGATTTGATGACCATTTGGGGCCATCTTGGAGAGTTTATCTTATTTTTAAGGCTATTTGAGAGTCGACTGATGTTTTAGCATTTCATATTTGTTTGTAAGGGTTTATTGTTTCATTAGCCAACTTGTGGTTGTGAATCAATATTTATAGGATGCTTGGGTAGTGTTTAGGGATGAGGAGATAGTGGGAGTGGAAGTTAGTAGCTTGTGAGCTTAGGGATAGGAAGATTGCTTGGAAGTTTGAGTACAAGTTTAGATCTTTCCTGGGTTCCTACCAGTGTGCTATGTGTTGCAGACCTGGGCTAGCTAAAGACTGATGTTGTGGAAAAGAGTTGGATCCTGCAAGATCTCGTAGAATGTTACTTTCTTTGTATCTGGCCGTAACCAGGAAGGCCTTACAGCCTGGCACATTGCATGTAATCATTGATTTGATGAATAAAAACTTCTATTTTATTTTAGATTTGTTATTGTTGTTGTGAATTTTTGCTGCATATTGGTTTGGTTGCAAGGTCGGCGAGTCTTTAATTGGATCCACTAACCTTGACTGAATTAAGTGGTATCAGAGTGAAGTTTGTTCCTGTTTAAGCGAAGTTTGTTCCTATTTGAGTGAAGTTTATTCCTGTTTGAGTGAAATCTATTCCTATTGGAGCCAAGTGGATCTTGTGTGTTTGCACCTGGATCTTGATTTGAAGATGCCTTCGAGGAGAAATCGTGAGATCTCAGAGGAAGAGGAAACTACTGGAGAATTCAATCTTGATGATTTTAGGGCTTTGCAGAAACAAGTGCAAGACCTACAAGAAGAATTGAGAAAGAAGAAGCCTACCTTGAAAGAGGATAGTGATGATGAATCTGAGGAAGATCATTTTGAAGAAGATGTAGAAGAAGCTAGAGATCCTAAGGAGAATCAAATTCTGAAAGCTATGTCTAAGATTGGGAAGAGACCTAGGATTGAAGTTTTTGCATTTTCTGGAAGCCTTAGGATGAAAGAGTTGATTGTATGGATTAATGAGATTAATGAGTACTTTGAGTATGAAGAAATAGAAGATCCTAGTAGGGTTAGATTTGAAAAGACTAAGTTGAAAGGTCATGCAAATATCTGGTGGAGAGAAGTTCAGCTGGAAAGAGGTAGAAGAGGAAAAGAAAAGATCACTAATTGGAACTGAATGGTGGACAAGTTGAAGAAGCAATTCATTCCGGTGGATTATGAATTGGACATGTTTAAGAAGATGCAAACTTTGAAGCAGACTAACAAATCGGTACAAGAGTATACTGAGGAGTTTTATAGAATCCTAATTAGGACTGGTCATTCTGAAGCTGATAAAGAGAAGGTTGCTAGGCATGTCTATGGTTTGAGACCTAGTATTCAGGAAGAGCTACTTACCGTGCGGATGACAACAATTGGTGATGCTTATCAAATGACATTAAAGATTGAAGAGAAGCTGAATAAGAAGTATGAAGGTAAACAAAACAATAGGAACCGGGGTGGTAAAACTGGTGAGACAGTTGCTGAGAGTAATGTGACAGAGAATCCTAAGTCTGATGTGGGATCTAGCAGTGGTCAAGTTACTAAGATTGCTGGATAGAGAGGAAGGTGGAAGAATGAGTTCACTGGTACTTGCTATAACTATGGTGAAGATGATCATAGAAGTTTTTATTGTCCTAAGAAAATGGTGGCACTAACTGCTGAAGAAGATATTGTGAATGTTGCAGAAAAAGGTGAGACACTTATCACTAGGAGACTAGCTGCATGTGTCCATGAACTGGTGCAAAGAAGGAATTTTTTTAGATCTAGATGTAAGTGCAAGAATAAGGTATGTAATGTCATAGTTGATGGTGGTAGTTCTAAGAACTTTGTTTCAGATGAGATGGTTAGTAAGTTGAATTTGGAAAGAAGGAAGCATCCCAATCCTTATCAGATTAGTTGGATACAAGATGTTTCTAAGGTTAGGATTGAAGAACAATGCTTGGTTAATTTTCAGATTGTATCTTACCATGATGAGATTTTGTGTGATATATTTCCTATGGATGCTTGTCATCTGTTGCTTGGTAGACCTTGGCAATTTGACAGGAATGTTTTGTTTGATGGTCGTGCTAATACCTATGTGGTTAGGCATGAAGGAGCTTGACATAAGCTGATACCTTTACAGGAGACATGGGTTAAGGGATGTGGAGTTATTAGGTGTTGTCCTTATGAAAAACCTTAGGAGCAGAGGATTGATGAACCTATTCCTACAGAGCCTAGTTTGAAAGAGAAGGAAAATGATATATCTGAAGAGTTTGTTGAGATTAAGAGGCAGATGATCTTGCTGACAAAGATGGTACAAAAGATGATGACATTTGTGACACAGAGAGATGTAGATGATACTGAGTTGATTGAGGAGTTCGGAGAGGATGAACCTTACCAAGGCACTGAGGTGATTGGTAGTGGTTAGAGTTGGCTATTGTCAGTTGCCGACTGGAAGGATAAGAAAAGTGGAAAGCAAAAGAATTTGCTGTAGGGAGAAATGAATGAAGTAAAGACAACTTGGGATGAAGGACAAGAGGAGATATGGGTTAAGAATAGATTTGGCATACCTATTCTGATTCCCTTGAGACGTTCCTGATTTCCTTATGAGAAAATATTGCTTGCCTGGGGTGTCTGATGTAGGAGCATCCTAGGATTCTTGGTAATCATGTATCAACCAAAAATATGTTTGTCTTTGAAGGTAGATTGTTGGTTTTGATCTTGGTTTGGTGGAGTACTTTCTCAGTTTGGGAGACTGGTTGCTCGGTTTATGTGGTTACCAGGGTGCTCAGTCTTTGAAGAATGCTCAGTAATTGAAGGCATCGGTTACTTTTGGCGCTCGATGATAATTGTGTTGCTTAGTCATGCTTGGCGTGGTCGGTTGACTGGTGCTCAGTTATTTCCTCTATTGCTCGGTGTTCTTGCTTACCGACTTGGATTGTTTGGTTGGATCTGCTTGGCCGACTGGTGCATTTAATTTGTAGCATGCTCCTCAAGTTATGGATTGACTGTTGGACGTGTGAGGACCTAGATCTAGCATGTTGCATTCTTCTATGCGGATTTGATGACCGTTTGGGGCCATCTTGGAGAGTTATCTTATTTGTAAGGCTATTTGAGAGACGACTGATGTTTTAGCATTTTATATTTGTTTGTAAGGGTTTATTGTTTCATCAGCCGACTTGTGGCTGAGAATCAATATTTATAGGATGCTTGGGTAGTGTTTAGGGATGAGGAGATAGTGGGAGTGAAAGTTAGTAGCTTGTGAGCTTAGGGACACGAAGATTGCTTGGAAGTTTGAGTACAAGTTTAGATCTATCCTGGGTGCCTACCAGTGTCTTGTGTGTTGCAGACCTGGGCTAGCTAAAGACCGATGTCATGGAAAAGATTTGGATCCTGCAAGATCTTATAGACTGTTACTTGCTTTATATCTGGCCGTAACCAGGAAGGCCTTACAGCTCGACACATTGCATGTAATTGGTGATTTGATGAATAAAGACTTCTGTTTTATTTTAGATCTATTGTTGTTGTTGTGAATTTCCACTACATATTGGTTTGGCTGCAAGGTCGGTCAGTCCTTAATTGGATCCACTAACCTTGACTAAATTATTCATTGTCAACAAGGTTATCCTCCCTACCATCATTACTCAATTGTTATTCATTTTGAAATGTACACCTTTCTTTATCAGAACCTCTAAATAATTTAGCCAAATCATTTTCATTACAAGGTTGCACTTGAAATTTCAATGGTGTAAATTATTTATAATTTGTAAGCCTTTTTGTTCCAAAGTTAATCAAATATTTCTCATGAACTATGGGGTCCATTAGATCTGCATATTTTTGGTATAAATTGTGATGATCAATTTGATTTTTCATGGTAAGTGCCTCTTGTAGAGGGACACCCATTTGATGTTCGAGCTAGGAATAAATCTTTCAAGCACTTGTGTACTAGAAAACTTATTGTATGTATACTATTGAATAGGTACATAGGCTTCTTTTTCATTTTGAACACTATGTGCTCCATCAATACTTGCTTCACCTTGTGAATCTATCAAGGTACTAGGAAAATGATTACCAACATTTTGAAATGAAATAAAATTTTGAGCAGCGAGCTAACAAGAATTTTGAAAATTATTCCCAACCTCTGAAGTACATTGTTCACTTTGATATGATGTTTTCCTCTTGGGCTTGATTTTTCTGATCATTCCATATTTGGAAACCTTTTGAATATTTATAGAAATTTTAAAAGCCTCATGCAAAGTTTCTAAATTTTCCATTCTCAATCTATAACTCATTTTAGGATCAAAAGATCCCAAATAAATACATAAAGCTTGGGCATCATCGATTCTTTGAATTTGAGGGATCTTCCTCAAAGTCTTCATAAATCTCATATTGAAGGATGAGACCAACTCTTCTTCGTTAATATGAATGTGGAATAAATCAAGAAGCAATGTAGATTCACTAACCCACTCCTCAAACAATTCATTGAATGCTAATTTAAATTCTTCTCATGAGATAATTGAACTTGGAAACAAGTTTGTGAACCAATCCCTGTCTTCGCCAATCAAATATTGTACAAATAACATTATGATGACACACCTCATAATCCTCTATCACCTCAGTGAATTTTCTCAAATTTTCTTGAGCTGACTCTTCTTTTCTACCATTGAACTTTGGAATGTTCTTTCTAATTTCAACTAGTATGTGATTTGGGTAGCCAGGAATACTATTGAAGCCTATATCCACATGTATTTCAATGCTGAAATTTTTTCTACTACATGGTTGGGATTTATTACAAGCCATGACTCAATTTGGGACTATACAAGGCTGAGAATATTTAGAATACATTTATTTTTCTCTTATAGACATATGGTACAACCTTGTCCTTAACATACATAGAATAGAAACTCAAGCACATAACATATATAACTTGACTATAGCAAACTTGATAAAACACTTCAATAGACCTGCATACTAGTGCAACATATATGAGATGAAACCTACAAAAAATGAGTATGAAAACATTTTACAACACTTCTCTCCCAAACTAGTGCTAATTCCACTAAGTAGGGAAATTATTTTTCTCAAAAATAAATTTTAGGCTTAATAATATTCATTTAAAAACTCCAGGAAAACACCTAGAACTGGTATTGAAGAAGTAGACATATGTAAATGGTGATATTTTCATCAAATCTCTCGTAGAATCTTCATTAGAGTCTCCAGCTCCTTGCAGAGGAAATTCTTAAACAACAAGAGATATTTAAAGTATATATTCATTGTGGGTTCTTCTAGTAGTATAGTCACACTCTTTCTTCAAATTAATTACAATAAACTTTCTCTAGGCCTTTATCTTAAGATCTGAAACACTTTAAGATTCTTGATATTTTGGACTCTAACTCAGATGGATTTAACATTAGCCTCCCCAGAAGAGTCTCCATTTATGTTGGTTCTTTTTCTTTCAACCCTCAATCCTAAAAGAGAATATAGGACTTAGACCTACGGATCTTCACCTAACTCACAAACTCTGCATCATCTACAAATTGAGGACAAGAAAACCCAACATTAACAAGGCATACAAGCCTTCTTCTCTTTGATCCCCACATACTCTTGAGGGTTTTCCTAATAATATAAATTTGCACACATAGTAAACCTTTTGACAAACAACATTATGCAGATACACAACTGTAGATAATTCTTAGAACTATAGGTAATGGGTATTTAAAACTCTACAATCTCATGCACAATCCCACTTGCATTAAGTGTGTTGAGAACCAAATAACTTAACTTCTACACTAATTAACATGAAATTAAAAATGATCTGAATATGATTTGAGATTTCTTTTGAAAATACTTCAAAACCACATAGACCAGTGCCTCTATCATGGGTTATAGAGTCTATTATATAGTCATAATAAAATCCATACGAACAATAGACTCAACCAATCAACCTTTCAATATGCTATTGCCTTGCACCAAAAAACCTACTTATATCATCATAAAGCTCTTCTTATGAAATCCAACTCAGTATTAAATCTTACTAATACTTTCTCTTAGAGTTTAACTCTTCCCTTAGAAGAGACCCATGAACATGTATTACAAAACACACAACAAATGTGAAGATGAATTCAAATATCCTTGATATTTCAAATTTGCATAAGTTTGAAAACAGTCACTTGAGACCATTGTTGTTCATAAAAATAAACTTAGCCCTTTCCTTGAAAGAGACCAATGTTGAAGCAACACAACTAGAAAAAGATGTAGATATGTATTGAGAATATTGGATACATTCAATTCGAATAGCCTAAATCCACAAAAATGGAGATAACTCCATGATGACAGCAGTTAACCTACATTAACTGACCTACACCATTGTTCATAAAAACAAAACTAGTACAATAAACATACTCTAACTATAACCTAAAACTAAGAGAAAACTACTATGTACAAGCTTGAAGCCAATTTTCAGAACTGGGATCTCATACGGCCTTTGAATTCTAATATATATTAGAATGCAACAAGCTTCAGGTCAATTTTTTTACAATCTGATTATGCTTTACAAAATTTGTTACAGAAAGAAATATCCTAAGTAAGTTGGTTACTTCATAACCACTTCAGTTGTGCAACTACTTTCTGGTAGAAATTTAAGTGTCTCATATGAAGACACCACGTTCAAGATTCGTTCCAATATTATCCTAAGATTGTTGTTGTCACCGCACAAAAGACTTGTGTTTAGGATTTCCAAATGCTTTTCAAACCAGTAAGGGCTTTGATACTAGAAAGAAAAAGACTCTGAAGCACAACATTCCACCTTTTCGTCACATTTATTCTCTATCGTGCTACCTCCAGGATACATCAGGGCATTAGCCTTGTGGATTATGACGGATAAATTCTCTCAACACGAGTCCGCTGCACTGTTCAATCATTTGAATATCCCTCTGGCTATGCATCACACTTTTAATATCCCTGTGGCTATAACCATCACATTCTACTCCTGCACCTTATCCCAATATTCCTCTTGTAACTGCACCCTGACAAATTTGCCAATGTTCCAGAAATCATCTATTTTTTCTGCAATAGTCATTTTCGCTAACTTATGGATAACCAACTCTGTTGAAGGAAAACCCTTTAACAACCTCCAAATATTATTAGAAATTCTTGGAATAAAAAATGACGGTATCCTATAATCACCAGATGACAAGAAGTTTGTGTATGGAAGTAGCCCTGCAAAAATCACTTATGTACAATTTCTTCTCAATACAAAGATTTTATGAACTCCATATCTCTGATAAAGCTATCTAAACTTACGTATATCACTTCAAGCCCCATTTATGTCTTATCTACCAAGTTGTTTATTTTATTCTACCCATGTGGACCATCTGAAATAAGACAATGATTGACCAAGTTTATTCCTTTAGATTCATATCTGCCAAGTGTCATTACTTCGCAAGCTCGCAACCTGAAGCACTTTGTTTCACTAACCGTTGTAATCATGAGATATCATCCTTTACCAAACTTTACTACTCCTCTCACAATATCGCAACTGTTTGTCATTTATCCCTTTACTTTATGTGAAGATGCGATCATTATCAACTTTTACTCGTCATGATCTTAGTCGCAAGCTCGCAACTGCTAGATAAGCTTTCCACTAATTTTTGTGACCATGCGACACACTTGATCTTTACTATATTTTTTTGAGTTAGGTGTCAATATATCACATGCTTGCATCCATAATCATTAACTGACAAGACACCTTGCAAGGCTACGCTGAGATAACATAAGAGCATAACCATCATGTAGCCTAATACTGCCCCTTGGCATGTCCTCACACACTTGCAACCCAGACACTGTCTTTCCATATAACCATTATGACGGTGTGACTTGATTAACCTTTACACTTCACTCACAGCCTTGTAACTTCTAGCTACCTAATCCTATAACGGCAACAGGTTTGCGACCATACAAATTTCTGACCGCTCGCAACCTTGCAACCTCTGATAGTTAAATCAAATAATGCTAGTGATGTTGCAATTAACAATAATCCTAACTATTCGCAAGCTCACAACTATTAGATTCCAAGGCTCACCACAAGTTGCGACTATGATCGCTATTGTGGGGTCACTCGCGACTAACACAAAATAGAAACCAACGCTTGACTCACTTGATCTACGAATGTGGACTAATAACAGTGAGACATGTAGGATTTGCAAAACAAAGGTAAAACTGATGCAAGAAACCTAATCAAATCAAATTTCAAAATTCACAACACAAGGTCAGAGTGAATGTTTAAAATTTTTATGGGTCCTAACAGAGCCGAAACTTACCATTCACTAAAACTAAAGGAAAGGAAGAGGACCCACCTATGGCCCTTACACTCTTAACTTGATCATGCATGCTTAAATAATCACACAAGTGCGACATAATCTGAGCCATCCACATGTTGCATAAGCTCTATTGTCTAATACAAGGAAAGGTTTACGAGAAACTAGAGGAGCTAGTAACAAGAACAAGGGGTTGGTAAAGAGGAATGACTTAAACCCTCTAGCCGGTTGCGGTGAACAAGATGTAGTTGGTAAAATATAAAAGGGAAAAATCACAACTAGGATAACTAGGACAATTAGTAAAAGGGTTGGTCAACTCATGAATAGAAGGACTTGACAAATAACTTAAGTGACCGAAAATCTACTACGAATAGTTAACTTGAAATTAGAACAAAAGGAACATGACTTTAGGGTTTAGGGTCTAAGGGCCCATATGAAAGGTTTTTAAGGCTTTTAAGGGTTTTCTATAAGAAAGGATTACCTTCAAATTGCTAATGAGTGGATCAACATATCTATTCATAACATCATCAAGATCTTCAAATGTCTCCAATTGAGAGTGTTTTCCCAAATTGAATGAAGTTAGCAAAATCCCTATGGTCTTTTCCTCCCTTCACAACATTCTTTAACCACACATAAAGACATGAAGCAAGAAAAAACTTGCCACTTCCAACACTTTCATTTTATTAATAATTTAATGATACAACAGAACTTTACTAATAATAATCTTGATCATTTAACCCTTATAATGTTCGAGAATAAATATTAATATTAATTTTTATTTAATAATTAGTGTCTATATTATCATTTATAAAATAGTATTATACATCTTCACAAAAAAAAAGTGTGTGGAAGAAGTTGCATCCAAACAATGTTAAAACTAGAGCAAAACACAAATCACAATTACAAATGGTTCCCAAACAGTGAGAACAAGAGCAAAAGGAGCAGGTCAGATTTGACTCCAAATTGTCTCATATATCAATAGAGTCTGAAGTGTCTATGGGAGGGTCTCATCCATCATTTCCTTTTTATTGTTATCATCTTCTTTATCTTCAACAATAAGAGCAAGTGAAATATCACAGGTCACTTAAGGTTGCTTGAGGTTACTTCTTAGAAATTCCACCACCAAAAGATATCGGAGAAGTTGAACAACATTATCAAAAAATATTGAAGAAGCTGAACACTGATTAAGAAACTACGCTATCTTCACTAAGCATGAGAAACTATGCTATCTTCACTAAGTATGATCTCTTCTCACAAAAGATAAAGAGACTTGAGAATGAATATCTGCCCTTGACTACACTTACAAAACAAAAGACGAAAATTTTAATTAATTAGAAAATAATTATAGTTAAATTATTCAAATAGAACTTGAAAAAGAGGATAATATTTGATCATACCATCCACTCAAATTGAAATAATCTAGGGTCATGATAATAATTAACTTTGAGAGTGCATAAACGCCCACATTCATGTGGAACACGTTGAAGAATGAATTGCTGGGGGCTGGCGCTTCCATAATCATATCCTCCATTATGAACTCTTCCTTTTTATAACTCAAAACTACTTTTAGTAGAACATTGATGTTCATTGGGACTGAAATGGCCGACAAAGTCACTCAAACAACTGGTGTACAAAACGACGTAATATAATTTCAACCAGGTATTTTGAGGGCTGGACCAGCTATCAATTCAAGCAATTTTGATTGGGTCAGAAAAGGCTTTCTCATCATATAAAGTGAAGACATTTTTCCTGTGCTGTGCAGGTTTTAGAATGTTGGCCCACATAATTCCACACATCCACAAATGCAAAAGGGATAGACCCATGCATTCCAGTACATAATGCTTTCTTTCATCTCAAGATTTGATATTTCAATTATTTTATGCTATGAAAATCTCAGTCTGGAAAACTTTGGAAAAATTTCAAAGATTCTTTGGATTTCTTACATTGTATCAAATAGAATTGTTGTGGTAAATAGTGCTATTTCTTAATTATGGACTTTAATGAAACATATAATTTGACTATTTTAAATTTGGTGTTCAAGATACAAATATAACCTGACTCATTTATGATTGGGAATACAGTTAAAATCCGTCTAATTTACTTTGTTTATCAAGATTTCTTTGGTGCATTCAGAGATTCGATTGGTACATTATGGTGAAGGTTTAAGTTTGAGTTTGATATATTTTTTCCCCTCGATTAATATGTTTAGATCGTATTTTAGTAATTGAATTTTATATTCTGAAATTAGATTATTATGTTCGTATTTATTTTAAGGAAGGTGGTCTAGTAGTTGAACATGTTCTAATAGTTGCAAGAGTATTTGTTGATTTAATGTCTATAGTTTTACTACTAGTATGTGTCAAAATTTGTGTCAATCTTTTATCTCAAAACCTGGTTGGCACTATCCCCTGTAGTGAAGGCCTTTCCAATAACGTCTCTAAAATCCTTTGTCCTTTTTGCACTCTCAAACCCATCTTCTCCACTAAAAGTCTCATACCCTTTACCACCCCTCCTTTGTTCCGGTGTTTACAAGATTGATTGTTCATGTGGCATACCTTACATTGGAGATACCAGTCAATCTATTAACACTAGGATCAAGGAGCATAATGTTGGTATTAAGCATATCGATCGATCTATTTATACTAGGATCAAGGTGCACAATGTTGATATTAGGGATGATCGTATTCCCACGTCAGCCATAGCTGAGCACTCCCACCATACTAAACACCATTTTTGTCTTGAAAACACCCAAGTTCAATTGAGATGAATGATGGCACATTAAGACAATTGGCACACCCATCTGAACTCAATTTGCAAGAAGCATCCTCACTAATACTCATAGGTTCTCTTTTGTTCTTGCCTTTTAGTTAACCATCCCCTTCTTGGTCTCACTTATGGATTGTCTCTTCTTTGTTTCAGTTAAACTTCCAATTTTTTTCTTATTGCCGTTTTTGTTTTTCCTCGTTCTATTATTTTATCGCTCTATCTTATTGGTTTCCCCATTTAAATTTTGGTATTCTTTTGCGTCTTTTGTTTACCCCTTATTTTTTAATTCTTGCCCACTCTTTATTTATTTTTCATGGGTTTATCCTCTCTTTCTTTCTTTGGTCCTTTTTTTAATACTTAAATTGATTTTATTTTAATTATGCTTTATCTTTGATCTCTATCTGTTTTATCTTATTTGTTGTTGCTCTACGGTTTTTCGACACTGCATAAAGCATAATTAAACCTTACTAATTTTGCAAGTCAATCCAGATAATAACCTTGAACATCCTACTGTTAGTAATCAAAATCTTTAACAAAAGCACACTATTACTATACATAATCATAGTCTTAATGAAAGAGTCTTTAGACATAATTATTGAACTACAATAAAGTTCATGAACAAAGAACCACTTGAGTACGCAGAACCACTTGAGTATGGAGACAAGAACCAAAATCTATTTTTTCTTATTATCTTTGGTCTTTCTTGTTTTTATTATTTTCATCTTTCTTTAAATTCCTTTCAATGTGTGTTGTTTTAATGACTTATTTTTTGTCTCTTTAATGCCTAGTTGTATCCATTTTTTGTCATTAATCTCTTATTTATCTTTCTTCTTAATCTTTTTCTTTTTGTTATGTTTCATTTTTTAATGTTTTTGGCCTTTTCTTTTATCTATTTCCTATCTAATTGTAAGTTGTAACCAATTTGTTTGGTTTTATCTTTCTTTTTAAACCTCCTACTTCTTAATTCTAAGCTTTTCTTTCTTTTTGGCTCCGAGCATTTTTTCCTCTTTTTAACAAATTTTCTTTTAAATTTTCTTTAATCTTGTTCTTGCTCCTAATTCCTTTTTCTATTACTAATGATGAATCAGTGAGTGTAATTTGAGATGTTGAACAAAAAATTCATACACACTCTTATCCAAAAGTTCTCTTTATATGAAGATTAAAAGTTCATAGTTATTTCATGTTTCACCCCTACCAAAAAGTAGTAAATAATTGTCTTATTTTTATTTTTAAAAATTACCTTCCATGAATAAAATTTAAATTTAGTGTGATTTATGGATAACTAAATTTAAAAATAGGCCTTTTAAACTTGTTAATTGAATTTAGTTCTTTATATCTGAATAAAATGGTGCTGTTTAGATATATTCTGTGACAGTCAAACTTGTTAAAATGGATCAAGTACAAGTGGGCAGTGACCAGAGTGTTATATATTGGAACATGGATTAGGGTTGATCCCCACAAATTAAATCACATTAAGAAGATGAAGCAGGCTAAACTCCATCTTCCTCTTGTTGAGAGTGCAGAAGTGGAAAAGAACTTGGTGAGAGATATCTGGGAGGAGTCACAGAAGCTATGGATGATTGCAGGGCCTGCAATCTTATCCCGCGTAGCTATGTATGGAATGAACTCCACATCTCAGGCAATTGCTGGTCACTTGGACAACCTCGATCTGGCTGCAATTTCTATAGCTTCTGTTGTCATTTTAGGCCTCAGTTCTGGATTCTTAGTGAGTAATCTTCTCCTCACAAATAAGATATATTAATGATATTAAGTTCATGCAATTCTTAGTATTGTACAATATTGTTTCTAAATTTGATTGTGTTGAAGATTTTATATTAATATTTCGGGTTATAACTGATTTATTATCAGGATAATAAAAAGTTAGAGGAGAAGAAATAAAAGCTCTCTATTATCTTGATGATGAATCATATAAATTCTTTTCTTCTAGCTCTCTATTATCGCGATCCTTAACTTTATGGTGGATTATAGAGTTTCTTCTCTTTAACTCCGTAATATTGCAATAATAGATCACAGAATATGATCTGAAACATTGATGTAAAATCTCTAATGCAATTGAGTCTAGAAACAATATTGTACAGCAATGCTGGTGCTACTTCTTCTATTCTGAATAATTTTGGATTCTTGTTGTACCTGTAAGATAAGCTAGTCACTGTAACTATTTGGTTTTCTTTTCTATGCTTTGTTTTTCAAATAGTATTCTATGCTTTTCTGTTATAGGAAACAATCATTTAACTAAAATTACTATAGTTTTTCCGTAGTCTACTTGAGGCTTGGCTCCTCTCTCACTCAATACTTCTAGAATCCGATCTCTTATGTTCTGATTGATTGATAAGTCTTATTTGTTGATCTCTACCTTCTCTGTATCATTTTAAAAGTTGACTCCGAGTTCAGTCGGTCCTGCTTTATTAGTGCTGATTGTTGGAAATAGTTCACATTTAGATTAGGGATGGATTCGTCTTAAAAGGGTCAGTAGAGCATTCTATAGGTAAATGAAAGGTTCTAAGTTTGGGTTCTAGTTGGTCCATGAATTTATATAGCGATATAAGAGAATGTTGGAAATAACTCAGACTGATCCTTAAAAAAAAAGATTTTTTAACACTCACAGAAGATGGCAAAGCTATATCAAAACAAAACAGGGATTGATACTAAAAACATAGTTTATAGCTATGACACCCTGAAGAGTTTATTGGAAACTTCCAAACTAGAACCTGAAATAGAAACTGGAGATGGCAGAAGCACTTGTGCCAACATACTCTCCCTAGATGCTGCTGAGAGGACTCACAATACGATCTCGAAGCATTAAAGATTGAGCCTTTGCAACTGCCTTTTTTCAGGTTTGCAAGTTACCCAGTAGTCTTGATATACCTGAGTTCTACTTCTTTCTTTTCTTTATGCCTCCTTTCCCCAAATCAGCAAGCTTCTTTGGTGGGTTCTTTCTTTTATCTTCAAACCACACACCTACCGTCTCACAAACACTTCTTTAACCTCAACACTTCTCTAGATCTTTTTACTCTGATACTAAATGAAGATTTTTAAACAGTCCCAAAAAAATACAAAGCTATATCAAATAAATTACCAAATTGTATGTTTCTAAATAGGAAATAGTGTTTACAATTCTGAAGTTTTATGATAGATTTTTAGAGCTATGTTTGCTTGTCTTAATTGAAGATTTCTTGCACTAATTCATGATTACAAACATCTGTACTGATATATTGTGATGGTTTAGTTGGGCATGGGGAGTTCATTGGAAACTCTATGTGGGCAAGCATATGGAGCAGGAGAGTATGGCAGCATGGGAGTTTATCTGCAAAAATCATGGATTCTGCTCTTCTCAGTTGGTGTTCTTGTTTTGCCAATGTTCATATTTGCCACACCCATCCTCAAGCTTACAGGCCAACCTGATGATGTAGCAGAACTAGGTGGAACAGTGGCAATCTGGCTCATCCCTCAGCATTTTTCATATGTGTTTTTATTTCCTATGATGAGATTTTTGCAGTGCCAACTAAAAAATGCCATAATTACATGGTATTGTTTGGGGGCTTTGATAGCCAATGCTGTAATCTCATGGGTTGTAGTGTTCAAGCTGGAAATGGGCTTGTTTGGATTAGCCATGACCTTGAATGTGGCCTGGTGGATTCCTGTGATAGGTCTGTTTGCTTATGTTACTTGTGGTTATTGTCCACTTTCATGGCATGGATTTTCATGTCAAGCCTTTTCTAACATGTGGCCCTTCCTCAAACTTTCTCTAGCCTCTGGAGTAATGTTATGGTGAGTTATAATTGAATACTTGAGACTTCTTAGTACACAGATTTTTAGTATATATTCTAGATTAAGACACCTTTTTCATACAAATACTCTCACTGTATCATAATTTTTCAAATCAAAAACTATTTTTATAGCTATTATGCTTAATATTCTTATTGTCACAGTTAATTTTTAAATTTTTGCAGCTTGGAGTTCTGGTACTACAGGATATTGGTTCTGCTCACTGGCAATTTGAAAGACCCAGAAATTGCCATAGATGCTTTATCTATAAGGTACACAATACATCTCAAACTGACAATGGTTTGAAGCTTATTTTATAGATACAGTGGAATATTTGATGAAATTTTTAATTTAATATTACATTCAATACTATCACATTTGAATGCACATTAATAAAAATTAGAAGCAATTAAACTTTCATGTTAAACGATTTATTTCTAACATAAAACTCTTTTATAAATGGGTGATTTATAAAAGAAAAATGATTTTATGAGGTTTTGGGAGTTTAGTAAGTGTGAAGTAAAATTTTATTTTTATTTTTTCAAAATTGAATGGGTTTCATTTGTTCAATTTTAGCAACAATCTCAATGCTTGGGAATCAATGATCCATCTTGGCTTCTTTGTTGCAATAGGGTATATATTTTGTACATTTTCTATTTTATTTTTTTATTAATATTAATTCACATCTATCTAAGGATTTTAAGAATGTTATAATGTTGAAATTGATGGCATAGGGTGAGGATTGCAAATGAACTTGGTTCAGGAAGTGCAAGAGGAGCTAAGTTTTCTGCAATTGTTGCTGTAGTGACTTCAGGAGGTTTTGGTCTTGTATTTGCAGTTATTATATTTCTCTTTAATGACTACATGGCTTTAGTGTTTACAAATAGCAAGCTTGTTCAAAATGAAGTATCCAAAATGTCAATTTTATTGGCCCTATCAATTCTTCTCAATGGTGTCCAGCCTGTTCTATCAGGTAAAACTCAAACCTCTACTCTACAATACTTTTCATGATTACATTTCATTTAAATTTTTTTCTTTTAAGATAATTTTTTTTCTTTTAAAATTATAAATGTTAATAAATAAACTCATCATAATATTTCCTTATTTCAATTGATGCTTACCATGTAAAGGAATTAAAAAAGTGTTAAAACATTCATTTTCAATATTAAATTAAATTAAATTAATTTATTTATTAGTGAGATGTTTCAATAATAATTGATAATGATTTTGAAATAGAGAAAAACTTAGTATTTCACTAGATAAATTATAGATTTTATCAATCTAAAATAATGTTATTATAATACATTCTGAATATAAAGGGAAAGTAAAGAAATTAGAGATTTAAAGTTTGAAAGCATATAAAAACTCTTAAAGAGTAGAGAAAACTATATGAAAAATTAAGTATTATTATATTGAGAAAGTGATGTATTATCATGTACATTCAGGTGTAGCAGTGGGGTCTGGATGGAAATCCATTGTTGCTTATGTCAACATTGGTTGCTACTATCTCATTGGATTTCCATTGGGTGCGATTCTTGGTTGGACTTTTAATCTAGGAATTCAAGTGAGTATTTCTTTTATCTTAGGTGAAAAAAATCAACAAATTTTATATTTTATTTTAGTTGATATTTTCTTTAACGAATTCTAAGTTGTGTTATGTGTAGGGAATTTGGGGTGGAATGATATGTGGAACAATAGTTCAAACACTTGTTTTATGTTACCTTACATATAGATGTGATTGGAATATAGAGGTAACTACATTAACTTTGACTATAAATTCTCAACATATTTACCTTTTAATTATGTATAAAATAAATGAATATTTTCATTGAAAAATATTTGATTGTTTGTAGGTTGTGAAGGCAATTTGTCGTGTCAAGTCTGACTCTTCTTCTTCCTCTTGAGAAAATTTATTATTATTATGCATAAGATTATGTAATTTCTAAAAGAGCAAGTTGAAGTAAAAGAAGGATATGAAATCTATTTTTAGTAATAAAACTTTTAAAAGGTATTTTTTTATCTATGTTTATTTGTCCATCCTTGAGAAAGGTTTTATATCAAAATGTACACCATAATATTTTAAGCATGTTTCTTTGGTGACATGTTGATCTCATTCTTGAGTTTATGTGATGGGCTCATGCCTCCCAAGAGTCTAAAACTTCCTTCAATATCATATTCCGAGTTGAGATCCCTTTCTTTAAGAATTGATTTAACCTTGCATGTATGTGTTTGCAAAAGTGCAATTATGATTCCTTTTATGGATGCTTATGTACTTGAAAATATCCTAGGTTGATTTTCGAAAGCTTTGTGAAATTTTATATTTATTTTTTATATTTTAGAGAAAGTCTTAATATCATTCTTGAGGAAGTAAGTTAGGTCCACTTCCCAAGATTCTTTAATTTTCTTCAATAGTTCATTTGCATTTAAGATCTCTTTCTTTATCTATTGGTTTAATCTTGCATCTATGTGCTTTAGAAAGAGCATAGATGATTCATTTTTATGGGTGTTTGGGCTTGAGTAATGTCTAAGTTGATTTTAGAAAGATTGTGTTGTGAATTTGTACTTGTTTTATATGTTTTAGAGAAAAAGTTTATCTTACTCTTGGGTCTTCCCAAGAGTCTCCCACTTCTTTTTGATATGGCGGAAAATGAAATCCTAGTCTATGGATGCAAATTAAGATCTCAAATATCCAAAGCATATTGTTGGAATAAAAAATAGGTTCAAATATAGTCCTAATAGGAGAGTTGAACACTTACATGGTTTCTAATTCCTTTGATTCAATGGATTTAAGATCGTAAAATGTGTGTTTAAGTTTTAGTATTAATGATGGAAAATTGATAACTTTCAACATATATAACAAAATACAAGATTGAAGGGGTGTATATGTGGCAACCTTTTTTTTCTTTTGAAATCAGCTAAACTTGAACTTGGAGGAGCGATTTGAGACTTGTGCACTCAAAATTTGAAGATACTAAAAGAAGATAAATTACAAAGTACTTTGAATCTAGTTTCTAACATACTATTTTTTTAAAAAAATGGATAATATTAAGAGGGTTAAATCCTTGGTACACCAAAAACTATTCATGTTTTTTCAACAAAATAGTAACATAGTATCAAACATGTCACGTAGAATTTTTTGTTGCATTTAGTATTTTGAGAAACTCTTTGGTAGAAAGATAGTTAAGAGTGAGTGCTAGAAGTAGTGTATTTTTTTGTAATATTTTGTTGTGTGTTTTTTTTAATGAATTTTCAAAGTGGACACTTCCTAAAACTAGGTACTCATTCGTGTGTCATAGATAACTTGCACCAAACTAATCAAAATTTGATTTTTTTAAAAAAATTTGTAAAGGATAATGTGTAGAACAATAATACATAATTTATTTTAAATTTAGACACATACAAATTTGTTAAAAAAATGGTACATGTATGTATTTGATAAGTCTATCTAGACACTATTAAAAGAAATAAAAAATTTAATATGTTTTTCTATTAAAATTAGCAATAAAATAAGGGTGTTGACCCTTACACAACCACAACCTAAAGACGTCAATAGAGATCAATAATGCACTAACAGTAAAGGTGGTGGAAATTGTAAAGGTAAATAGTAGTACACCAATAAAAAGACTAGTAGCCCACCTCAAGAGTGGGTAGCCAACTCATCAACAATATAGGGAGAAGAATGAGAAGTTGAAGAATTATTTTTCCTATGTTGTCAAATGACTATTTAGGTGATTCAATCATTAGGATCTCCACCACAAAGGGGAATAGCTCATAAAACTTTAATTGAAAAACTATTAGCACAAGGGGTAGAGCGTTGAGAAAGTTATATATCGTTAGTTGAAGTTGGAGAAGAGTAGGAGCACTAGAAAGAGTAAGGTCCATACAAATAGAGGGGTTTTCACCAGTAGGAGTAGGATTTGATGAGGCCCAGTTTTCAACAAGAACATCACCCAAATTTGTAGCAAGAGCTGTTTCTAGTCTATGATTCATCAAAGGAGGAGGAATCAAAAGATAGGACAATCAAACATTCATCATTGGTGTTCTCCACCAAGTGGTAGTACCTTTATGACATAGGAGAGAAAAATTAGTTTCTAGGTGACCATTATAGAAGCACCAACAAAATCAAAATACGAGGCCGTCATAATCTACCACCTGAGTTTATGGCCTACCCCTAACCATGAGAGCTACATCTCTAGGGATAGTTGTGGAGGTATTGTTTTTGACCAATGTGTGCAAAGGTAGAGAGACCAATAGCAGTCGTAGTCTCAACCACCTTTAGGGAATGACCTATAGAGTTGCCAATGGCCTCAAAGAAAGATGTCTCCCAAAAATAAAGGGGAAGATTTGGGAGAAGAACCTACATTGGGTGCACACTAATTATTTTAGTAAGTATAGGGTTTGGTTGAGAGAGATTGAGTCCCTCAAAACCAAAGATTGCTTAGCACCAAATCTCATTGTTCAACAAAGGAAAAGCTCAATGGTACTAGACACAACTGGTCTCCAAGAATCCATCACCTGACGATGAAGAAGAGAAGGACAAAAACTAGTCAATCTAAAAACTAACCCACATTGTGGGTAGAAATCTACAATTTCCACCACATCCTAGCCACACACCACCATAGAAGGTGTCTTGGCATAAGCAAAAGGTTGAAATTTTTGTATTGAAGGAATAGCAGCAAAAAAATTGGCAACACGAAGAAAGATTCACCAACCAATAGTAGAGAGAAGATTTTGGGGGAGATCCCCCCATTCACCACCTTAACAAAACTAGTACCAATTCTCTAAGAAGAGTACCCAATTAGCACCACTCCATCAGGAACCCTTCTACCAATAGTGTTTGGAATAAAAATAAGAACCTCCACATCACCCATAACTAGATGTGGAACACCCAAAACACCTAAGGAAGATGGGTCGGGGTGAGAGAAATCTCCCAGCCTAGATAGGGTTGAAGCAGAAGTGTCTTGCCCAGAAGAAACCATTGAAGTGGACAAAGTATAGGTGACAAGAGGAAAAAGGTGACGTGAGCAGAAAATGAAACAACCTAGACAATAGAGGAGGCATCCATAACACATTACAATAGGAGTGGTAGTAGGAGAACACTTCATTTTGAATAACCTATCAGTCTTTAAAAGATTAATATGTTAATATTGTTTAAATCTTAAAAATTATATGGTTATAAAGCTTAGGAGATGTACAATTCATGGAGGTAATTTTACAAATACCCACTTGGTAATGTTTAAACCTAACAATAATGAAGTTGAGAAGCTAGATTGGAAAACACATAAAAAGGAGGAAAATGAGGCTCCCAAGCCAAAGGCTTTCCATCCAAGCATAATCACAACCCTTAATGTGTACACGTAGAATCTTCTATAGTTTTTTTATTAAATAAATGCTATCAGGTTATTATAACTTTAAATAATGTGATCATGATTTTACCCATATGCATTAGTTTGATGAAAATTCATTCACATAAACATATATGTGTGTGTGTGTTTATTGATAGACACACACACACACACACACACATATAGTGTACTAGAATTTGTACCTTCATAGGGTTAGTATTGCAAATAATTGAATAAAATAACTAAATTACCACAAAGGAAGAGCTATTTTAACAAATAAAGAGCAATTAAGCACTCTATGGATCTCTAGCTAGGGATGTTAATGGTAAAGCTCTCAACAAGCCTCCATTAATGAGAGTCCTAGAATGAGAATAAATGATAAAGCAAGCTAAAATATTCAATTCCAAATTGAAATGCTTAATTAACTTCTAAATTTGTCTTTCTAGCTCAAAATTTCAAGAGGTTAGATGCAATTCTTAGATTTGTGGATGAATTATGAGTGAATCATGCCTTGCTTTTATAGGATTTGGCAAGGGTAGGGGGTGTAGTAGAGTTGATCATGATTGAGTTGGGGTTAAGTCCTTGGTTCCACCCTTTGGAGACAATTTAAATGGATTCTCCTTAAAGCTTGGGACAAGAAGACAAGATGAGTGGACAAGATGTTCTTTCAAATTGAGTGATTGAGATTCATTTTGGCTTGATCCATGTGAGCTCTTTCCTTAAATCTTATTGGTTGAGGTTGTTTCCTCCCATGTGGTGTTGAGAGAAAATAGGACTTAATTAATTGAATTTAATTAATTTGTTTAGCCATGTGTACTCCTTGAGTGGGTTGATTTGATTTTAAATTGAACTATACAATTAATTGGATTAATTGCACATTGATTTAATTTATCATTATTTGATAGGTTTTAATTGATCTTTTGGCTTTTGATTTTTAATTAAATTGAATTAAAGCTTAATTTGAATTTTGATTGGCTAAATGCTTGTTTCGATTCAATTGCCTTGATTTCTCCCTAGTTTTTCCTTGATTAATCACATGAATGATCTTGTCCACTTTTCGGTGATTACAAATGCCCCTCTTTGAGTCGACATGCAAAGCGTGTCGATTTGAAGAATGTTTTGATCCAACTAATAAAAATTCCTAGTTCTGTTGATGGTCGATATGAGATGTAGATTTTGATGATAGGATTGATGCAATTCTGATTGATTTGATATTTTTGATGGTCACTCTCATGATAGATTGCGTGATATTATACCTGATTTGATTTGATTTGATTTGGTGTTTGATGCCCCTTTTGATTGATTAGCAAAAATTTTTCTGATAAAAGATTACGCTCTAATTTTATGGCCGTGCCCCTGATTCGATGATGATGTTGTTGTTATTGATTATCTGAGTGTATGCCCCCTCATAAATGAAATGAAATTTGATAGATGTTTTGAAAATGTTGACGATTTAGGTTAGTTTGTGTTAATTAGGTCAATTTATAATGAATTTCAATTTCATTTCCAATAATGTTTTTGCATCTGCATGATGACAAATGCCCCTGATTTGGCCGATTTAGTGAAAAATTTGGGTCCCTGGGTCCCCTCTGGTAAAAGATTCCCTTTTTAGGTCAAAGATGCCCTTTTTAGGTCAAAAAGGTCTATATAAAGGGGTAAAAAGTCATTTTTTACTATTCATTTTCACTTTCACTTGTTGACTTTTGCTCTGACTTCCTTTAATTTTTCCATTATGGTGATCCTGATACGTGAGCATAGGTTTGAGTGCACCCACCGATATCATCAGCCACTCACCTACAGTCCTCCGGTAAGTGCCTGAACCTCTCATTTTTTCAATTTATGCATTTGACTTCAAAAAAATTGAATTTTTCTAGGAAAAACCCTCTTTTTTTGTTTTTTTGAAATTAAAATAGCACTTTTACCACTTTTAATAGCATGTTTACATTTTTTTCAGTGCTTTCGCGAAGCGGAATTGCGTGTTTACACGCCTGTTCTAGGGCATGAACCGCTTTTGAATTTTTGAATAGTGCGTATAATTTGAATTTTGCATATGCTATTTAGATTAGTGTGTTTGATTATTTAAATGACACTTTTACATAGTTTTAGAGCTTTTGCATTGATGTTGCGCTTTTGAAATTTTAAGTAGTGCTTTTAAAATTTTAAATAGCGCTTTTAAACCCTAAAATAGCGCTTTCATCTTGACAGGAAATGTTTAAATTGTCGTAGTCAGTTTTTCAAACTGTTCAACGTTGTCGATCAGATAATTGGTTTAGGTAACAAATTTGATGTTATAACGAGTCGTAAGATGTCAATATGAGTCAGTCATAGTTTAAATGTTTCATCATCAATCTAGATTTTGATGATCGATGATGATGAATTTTTCGTCCTCTCTGAATAGACTCAGGAAAATTGATTGTGGTTTGAAATTTGTAAATGTTTGATTGACTTAGAATAATCCAAATGATAACTGATTTCAAAACTGATGCAATTGAACTTGCTTTGTGCAGGCGATGCTTAAGTCATTAGCCATTTGTGGTTTGTATCCTTTACCTATGAGTATGATCGATGACTTGAGTGCATTTGATCGGAGACATATCAACCTTTGTGGATTGTCTTTCCTTCTTCATTTACCTTGATTCCGAGTGAATCAGGGTTTGATCACTGTTATGGCCGAGAGATGGCACTCAAACCATAATACCTTTCATTTTCCTATGGGTGAGATGATGATCACCCCGGAGGATGTATATCATATCCTTTGCCTTCCTACCAGAGGAGAGCTAGTATACTATGATTATGTTTATGGTGAAGCAACATGTCGACAGGTCTTCCAGGATCTGACCATTGGAGATGATCACATCCAGTGGTCACAGTTTCATTCTTTTCTGGTGTTGCCAGCAGTATTAGGTGCTTTGATCAGTGGGTTCCTTGTTCTTGACAAACAAGGACACAGATTTGCAATCGAATGGGGTCCTATTCTTGAGGACTTGATGGCTCATCCTCGATGATTTGATTAGGGATCCTGTGTGTTGGCTCAGTTGTATCATGAGCTACATACAATTGTGTATTGACGATCTTCCACACTCATTGTAGGAGCTATACTTTTACAAATTTGGACTTGGGAGCATCTCCGAGTGACATGCCTGATAGCAGCGTGACAACGAGATCCAAGTTGGCCATTTGCCTAGATGTACGAGGGGATGGTGATACAGACCCACATGGGTAAATTAGATTATTGGCATCATGTTATCAACGATATGGATGTGGTGATTTGGCAGCCTTATCTAGGATGTGAGTCATGGCCTGAGGATAGCACTGAGTTTCCCTTCATGTTCTGTTTGCAGTGGATGATTGGGCGTACCCCATATATTATTAAGAGATTTTTCTTTAGGAAGGTATTACATCAGTATGGGTGCACATAGGGTATGCCCCAGGGCATTTCTATGTATGCTTGAGTCCATGCCGAGAGATCTTTGTGGGGTGCTTGTATAGATTTTTGGATAGCTCATCAGGAGGTTTGAGACCTTGGGAATTTACCATGGTCGATGGGAGAGCATGTTATGGATGCTAGTGTTATAGATGAGTACACTGATTGGTTTGCTCGGAATTCATTTCCAAGGTTCACAGATCTAGCCGAGAGAGTCCTGAGGATAGATGAGGAGTCAGATGGTGACAGTGGTGATGTTGGTGATGAGGATGATGATGGTGATGATGGAGATGGAGATGTGGGAGAGGTGGAGGTATAGTTTGATCACAACGTGGATGACGGGGTTTTCAAGTAGGCAGAGTAGGCAGAGTTCATATTCCAGTTATCGTTGTTGCTCCTATTCCTCCTAGGGGTGGTGGTGGTCAGGCTAGAGGTGGTGCGGATAGGGAACTTCATCAGGTTGTTATGGATCTTGCTATGAGATAGGGTCGGCATAGAGATTGATGCATAGGTTGCACAAGTTTTATTGGATTAGGCATAGGGTCCTCCTGCTCAGAAGGTGATACCGCCGATTAGTCCATAGGTTCTACCTTCTCAGGCACCTGCTTCTACTTCGATGCCATCTTCTTCTTCATGTCCATCTTTTTCCAATTTTGTTCCATCATTATCATATCCATCTTCTTCCATGCCTTCTTCTTCCATGCGTCCACCTCAGACTTTTGCTACACAGGATCCTAGTGTAGTTGCACCAGAGGTTCGAGCTTTATAGTCAGATGTCTTTGAGATTAGATAGGAGATGAGGCAGCTGAGTTCTATGATGCAGGCCTTTATGGCAGTGATGAGTTAATATGGGTTACAACCGAGCTCTAGTTGTCCTCAAGATAGTGCTCCTGGTCCTGATGGTGGAGATGGTGTTGGTGGGTCGGCTAGTTGATCCATGATTTGAGATATTTTAGATTCTTTCCTTGATGATGTATATGATCTCATTCTTTTGTTGATACAGAGACATTGGACTCTATTGTATCTTTTGATTCATCGATGTTGTTCATGCTGATACATTGATACTTTGATGGACTTTGATGTCTGGATATTGCATTTATGATCTTTACATAGACTCTGATATTATGTTAATTTTATGATGATGTTACCATAGACTCTGATACTCAGTTTTGATAGCTTTCACTATATATGATGTCATGATGTGTTGGATCTCCTTTTCAGGTGTTTTAGCATGATATGAAGATCTAGATGGTTCTATCTCCTATATGCTTTGTTTTATGCTTTTCAGATGTGATTTTTGATATGTATGCACATGTTCTAGTGATGCTTAAATGGTTGTCTTATGTATGACATAGAATAGATGGATGAATGTAATGAACTTTAATGATTAATGCTTTATTATGGATGTAATGATCTATAAATGTGTTAGATGGATTTAATGAATAATGTGATGGAATGGATTTATTTTGGTAATATGGATGGCTTTATGGTATGTAGATGTGATGTAATGCAATGATTTCATGTAATGTAATGTGATATGGATATGTAATGATTGATGCTTCTAGATGTTATATGATGTGAATGATTTTGATCTTAATAAATGCAATGGTAATGCACTTAATGGATGCAATATGAAAGATTTATTTTGCAAAGAATGATGTGTTCTAAATGAAATGAATCTTGAATGATGCAATCTATTGCACTTAATGATTTTATAATGAATGAATGAATGCAACCTAATACAATTAATGTAAATGAATTTTATGCAATATATGAATGATGAATGCATCTTAATGCAATTAATGTTATGAAGATGATTTAAACTATATGGAATGAACTTTGATTAAAATGAATGCAAACTAATGAAAGATAAAAAATGCTCATGACCTAATGGAATACACCTTTGTTTTTTATTATTATTTATTTCCAACACACTTGATCACACATAGTTTTTGATGCTCAATTGATTTCTGATTTGACCACACCCCCTTTCTCTTTTCTTCTTGCAATTTAAACTAAGAAAGGAAAAATACATTAAATACATTAAATGCATTTAATCTAAAATGTATGCAACTAGCTATCACCATTCAAAAATTTGGAGCTTATATTCATCATTCAGCAGATTTTGGAATCCCAATTTAGTACAACCATCACTAGTTTAACCATGATGATATGAATACTTTTTGCACCTCTTTCCTTGTTTTCCCATCTATTTTTTGGTACGACTATCACTGATTGAAAACAATCATGATAGTGCAAATACTGATTTTGTTGGATTCTATGTTGCAAGTGGATTTTGGTATTATGATATTGAACATCAAAATATCCAAGGTATCCTTTTGCGTAAACAAACAAAGATCTCAGTTTTATCCTATGTACAAGTCCTCGATAATTCTTTGATGATCACGTCCTTAGACAAATAATACATGATTTAGAACTTTGATCTTAAGACAGTCAGTCAGAAATAAAATATCATGCTTTCATCATAGCTTATCTCGTTTAAAAACTTTCATCGATTCGCTAGAAAGATATGATTTCATCAATCAAGTTAACACTTAGAGAATTTTGCAATATTTTTCAAATCCATATTTCAAGTGTAGCTCCATCCATTTCATACTTTTAATCTTGTTAAAGATAGGGTCATATAAGATTTCAGATCAAATTTTGTGTTTGGTTCAAATTGGATTAGAATGAAGATTTGATTGAATGTTTCCCTTGTATTTTTTATGAATTGATTTGATGATTGATTGAAATTTTCTTTTGATGAATCCTTCCTCCTTTAGAGTAGATTGCCCCTAGCTTGATATGATTACAAAGTTGGACTTAGGACAATTTGCAGATTAGGTGACCAAAATCTTTAAATACTTGCAAATGCAACTGTGGGATTTTATTATGCAATATATACAAATGATGGCGAATGCAATATTTACAAGGGTGACTTCTAGGTATGCGACTGACTTGGACTTTCAATGGCGCCTATTTACCAAGTTTTCACCGATTGAATGGATCTTGCTTTCTTTTTCTATTTTTAAAGCTTTTTCTCTTTTTTTGCTACCAAGGTGCCTATTTGCTAGGTTTTCACTAAGGCACTTTTTTCTCTTTTTTAATTTTTTTGTATTTTCTCTTTTTAATTTTTTTTTTTCATATCATCAAGGCGCCTATTTGCTAGGTTTTCACCAAGACAACATATTTTTGAGGATCATATATGAATGTTTTTGGCTTTCTTCATGCTCAATTTTTCACTTTTTTTTATCTTTTCTGCTTTTCTGATTTGTTTGGTCTTTTCTGCTTTTCAATGTTTTTCGTATTTTCAAGCTCTCTTTTGACTATATAAAATAAATAGGATGCCTGCCATCTAATTTTTTGATACTCTTTATACTCTTTCATCCGTCTCATGTATAGAACCTCTTTAGATGAATGCTATTGAGAGGTTCTTGTAATTCTTCTCCATGACAATCAGCTAACTTATAGGTGCCGGTCCCAAAAGATGAAGTGATCACAAAAGGTCCTAACCAGTTTGCTTCCCATTTTCCTTTCTTTTCTCTTTCTACTTGATTCTTGGGATTTTCTCGCAAAACTAAGTCACCTATTTGAAATGTTCTTGACTTGATGTGCTTGTTATAAGTCTTTGACATTCAGTTTTGATATACTTTTAAGTGATAAAATGCTTATTGTTGTTTCTCATCTAGCAGTTCTAGTTCATGCAGCCTAGAAACTCTATAATCTTCCTCACTTATCAAACCATGTAGAGATACTCTTAAGGATGGAAGTTCTACTTGCAAAGGTAAAACTGTTTATGTTCCAAAGACTAAGGAAAATGATGTAGCTCCTATTGGTGTTCTAATACTTGTCCTATAAGCCCACAAGGTGGGATTTATTTTTATATGCCAATCTCCACTTGAATTGTCCACTGTTCTCTTTAATATCTTCAAGATGTTTTTATTTTTTGCTTTGTCTTGTCCATTACCTTGGGGGTAATAGATTGAGGATGAGTGATGGATCATGTGAAACTTGGTACATAACTCTTTTAGGTCCTTTTTTTTGAAGTGCTTTTCATTATCCATTATGATAGCATGAGGTATGCCATATCTACATATTATGTGGTTTAGGATAAACAAAGATATCTTCTTTCCTGTTGCAGTTGATAAGGGTACAACTTCCACCCATTTGGTAAAGTATTTTGTTTCTGTGATAATGAATTTATGACCATTGGAAGATGGTGGATAAATCATTCCTATTAAATCTAGACCCCATTGATAAAATGACCAAGGTGTTGTCATAGGATGAATCTCTTGTGTGAGCACATGTATCAAGTTTCCATGATATTGACACTTTCTACAAGTTTTAGCAAAGTGACAAGCGTCTTTCTCCATTGTAGGCCAAAAATATCCTATTCTAAGAAGTTTCTTAGCTAGGGTTAAACCATTTGAATGTGACCCACAGATCCCCTCATGAATTTCTCGTAAGGCTACATTCGATTCCTCTTTCTCTAGACATCTAAGAATCATTTCGTCTAGACTCTTACGATACAATGTGTTAGATATTAAGGTAAAATGAGCAACTTGTCGAATAAAGCTTTTCTTTTGGTTCCTGGTTTGGTCTTTTAAGTAGGTGTAAATAGGTCTATACCAAGGTGATTCATGTGTTGTTAGCAAAAAAATGGTATGAGTATGGGTAGGGTCAAATGTGGGTTGCTCAACTTCTTCTACCAGGAATTCATATCTGGTGCTTTGATCTGGTATTTGAAGAAGTGATGCCAAAGTAGCCATTGCATCTGTTGCTTTGTTCTTCTCTCTTGGAACTTGCTCAAATGTGATGAGAGTGAAGTATTTCTTGAGATTCTCAACCATGTTGTTGTAAGGTACCATCTTGTCATCTTTTGTCTGATATTCATCATTAATTTGATTAATGACTAATTGTGAATCTCCATAGACTTGTAGTTCTGTTACTTTCCACTCTAATGCCAACTTGATTCCAATGACCAATGCTTCATACTCAGCTATGTTGTTTGTGCATGGGAATAGAAATTTATATGACTTTGGAATTGTAGATCCTTGGGGAGTAATCAAAAGTATGCCTGCTCCTGATCCATGTTGTGTGTAGGAACCATCAAAATATAGTTGCCATGTTTTTGCTTCCACATTCACAATTTCAAAATTTGGAAATTCCACTTGTATTGGGTGGTCATCCTGTAATGGTGATTTTTTTAACTGATCAGCTATGAATTGGCCTTTGATAGATTTTTGATCCACATATTCTATGTTGAATTCACTTAACACCATGACTCATTTGGCTAGCCTTCCATTTAATGCTATTTTTCTAAGTAGATATTTCAAGGGATCAATCTTTGCAATGAGTCTAATCTTGTGAGATAACATATAGTGGCATAATTTTTGGAAAGAAAAAACCATAGCCAAACATGCTCTTTCGATGAAGGTATAGTTCAACTCATATTTTACCAAAGTTCTACTTATGTAGTATATGTCTTTTTCTTTTCCTAATTCATCCTCTTGTGCCAAGAGTGCACCTAATGAATGCTTGGTCATTGAAATGTATAGAATGAAAGGTTTTCCTCTTTTAGGAGGCATCAAAGTTGGAGGGTTCATTAGATATTTCTTCAATAAATTGAAGGCTTCTTCACATTTTTCATCCCATTTGAAAACTATGTCCTTATGAAGGAGTTGAGTAAAGTTATGGCATTTTTCTACCAATTGAGAGATGAACCTTCATATAGATTGGATCCTACCTTGAAGAGATCTCATCTGACTTATGTTTCTAGGTGCTTCCATTTCCATGATGGCTTTGACTTTGGTGGGATATAGCTCTATTCCTTTGGTTGAAACAATGTACCCTAGAAGTTTTCCTGATTGGATGCCAAATGCACATTTCTTTGGATTTAGCCTTACTTTAAATTGCTCCAATCTTTCAAAAAATTTCTCTAATATGGGTAGATGTTCTTCCCTTGAATGAGATTTATCTAATATGTCATCTACATAGTCCTCCATGAACTTGTGCATCATGTCGTGGAATATAGTGGTCATTGCTCTTTGATAGGTCGCTCTGGCATTCTTTGGACCAAAAGGCATAGCATTCCAATAGAATGTCCCCCATGCGCATGTAAATGTTGTTTTATCTTGATCTTTGGGTGCTATCTTTATTTGATTATAGCCAATAAATCCATCCATAAGAGAGAACATCAAATGTCCTACTGTCAAATCCACTATGGTGTCTATACTTGGTAATGGAAAATCATCTTTAGGGCACGCAAGATTTAGATCCCTAAAATCAGTGCAAATTCTGATGGACTTATCTGCTTTTGAAATTGGTACAATGTTTGAGATCCATTGGGCATAATCAATGGCTCTTATAAACCCAACTTTTAGCAATTTTTCTAACTCCACTTTTACAAGCAAAGCTATGTGTGGATGGATCTTTCTCAATTTTTGCCTTACTAGTCTTGCTCCTTCTTTTATGTTCAAGTGATGCATAATTAGATTTGGATCCAATCCCAACATATCATCATAAGACCATGCAAAATTGATTTTCTTTTCCTTGAAAAATTTGATGAATTATTTTCTTTCCTCACTAGATAAAGATGTCGCTAAGTGTATGATCCTTGGTTCTGATTCTGATCCAATGTTCACCTTTTTCATCAGTTTGATCAAGATAGGAGATCTTTCTTCATAGTTCTCAGGTAAAGAATCCAAAATCCCTTCCTTAGGTGCCTCAATTGGGTTTTCACCTTTGTAATCATTCTTTATTTCTTTCTCTTTTTGATCTAATGCTGCCACAATGTGGTTTTCAACACTAGATTCTTTCCATTTTTTATTTTTTTTTATTTTTTTCATTTTTTATTGAATTAGGAGTTTGGATACCTTCCTTTGTCACTCCATCCTGATGTTCCATGGTAGAAGAAGGTTCAAACGCATTTAAGTATTGGGACAACAAGTTGTCATTCAAAAAGGTTGGGAGTCTGGTAGGTTCAATGGTTTCCCACTCAATTAATTCCAGATAGATTAGGGTTAAGGGATCAATGTTTTGCTTGGTTTGATGGGGTTTAAGGACATGACTTCGTTTGAAGGTTTGAAAATAGTATCATTCAAGTCTATGACATGGGCTTCCTCTAGATGTTCTAAGGAACTAGGATCAAAGTCTTCCTCACTAGATTCCTCTAAGGTTTCTGTTGGATAAAAGTCTCATGGATTAAACCTAACATTTTATTCTTCCATAGTAGGTCTTCATGATGGTACGTAGGGTTCTCCTATCCATTGATTTATTTCAATTTCTTGAATTGGTACATTATCTAGGACCACTTGGCTTGAACTGGAGGCTTGATTCTGACTTGATTCTATAATTGATTATTTTTCCTTGCTAGAAGTATAAGTACAAATAACATCAAATTCTTTATCTTGACATGACTCACTTGACAATGAGTCCCATTCCCAATTGTTAGAATCTTCATCGCTATGTGATTCTAATTGCAAAATTTGGTCATAGACTTTAGGATAGTTCTTTTGAGTGTACCCTTGTTATAGGTACCCTAATCCTATCTTTTCCTTGCAATCTCTCCATGTCATTTCAATTGGTTCAATATGTCCTTTGTTATTTGTTCCCAAAGGTCCTTGGCCTTTGTATCCTATCTTTTTCATGATTTGAAATCCTTTCCCATATTGATGTGTGGGAATGTTGATATTTTGGATGTGTTTTTCTTGGGCACTTGACTCCTCATCTTTATAAAGCCAATTAAGGATTTCATTATCATCTTCATCCATGGATGAAGAAGTATTTTCTCTCACAAAATGATCAATATATCTATGGGGTAGATTGGATGGTCTTCCATATGACTTCGGGGATAATGGAAAATCCATCATGGATAAAGAATATTCTCGTATACCTTTTTTCTTGATTTTACATTGTTTTTCAATTTTTTTCATCATATGGTCCATCGTTTTGGTAATGATCATCTTTGGTGTAGATTTGGATGGCTTTATCTTTGTCTTCTTTCTACTTCTCATGAGTATTCTCCTCACTAACCTTTTTCTTTCCCTTTGTCGATGTAGCTAGGTTAGTGGGTCTTTGGATGTCTTCAACAACAATTTCTCTTTCCATCTTTTCCTTTCCTTTTAATGATGGAAGGTCCTTAGAACTTTTCCCCTACTCTATTTTATTAGGAATAGACCCCTCTGTATTATGCAGGACTAGAGAGTCATTGATAGGCTTCATGTTGTTACAATATTGAAAGGGGTTTGAGTCCCCACTTACCATAATCTCTTGACCTAGATAAGGAAATTTTAAACATTGGTGGTAAGTAGAAGGCACGGCCTGCATTTTGTGAATCCACGACCTCCCTAATAAGATATTGTAGGTCAACTTTAGGTCTAAAACTTGGAAGATGGGCTCTTTTTGCATGGGACCAACTCTGATAGGAAGTACTATGACACCCTTAGAAGCTCTTTCTTCATCATCATAGGATTTGATAGTTATTTTCTTCTTTGGGTCAATAGCCTCCTTGGAAAATCCTAAGACTTTTACCAAGTTTAGGGTACAAATATTTAAATCGACTCCTCCATCAATAAGAACTCTCTTTACTCTATGCTTGTGAATAAGGACCTCTATATGCAAAGGTAAATTCTACGGGTGGTTTAGCGACATGTCATCTTGATTGGAAAAGGATAAGAAATGAGGAGCAATGAGATGTCCCACCATATTTTGAAACTTTTTTGCATCTAGGTTTAGAGGTATGTTGGTTTCTACTAAAGACTACTCTAGAATTTCCTTGTGAGTAGGTGATAATTTGAGCAATTCTAGGATTGAAATTTGAGTGGGAGTTCTTTGTAATTGATCAACCAAGTTATATTGCTTTAATGATGAAGATGTGTTTTGGTTTGGTAAAATAATTCTTGGAGCATTTCTAGGTAGGGTGATTTTAGAAGCTTTCCCCCTAGTGACAATGTTAGATGATGCTTCTCTTGGTTTCTCCTTTACAACAATAAAATTTATGGTATTGTCCTCTTCGCTTAGAGTATTGATGATGTTATTGTAGGTATGAGAAAAGTTCACTTTCTCATTACCTCTTTTATGATTTTGATTAGTGTTAGATGACTTACCCTTTTCATGATTTAGAAATGGATTCTTGAAGGTCGTATAATCCTCATTGTTTTGAGGCCCTTCAACTTTGATAGTTCTGTCATCAATTAGGTCTTGCACTAAGTATTTTAACTTCATGCATTTGTTGGTTTTGTGACCCTTATTTCGATGATACTCATAATGATGAGAATCATTCCACCAATTAGGTTTAATTTGAGGCTCATACAACCTCAAATTAGGTAAAGTGATAATTTTATTAGCAACCAAGGTTCTTAATGCATTCTCCAAGGGTTCACCTAGAAAGCTAAATTTTCTCTTTTGATATGTGGAGAATAAAGGCTTAGGCTTATTCCCATTAGCATTTTTGAAGGGATTATTATTAGAATTGTTGTTGGGATTGTTGGAATTGCTATTGGAATTAAAAGGATCTTTATTCATTTCATTTACATTGAATGAAGAATTCACTCCACTTGATAAATTAAAGGGAATTGCCTTTAAGTTGTGGGATTCCACAACTCCATCATTCACAAGATTTTTGTTATTATTCTTTAACCATAGCTTAGGTTTATCGTTGTGATTGTTGGCCCCTCTATTATTAACATAATTAGATACATAATGATTATTGTTGTTGTTGATATTGGATTTATTGTCTTTGAACAATTTTATCTCTCCTCTCTTTACCAATACATCTTCAATTTTAATCCCATTTTTGATAAGTTTTTCAAATGTTGGGGGACATTGAAGTTGGAGTCAATAATTCATCTCCATGTTCAAGTTGTTTGTAAATATTTCCATTTTCTCCTTCTCGTGGATACTTCGTGGATATCCACCTTGTGAAAATGGTCCTCCACCTTTGTAGGAATCCTAAGAAGAATTCACCATCTTTCTGTTTGGTATCACACAACTTGAGCATTGTGATTTCATGCTCGATGTTATAGGAGTAATGGGTTACAAACTTAGAGACTAATTCCTCAAAAGTCTTTATTCCTTGTGGGAGTTTAGAGAACCATTCCATGGCAGGACCTCCCAAACTCCTTGGAAAAAGTCTCATTAGGTACATAGTGTTGTGCATGAACTCAATAATTAGCGCGCAAAACTCTCGAAGATGATCCAGTGGGTCTGTTTTACCCATATACTTATCATATTTAGGAAAAATTGTATTGAAAGGAAAAGGTGCCATGACTAAGCTTTTGTCAAAAAGGAATGGACACAAGGCTTCAATAGAAAAGGGCTTAGGTTTAGTGGCCTTTTTCATGGAATTAATTTGTTCTTGGAACATTTTTAATTGTTTGGTCATAGTATTCATTGGGTTATCTTCTTCTTGATTCTTCTTAAGTTGATCTATATCATAGTCATGTGGGAGCTTTACCCCTGCTTGGGCTAGAGTTAGGAAAAACTTCTCCCTATCTCTATCTATTAGTTTATCCATGACTTCAAGAAAATCGATATCTTGAGCTGCTCGATTAGCCCTTTCTTCAAGTGTCTCCTTAGGCTCTTGGTTAGCATTATTAGTATTGTCATTGTTTCCTCCTTGGTGGTAATCATGAAACGTGAAGTTTCTATCCATTGATTCAAGTCTCTTTTCAAATAAATTTGGGAGGCTATCCCCTTGATTGTGATCATTGAAAAGACTTTGATATTCAAGTTTGGGGACCTCTTTAACTAGACAAGTGCCATCTTCTTGTAAGGACAACTTGAATTTGTGAGAACGTGTGGAAATTGGCATCCAACAAGGTTTGATTCAAATTGATCCTTTGATTTGGTAATTGTTGATTTATATGAAGAGATTAAAAATGTAAGATGAGCTTTGTAATGGATATCTCTTTCACTTGTTCTATGTATTTTTCAAACACAACAATCACGCATACACTTGTTTTTTTTTACCCTCTACACAATAAGTGTTTGATTTTGAAAGAATGTTATCATGGGTTTTGCACAAAAAGGCACTTCAAGCAATCTACCTAGCTCAAGATTTGGTTCGTAAACATGGCTCTATAAGGTAGTCTTTGCTAAGTTAACAAGGTTTTAATCAATATTCCATTCAAAATGGATATTAAACTTTCATCCTCCAAGTATATTAAGAGGCTTCCCACCATCGGTATGTTGGAGTTTTGCGCAATCCCGAAGGACTACTCGAGGAAGCAAAAATTTAACACCCTTTTGTCACACACCCCATTAAGGATGCATGCATTTCATTTTATAGTGGGTTGGATGATCATGGAAAAGGAAATTGTATCCCACTTTGGGTTGTCCCTCTCACTGGCCTCGTTAAGGAAAATCTTGGGAGGCGAGCCCAACTATTGATCTAGCATGTTCATTTGAAAGAAATATGGTGGAATAAAGAGATAGGTTGTGGGAGTTTGATTCACCAAAAAGGTGAAGAGCATATCCCTATCTATTTCTCAATTCCAAAACACTTTTAACAAGGTTCAATTACCAACCCACTAACTAAAGGGATTCGAGTATTGCTACTCTCTTCCACAAACAAGGGGTTTCAAATTTTAGTGCTTGATTTACCTAGCCTTTCTTTTAATCAAGAAATTTTGACACTTTTGGCATTTTGATTCACTTAAAAAGTGAAGATCATAGGCCTAATATCTAATTACTCAAACAATAATACGCTGTTTTTAATTACTAGATTTTGAAAACAACAAAGCCACAATTTAAGTAAAAATATGACTAAGTTTAGGCTTACCTTCAAATGAAGCTAGCAAAGGCTAGGGGCATTTTTTATTTATTTTGAAATTTTATGCTTACCTAGTGACCATTGTTCCTTTCCAATGTGCTTTTCCTCCAACAAGTTAATCAACACAACTAGCCAAAGTGAAGAAAACAAGATAAAATTGAATCCAAGGCCTTATTTGTCAAATTTTAGCAAAACTTGATTATGGTGAATAAATCCAATTCAATGATACAAACTTTGCTTTATATGATTCTACAACTTTTAGATAATGTTCATATACCTTGCTCTCTTGCTGTGAATCCTCTAAAACTAGTTTGATATGTGCAATATTCTCCTTTTTGATCTTCCTTGCCAAAGCCTTTCCTTTGTGATTAAATCTACTCTCTAGTTTTTTAATTCTTTTGTGATCAGTCATCTTGCAGAGACATAAAAATCATTTTCTGATTGTCAGATTATGAAAATTTGCATTTTAATCAAAAGCGCTGCAAAAATGATTGTAAGTGCTATTTAAATGCTCAAAAGCATTGTGGATCGGATTAAAGGCGCTACTTAAACTTTTAAACATGCTAAAAAAGTGTGTAAAATTGCTAAAGAATTAAGAAAAGGCGTCAGAAAATGATAAACGTGCTAGAGA
>BSBK01008774.1:0-80000 GCA_027943335.1 Chamaecyparis obtusa | reverse complement strand
AAGTGCTCAGACTTTATCCAGCATGAGATCATGATAGTCATCCAATCAGATGTAGAGATAAGGAAACCGTTGTAGTGAGGTCAATGGTACTTTTTAATATGGACTGTGAGATTGGTTTAGATCGACGACAGGCGTGATGCCTTGATCAGAAGTTGCAAAGGTTTTATTCATCGCGGGATCATGCCTGTTTGACATGCATCCCAATTTTAGGGTGAGTTCGTAGTTTTAAAAAAGTGTTAAAGGACCGACAGATTCAAGGGTGATTGTGCGGTAGGCATAAAGCCTCAATGAAAAGGTGCAAGGTTTTTATTGGTCATGGGATCATGAGTTTTCGCCATGTGTCCAGTCTGATGAATTTGGTAAGAAGGTGGGTCCTTTGTGGCAAGTGTTGCAGATATGCTATTTTCTGATTGGTTGCTGAGGAGGTGATGTGGCCAGATATTTTTAAAGCTCAATTGACCGTTCTGATGACTAATGTGCACTGCATGATGGATTAACCATTGCGGCCGGGATATTTGAATTGTTTAAGGGTTTTTTCTAGAAAAAAATGAAGTTGGTGAACCAGAAGTAACAATGAACTGAATCAGATTTTGTTTTGTTCCAAGACGGTTACAGGTGAAAATTGATGACTAAAGTGTCAGGTAGTAATCTTGATTTGATTTGTTTCTTGAAGTGCCATGCCAGTTTAATGTAGAGGATTGATATTTTGAGAAGGGTGGCTAGGGTATGATGGTTGTCAGTAATTTACATACCCTGATACATGCAAGATTGCTAAAATAGGTCTGGCATTAAAATTGTTGTGTACAACAAGAAGCCTTTGAATTTGTAACTATGGTTGGCCTATGATGATAAAAATCCAAATATTATAAATCAGATTTGATATGATCCTTCCTGGGTTTTCAGGATTTCTTGTTTGCTTTTATTTCTTGTTGTGTCTGGTTGATTGTATGTGGTTGGAAAACCTATTTTTTCCCTAAATGATCCCAAGCTTGTTGCAGTCCTTTATAAGGATTTCCAAGATCATTTAGGAGGGTCGACTTTTGGCTGAGTGAGAGGTCTATGTCTAGTCTCTTCTTGGTTTCAGAATACTGGCTGATGATTTATTCTTAGTCTAGGGTGTAACAGGTTTGATATCAGACAGTATTATTATATCAAAAGGAAAACTTTTGGTCTTTTTCATATTATTGAAGTTGTATTGGAGATTGAAGCAAGGTGTTTATAGAGGCATGAATCCTCATACATAATACAAGTATCCAATATCATTTCTCTCCATTTGTGTTCATCTCTTAAGTTTTGAATTTTCTGGTCCACCGCACAGAGTTTATCTTTGTATATGTTGTCAGTCCTTAGTTCTGATCTAGAATTAGATTAAATGATGTTATGGATGAAACATAGATCCGTTGGGTTTGCACAAGGATTTCTATAAGTAGTGTGGGTTTGGGTATTTGTGTGTATGGCTTGGATCTATGATGAAGAATAGTAGTAGGATTATGTATTCTATAGTGCATTAGAGATTTTTCCCAATGGATAAGGCACTGGTCAGGAATAAGTATATTATGCAATGATATGTGTTTGATATGGTCTTCTTATATCCCTCAAGTTAATCATAACCAATCCCAAATCTTTCAATATATTGAGATTATAGGGCCATTTGTTCATCATAGCAATGGAGAGTCAATGAATGACTAGTTATCATTTAGTACTTTCTTGCTATCAATCTTCTTTTTTGAATCCAGTCTTGGTATTGCAAGAAGTGTTTTATTCATTGGATTAGGTACAGTCATCTTGGTTATGTAGAGCCATAAGTGTAGAGGGCAGTCTTTTCCCTATAGTTGGTCTAGTTACCTACAGATCTCCCCATATTTGGAACTAACCCCTCCTCAAAATATGTCTTTGGTATATTGGTGTCTCTCTGAGTGTAAACTCCTTTTTAGGAACCAACAAAATGGAAACTCTACTGGGGAGAACATAACAAAGTAATAAAATTTGTTGAGAATCTCTAGTTATATCACATATTATCAATATTTTACTATCTAGATTGATTTGGCCCATCTGAGTCACCAACAAGATGGAAACTATGTTGGGGATATGTTAAATGAAGCTTAAATAATGCAGGTACAAGTTGAGCTAGACTTCTAGCCTTCTTATTTATCTCATCCATTGGTTACCATTGATAGTATAGAGTCAGGTTTAAAGGATTTTATATCTTCTCACCAAGTTGTGAGTGGTGACTTTGACGTTCTTTGTTTGATCAATGCATGCTTGGAATGAAAAATATGATGTATTTGCAATCCTGATAAATAATTTGTATACCTTGTTGAAGTTTTTTTGTGGTGATGGAGAAGGATACAGAAAGAGTTTTGAATGGTTAGAATATTTGTCCTCTTCAAGGAGGTGGTGACTCTACAAAGATTTCAGTGAAGCAAGCTTCAGATCTATCAGTCTTTCCACTCAATAGGTTGAGGTTCAACCACAATACTTCTAGATATTTTTTATTTTTATGTATCTTTTCATGAAATCATGTGCATAATACATGTTTCCCTATCAAGTGTTTCAGCACTAGTAAGAAGGGAAGAGTGATAGTGGGTAATTTCATGTTTCCTTGATTGAATATCTTGTTGATGTCAAGAAGCATTGAAGTGTTGTCGTAGAGGTTAAAATGTTTTTATGTACCTCTTGTAAAGACATAACAAGATGAATTGTCATCATCTTGTTTTAAACCAAATGAGTAATCAGTAGAAGAGCCAACCTAGAAGGTTATGTGTTATCAAGTTGGATGAACCTTTAAATTGTGGTCATGTTCAGAGATTCCTTAATTCTTTTCTTGTTGAGCTCATTAACCTGATCCTAGTTTTTTATGATCAGTCTGAGTCAGCACTCGGACATGTTTTAGCATTCTTTAGATTTTTTGTAAAATATCAGATCTATGAGGAGGATGTTACCATGATGATTTTTGGGAGATCCTTCAAAGGGGTTGTAGCTTATTTGTATTCAAGTTTACCCCCAAAATGTGTGTCTTCATTGAATGATTTCAAATGGTTGTTCCTGAAGGAGTTTGCTGATGATGATGAGTGGAGTAAGTTACTAAGAGAGCATCATCAAGAAAAGAATACAAATGATATCCCAGAGCAACCCATATTTGATGCTGAGAATGTTTCTCAAAATGATTAAGTTATGTCAATAGTGCATTGAGATCATAGTAGTGATCAGAAGTCAGAATCATTGTGCTCAAGATCTTCTACTGATTCAGATATTTCTAAATTTTAAAGTGAAAATTGTTTGAGTGAAGATTTGGATGAGAGTATTGAGGATGAGTTAAGTTCTCCTCTTCTCAGTAGTGATGAGATCTCTAATTTATTGACAGTTGAATATAGTAAATGTACACATCCATATGGTCAAAAAATATTAAACCATGTTGATTTTTATTTTGATAATGAAAATGTTGTAGAGGATTTATATAAGTATAAATCCTCTGGTGAGAATGATCAGGGTATGAGTTCTTGTGGTGATCAAGGATTAGTTGCAAGTGCAAAATCAGATTATGAGGATATGACAGAAAGGTATTCTTATGAGAAGCCTTATGCAACTAAAGATTATGATGCAAAGTGTTCCCAAGTTGTTGATGAAATGAGCATAAAGTGGGATTCAGATGGACAAGAAGATGAATCATTTGAGGATGGTTTGCATAGTGGGAGTGGTAAAAAAATGTTGTCATTTCAAAATGATTTCCCTCTTATGCAAATCATTGATGAAAAGGAGGTTTATGATGCGAGTTGTGTAGAAAAAGTTGAATCTTTTTCTTTTCATCAAAATGATGATTTTTCAAGTTGTGATATGGGCTTCAGTCATAATGATTGTTATAATTTGCAAGATGATGTTTGGTTCAACAATCATGGCTTAGATGTATCACAAAATTATCAAATTTTTTAGATTATGCACACACAAGTCCCATGAGTTTTATGATGATGAGTATATTGATCACATTTTGTATGATATGTTGGAGGTATATGGCATTACCTTTGATCATGTTGATGGAAGTGCTAGTTTTAGTTTACCTTTTCTCTATGGGGATGAAAATCATATGTTTGTTAGAGGTAAGCAATTATTTTAGTTTTGTGGCTTTGGGCCATTTGTAAATATTGTACATGTTGTACAGTTGTTTTCTTTTCAGTCGTGTGGTGTGTTTTCTTTCAATAGGGTTCCCTATTTTTTGAAGAGAGAAGAGAAATATGTTATATTTTGGGTGGTCTTCTCTCCCATAATCCTAAGTTCTTGCTATGCTTGCAAGAGGAATACATCTCCAGATAGAACCACTATTAGCCCATTTTCCTATCATAAAGAAAATATGTTGAAAATGGTCTTCATCCCTGCAAAAATCTTTGAAAGTGGCCAATTATTGCCCAAGGTATGAATAAATAGGGTTTTGTCAATGCAAGGGTTTCAAAAGTTTCATTTAAGTCCATAAAACCCTACATCAAGTATATTTCTTCATTAAGTTTTCATGTCACTTAAGTCCCCTTTACTGCACATGTCTTAAGTTATCGTTGAGTGGGGCCAAGTCTTTCAAGTTATAAAAACCCGACAATGCCTCTTAACTTTTCCTAAGTCCTAATGTTTAAAAGTGTTATGTCTTTCAGGATCAATTGATTGGTAGTGCTAAGTTTGACAAATGTAAGAAAAGAAAAATCTAACAGCAGTGTTGGGTCTTTCGGGCCTAGTTGGTAAGTAGTACAAAACTTGAGGGTCATTGGATGCTTCAAAAAAAAAAAAGGGTAAAGGGCTTAACTATTTTGGCTTGTCTCTAAATCTTGCAATATTGGCAGTTACATGTCTAGCATTTGGTGACTTGGCGAAGCAGGTTATCTCTAGATCTCTTGATGTCTGGTAGTGATGCCTTAACCTTTAGCGATCTGGCGTGACAATTTTCTCATGATCTCACAAGGTAGCAGTTAAGTCAAGAATTATTTGGAGATCAAGCGACAAAGGAAATGAGTTTTAAAGGGCACAGTTATCTCCTAGTCTCATAATGAAATGGGTAAGTCACAATGCATTTAGTGATTAAGCGACAACTGTTGATGTCAGACAATATAAATCTCATGATCTTTGTTGAGTTAAGAAAAACATCTGGCGATTGTGAGAATGCCTTAGTCACTGGATCTCAAGAACTAACCAAGGTCAAGCCAAACATCCATCGACCTTGAGATATGTGTTGGTCACTAAATCTCATGATGGAATTATGGTCAAAGATCAAGCAAAGATTAAAGCACAGTTAGATCTAGATGATCTAACGGTTGGCACGATCCCTCAAGCCTCAAGCTATAGTCTTGTTATCCACCGTGGGATCATGATAGAGTGCCACCTGTCCCCGATTGTTAGTGGGACCACTAGCTTCAAAGCATTTTTTAAACTGCTTGGTCAAGGTCATTTGTTCGGTTAGTGTCAGGTGGTCCCAATTTGTTTGTAGTGTAATGCTGGATCAGTTGCGAGGAAGATCAATAGCAAGTGTGATGCCTCCAAAGAAAAGTGTCTGCCCTTTATCCAATGCGAGATCACAATAGTCGTCGAATCAGATGTAGAGGCAAGTAAATAGTTACAGTGGGGTCGGTGGTACTTTTTAATATGGATCATGAGATTGGTTTCAATCGACAATGGGCATGATGCCTTGATCAGAAGTTGCAAAGGTTTTATTCATCGCGGGTTCACACCTATTTGATGCGTGTCCCAATTTTAGGGTGGGTCTGCAATTTTAAAAAAGTGTTAAAGGACCGACAGATTCAAGGGTGATTGTGTGGTAGGCGTAAACCCTCAATGAAAAGGTGCAAGGTTGTTAGTGGTCATGGGATCATGAGTTTCCACCACGTGTCCAGTCCGATGAAGTTGGTAAGAAGGTGGGTCCTCTATGCTAGGTGTTGCAAATGTTTTATTTTTTGATTGGTTGCTGAGGAGGTGATGTGGCTGGATATTTTTAAAGCCTGGTTGATCATTCTACTAACTAATGTGAACCACATGATGTGACTGGAAAAAGAAGAATCAACGGTTATGTTTTAAACTTGATGGATTAACCGTTACGATCGTGATATTTGAATTGTTTAAGGGTTTTTTCTAGCAAAAAATAGATTCAATGAACCAAAAGTAACAATGAACTGAATCATATTTTGTTTTGTTCCAAGATGGTTACAGGTGAAAATTGATGAGTAAAGTGCTAGTAGCCATCTTGATCTGATTTGTTTCCTGAAGTGCCATGCCAGTTTAATGTAGAGGACTGATATTTTGAGAAGGGCTACTAGGGTATGATGGTTGTCAGTAATTTCCATGCCCTGATACACGCAAGATTGCTAAGATAGGTTTGGCATTAAAGTTGTTATCTACAACAAGAAGCCTTTGAATTTGTAACCGCAGTTGGCCTGTGATGATAAAAACCCAAATATTGTAAATCAGATTTGATCTGATCCTTCCTGAGTTTTCAGGCTTTCCTGTCTTCTTTTATTTCTTGTTATGTTTGGTTGAATGTATGTGGTTGGAAAACCTAATTTTTCCCTAAATGATCCCAAGCTTTTTGCAGTCCTTTATAAGGATTTCCAAGATCATTTAGGAGGGTTGTCTTTTGGCTGAGTGAGAGGTCTATGTCTAGTCTCTTCTTGGTTTCAGAATACCAGCTATTGATTTATTCTCAGTCTAGGATGTAGCAGGTTTGATATCAGAAAATATTATTATATCAAAAGGAAAACTTCTAGTCTTTTGCATATTATTGAAGTGGTATTGAATCTTGAAGCAAGGTGTTTATAGAGGCATGAATCCTCATACATAATACAACTATCCAATCTCATTTGTCTCCATTTGTATTCATCTCTTGAGTTTTGGATTTTTTGGTCCATTGCATAGAGTTTATCTGTGTATATGTTGTCATTCCTTAGTTCTGATCTAGGATTAGATTAAATGATGCTATGGGTGAAACATAGATTCATTGGATTTGCAAAGGGATTTCTATAAGCAGTGTGGGTTTTGGTATGTATTTTTATGGCTTGGATCTATGACAAAGAATAGTAGTTGGATTCTATATTCTGTAGTGCATTAGAGATTTTGCCCAATAGATAAGGCACTGGTTAGGAATAAGTATATTATGCAGTGATATGTGTTTGATATGGTCTACTTATATCCCCCAAGTTAATCATAACCAATCCTAAATCTTTCAATATATTGAGGTTATAGGGCCATTTTTTCATCATAGCAATGGAGATTCAATGAATGACTGGTTATCATTTAGTACTTTCTTGCTATCAATATTCTTTGTTGAATCCAGTCTTGGTATTGTAAGAAGTGTTTTATTCATTGGATTAGGTGCACCCGCCTTGGTTATGTAGAGCCAGAAGTGTAGAGGGTAGTCTTGTCCCTATAGTTGGTCCAGTTACCTACATATCTCCCCATATTTGGAACTAACCCCTCCTCAAATCTATCTTAGGTATACTAGTCTCTCTCTAAGTGTAAAATCCTTTTCAGGAACCAACACACTCAACCAATATAATAAGTGACCGTTCACAAATGCAATTGGTCTAGCCTATCACAATAAAAAGCCAACAATAATGTGCAAGTCTACAATGTTGAGATGTCATCCAAACATACCTACATAAATAATAGGAATCTACAAATATCATGAGATATGGCCTCCAATATGCACAATTTGGATAAATAATTTTCCATATGAGAATCAATTTGTCCAAATATTTACAAAAATATATGCTCCCAACAATACAAAATAATAAGTATTTTTCCAACAATACTAATAGCCCAGATCTAAATAAACAATTGCACAAATAAATAGTGATAGAAAAATTTAGGAACTAAGATCAATTGTTTAGAAGTGACCAAATGGCCCTTAGAATGAAAAAAAGATTCTATAAAATATAATTTTACTCAAAAATAGGAGTATTTGTACTGAAAACTCATCAGAATGACCTCTCAAACACAATGGTGATGTCTACACAGACTCAATACACACCTAGAAACAATGTCAAGACAAAATCATCTCAAGAAAAGGAGTCTTCACACCTAGAGAACTATGTACCATGTTAGAGTTTTAGGTGACTCTACAACACCCCTAGGATCAAGGAAAGACAAAGATAACTTCAACAAGAGAATGCCAAGAAAGATTGATTCATCGTGCAAGAATGATCAATTACTAATGGACATGAAAATGTACATAGTGAGCCTTTATTATAAAGGCAAGGTGAATATGGATTATTGGATCTTATGCCCTTATAATCATATCATTATAAAGAAGTTGTGGAAGAAAATTCCCTCAATGGTGGCTTGAAGCCTCTAGAAAGAACAAGATAATAGGATATTTAGGGATCAATGAAGAAGTAGCATAGATTTTTTCATGATAATAAAACACCAAATAAAAGAAAACATAAATGTTTCTCTCTTTGGGTATTCAAAAAAATTGTTGAATCTGTAAGAAATGGGGATAAAATAGCTTTGGGGCATCTAGAATGATCCAAATAAGATCAACTGGATAAAGTAGAGTCTCAAGAAAAGCATTGTTCAGAAACCTCCTAAGATGGGATGGGTGAAATACAATTTTGATAGTTATTCCAAAGGAAATCAAGGGAATGCATGTGCAAGGGTAATTTTAAGATATTACATAGGCTACTTGATGGAATCTATAGCAGTAAGCTAAGGTAGAAAGTCCAATAATATAGTTGAGGCTATAGCTCCATGGAAAGGCATTACATTAGCTAAATCTCTAAGACTCGTTAATATAGAAGCGGAAGGGGATTCTAAATTAATAATAGATATTCTTAAAGGAACAATTAAAGGACCCTAGGAAATAAGTGTAATCACCCAAAATTGGTCTTCTAAACCATGGGCCCTAATCTCAATTATTGATCATAATCATAAAAGTCCTAACCCAAAAAATCAATTCAATTCTATCATTAAATCTAATCTAATCATTAAAGTTGCAAAATCATTTAAATCAATTAATTTCTAAATATCAACCTTATCTAGGAAATTAAAATTAATTAAATTAATTAATTTAATTTAATGTCCTAGCACATTAATTAAATTGAACCCATTTTTCCATTTACACATTAAAAAATGAATTAAAAATGCAAAATTGAGATAAATCTCCAAAATTGATAAAAACAAGGAAGAAATTGATAAAATAAGAAATAAAGAAGAATTGAGATAAAAGTGGAGTTGCATAAATCAAATAAGGGGGAAAAACTATTAACTTGAGCATCAATCAGTTTTAACTCCTAATCAGACTAAAAAAGAAACCAATCTACTCAGCTTACATGCTTTAAACTCAGCTTTGGGGAAATTTGGATCGTTCATCCCAAATCAATCTTTACCATCGATTTTATTAGTGTTCCTATAAAACAAAGGTTCCTCCTCTCATTCGATATGTGCAATTTGGAGTAAAGACATTTTGTTGAAGCTATTGTGCAACCTGTTCTATTGAAGACATTCCAAAAATGTAATTTTTTTAGAAAAAATCAATGATTTGCATCTAGAATTTATTTTTTTATGTAAAGACATTCTGTTGAAGATTTTTCAATAGCCATTTTATAATAAAATTCATTCATTTGTGCCCATAATTAATTTTTTTAATGAAAAAACATAAAATTTTTATAAATTACCAAAGAGTAATTAGAAAATTTTGAATTTTTTAGTGTAGGCTCTTGACATCAACACCAACTTGCAATAAAAGTTTTATTAGAAAATTCCTTCATTTGTGTCTAGACTTAAATTTTTAAGAAAAATCATTAAAAAATTATAAATCACCGAAAATTAATCAAAAAAATCTGAATTTGTTACTGTAGACTCTTGATATCAACATAATATAGTTAAGAAATGTTTTTTCATAAAAATAAAATCTAGATGCAAATTGTTCAATTTTTCTAAAAAAATTACATTTCTGGGAAGCTCTTGAAATCCTAACGGGGGTCTATTTTCTATGATTTTAATTTAGATGACAAAGAATGGCTGAAACAAATAGATTTTTGAAAACTGGTCTATTTTGATTAATCGGGTCCCTATTTATTGATTGGATTTAATTGTTGCTAATGCTGACCCTTGCTTGTCCTCTATTTTTCCTAATCTTTTGAATAGCCTTACTTGATTTTTGCAAAACGTTCGTCCAAGATACATTTGAAAAAACTACTCACAAATCAGTTTTGGAATTTGCCTAAGGAGATACATGCAAACATCGTGTCTTCATAATTGTTTTTATTAGCATCTTAATAGGTTCATTTTTGGTGTTTAATTTTTTGTTAGGGGATTATGCTCTTGTCTGTATAGACAATTAGAAACCTAGAAGCATCAAATTCATCATTAGAAATGGATCGGGTAATTGAACATGTATCTATGATGTATTTTTTAAAAGCATAGAGGTAGTAGAGTATGTTCTTATCTGTATAGACAATAAAAAATCCAAACCCTTAAAAAAATTTTGTTTGTTGCATGTGTACCTTTTAGCGAGCTTGTCATTGAGAGAAAAGTCTCATGGGAATGACTCAAGTGGGAATAGGCGAACCCAACCCTTCCAACCCACTATAATCATAAATCTCCTTGAGATTAAAGTCTTAGAGGATGTGGTTATTTATATTCCATATGCTTTGATATGCATAGGGATAAGAAGCCTCAATCTTGCTTGCAGGACTGAGTGATCTAAGTGCTTGTAGGGCTTTTTTGCCTCAATCATATTTACGGGAGTACAAGTGGAATATACTTTGATATGCATAAGGTTGAGAGGCCTAAATCCTATTTACAAGACTACATTATCTAAGTACTCATAGAGATATAGGCCTTAATCATGCTTGCAGAACTACAAGGGATAGCTACGAACAGATGCCCTAACTACGAACCCTGAGAACATAAGCTACTCAATCTTCCTCTCAAAGGTTGATAATCTTTGTGCAAGGGAGATAGTAACTCCCCCAAGACACTTGTCATATCATTCCCCCAATAACACTTGGAGTCATCTAATACAACATTGATAGATTTGTTGTGTCTTCTCCAGTGACTGTATTCTGATTATCTATTGGGTGTGTACCTAAGTCAGCAAGAAAATGTTTTCTTCTTACGCTAATGTCCTTAGACTAGCTTGTGTTTGGATTCTCCTTTATATTGCATGTCTATTGTGCTTATTAATCATTAAATCACTTGACAAACAAACCAAAAACAATTGAAAACCAACACAACATTGGGAAATTGAAAAACTTGGAAACTTGCAAAAAAAATGATCGAAACAATTCAAAACTCAATGGAAAAACCCTCATGTCCTGCACATCTTGATCTCTACTAGCATCATGTCATACAAGTTACTACCCACCTTGATATTCCTATCACTTTTACATATGAGAATACTAGTTTATTATCTAAGACCTCCTTCTATCTCATATGAGCTTGCATTTTGTCATACAAGCCTATGAACTTTTGGGATTAAAGATCTTATTTTGATCCAATTTTTCATTTTCTAACTTGTGTGAATGCTTCCTAATTAGTCATGTGGTTAGTATACCTCTGTCAAATAACTTATATCTATGATTCAATAGCAAATTTACTTGGTTTTTTTATCCTTTTCCTAATCTATGAGCGAACTTATCTCGTCTTCTATGAAATCAACATCAATCTTGTATCAATCCTATTGTCCAAAATTGAGTCATGAGTGTCACCTACTTAGGTGGCTTATCCTTAACTCCGATACCTCATACCCAATTTTTCATCAGGTCTCATCATCTTTATCAGCAATCAAATCTCAATCTCATCATTCATTCATGTTTCAATACAAAGTCACTTACTCATCTTGGATTTGATCTTCATACCTTATAACTCTCAAGATATCAATCACATTAATCTTCCATGCCTATCCAAACAAGAAGCTCTCGTAGACACTCTAAAGAGAGAAAGAAGAAAGACAATCTCAAAATGACTGAAAAGAAATGGGATAAATCTTACACTCTTAGCAACAAGGAAGAAGAGATTCTTATTGTAGCCCTATCAAAATAGATCCTATCTTTGAGATTTGAAATTCAAGACTTAAAGGAAGAAAAGGATACATCATTCACCAAGTCCTCATTGAGATCAATTTTCCCTTCCTTCTATGATCATGATTCATACATATCTTCATCTACCTCAAATAAAAATTTTACTTCACAATCTCACATCAATCTCATCTTTGATCAAGAGCCTACTTCGCAATCTCAAGAGAATCCAATTTTTGATAAAGAATATTTTCTACAGATTTATGATACTCCAATCTATGATCAAGATCTTGAAGAGGACATTACATCACATTCAGTCAAGAGTCTTTAGAATCAGTCCTATGATAACAAATAATCAAATCCCCATGATCTTGAATCCAACATCTCTACAAGTCCATTGGATAGATCATTCACCCCTTTAAGACAATCTTACGAATAAGATTTGGAAGAGCTTCTTGAAAACAATCTCATCATGCTACCTCAAGCCACGCCATGTGGAATCTTATTTATGATTATCTATTGTGCCTATCATAGAATGATGAGCATAAAGCTTTGAATTTCATGGATTTGAAGTATAAAATCTAAGATCTAATTGATGATGAAATAATTGAAATTGAAAATATTAATGAATTATCTAATGAAGATACTACTCACAAGCTTGATTAATGTCATGAATCTATGTCTAGTAATATTTTTCATGCAACTTCTACTTCTTCCAACATGAAATCACCTTATAAAGCATCTAAGCTATCCAAAGGTCCTCCATTGAACAAATAACCTAATGATTTTCATGTCGACTATGTCTACCCTCAAGGGCCTCTTTTAAAAGAGATCCAAGCTAACTTACCTCTTCCTACAAGTCTTTTTCATAGCTCAAAGAGCATGGACCCCAAGCTTCCAGGTGCTTCAATACCTATCAAAGTTTTTCTAAATGATCCTTCATCAGCCCTTAAAACATCTCTCACCCATATCCAAAATCCTACCTTGTCCTTGGAAGTGGCTCCATGTCAAGAGGATAATCCAAAAGGTGAAGAAACAAGTCTTAATGAAGATCTAGATCAATACTTCCATCTCCATCCAAAAATTGACCAATGTACCATATCCCAAGTATTCAATGATAACCAGTCATACCCTTTACCTTCTTTCAAGATGATATCCCTCTATCTCAAGATCCACATATCCCTCCACTTCCTAAGCAAGATCAAGTGCACAACACTCTTCCTATGCTATCCAAAGATCCTTGTGAAGATCAAAGTATCCCCTCATCCTCTTGTTAAAATCCTCCATATACACCTCAAAAATATCTTGTTCTTCCAAATCCTTTGCATAAGAATAAATCCCCTCAAGCTTCAATTGCTCCTATCAAAGCTACTCATGAGCGTATTGGTGTAAAGATGAATCATAAAGATGAGAGACTCAACCACACAATTCACTCTATAGATGTTGATATCCCTATCCATTACCCATTTGCATCCTCCAAATCTATCCTTGGTCCCTATATCCCAAAGCTAAAACCCTAAAACCTTCTATCTATATTGGGTCCTTATATTCAACCGTGCCTATCACTCCTATCTTGTCATCAAAATAACCTATCTCCTATTAAGATCAACAAAGAAATGTGTCATTTAACCCTTCATATCAACCTATCCATATGAACCAGCCATATCATCCTTATTCATCTATAATTCTCAAGTCTTTTGGAATAAATTTGGATGTCAAGCAAAAAAATCAGGAATATAAGAATCCACTTATATATGAAGATCACTATGTCCTATCTAATCGACATGCGAATACAAAGAAAAAAGAACTATTCAAAAGACCACAAAATTTCATCAAGCAAAGAAGAAAGAGACCAAAGAAAATTTGGGTTCCTAAATCCCTCATCGAAGAAGTGCATCTTAAAGCATTCAAAAGAAAAGACAAATCAAAAGCTATTTGGATTCCCAAGTCTCTCTTCAAGGACTTGGAGACAAAATAAAAATCAATGTTGGCATCTAAGCTTCCAAAGGCTTCCACTCCATCTTCTTCCAAATATTTTCCATCACCTCCTACATCAAAGACTAAAGTTGTTCCCTCTAGTTTTCCTCTATCATCCCACTACCCTTCAAGGTGTGTGTTGATGTTGATCTTATCACCCTTTCCACATACTCCTACAAAAATCTTTCAATACCCTATCCCTTATCCAACACCTATGTATGCTTCTTATCCTCCCTTTCACTATCCATCCATCCTCTTCATCCAATCCATCACATAAATCCTTAGTCATTAAATATCCTTACCCTCCATATCATTTATGTTCCATCACCCTATCAACATCCTTGAGCATACCTTTCAGTGGCCTTGGCCATCAAATCATATCTTTCCAAAGGAGTATTATCCAAAGAACATCATGCTTCAGTTCCTCCAAAAATTAGAATATATATATATATATATATATATATATGTATATATATATATATATGTATATATATATATATATATATGTATATATATGTATATATATGTATATATATGTATATATGTATATATATGTATATATGTATATATGTGTATATATATATATATATATATATATATATATATATATATATATATATATATATATATATAGAGAGAGAGAGAGAGAGAGAGAGAGAGAGAGAGAGATGTGCCTTGGTGAAAATCTATAAATAGGTGCCTTGTTAGAAAAAGTAAAGATAAATAAATTCATCCTATGGTGAAAACCACTTCTTGTGGCACCTTGGACAAGTACCATGATGAAAACCTGGCAAATAGGCATCATGCATGATTCTTCCTCTTACACTCTATACTTGGAGGAAAGTCTCATCCATACTACCTCAATCATCACATTCTCCATCCATTCCTTATCATATATCCCACATACATCCATATTCCCTCTTTCACTTTGATCTTGACAAGGTTGAGAAGATCCATGAGGATCACGTATACTAATATCCACCATCATGTCCATCAACTTATTCATGTGCTCTCATCCATGCTACCCTATCATGATCTTTCTTATCTCAAGACAAACCTCACTACCCCTAAGAATCATTGTGATAATCCCAAAACTATTCACTCATAGCTTCCATCGGCCATTATCCTAATCATGTTATCGTATCCATATCTTATCCAAATTGACCCCGTCATCTTGATCAAAATGAAGAATGTAAATTGTAGAATAGGTTCTCATAAGCCTCTTGACATGTCCACTATTTTGGATCACACATTCTTTTATAACATTGGGTCATTATCATATATTCTTGAATGAGGTTAAAATTTATTCAACATCATTCATTTGTTTTAAGGGGGGAAATATGAGATCTATTCTCAAACCCAAATTCCCCACAAGGAGAGCTGATTTGATCAACCTAGAGGTTAATACACAATCAAATCAATTTATGGTTAATATGGAAGAAAGAACAAATCTAATGTTTCCCCTAGGTGGAAAATGTGTTATACTTGAAATTGAAATAATTGAAGTGCAAATACTAACCTTGAATTAGGGCAGATCTGGAAAATGCTGAATTCTGGTTTTTGTATGAACTTTTTGAAGATTCCATCACCTTTCCTGGATTGGAAATGTCGAGGCGGACAAAACCCAAAAATCTTTTCTCCAAATTCACACAGGTCGACTTTGACCTTTTAAAAGGTCAAAGACCACATTATTTATTTGAAGTCTGATTCTGATTCTGCTCGTAGATCCTAAAAGATTGTTGAAAAGGGTATCCAAATTTGCTCTTAGATCTGAGATTTCACACCTGTACCTACAAGAAAATGGGGGGTTTGCCTGGGTCAAACCCCAGTTTAGGAATTAACCTTGAAATTGAATTGAAATATATTGTGCATAAACAATGTAATTGAAACAAATCACCTTGCTTATGTTGAAGTCCTTGTAGAGGATTCAAATCCTCAAATCCACAAGTAAGAATGCTTCAATGAATGTAGGATGTCTCCAATCAATGGTATTTTGATCTTCAACACCAATCTTGATTTGATCTTTGCATATGAGAAGGTTTGAATGAATGGAGAAGGATGGATCTTCAAGGGGGCTCCAAGGAGATTGAATCCTTCAATAGCTAACAATGGAACTCCTTGATGGATGAATGCTTGAAGACTTGCTTGCACTTGAACACTTGAGAGCTTGAAGACTTGAGATCAGATGTGAATAATGGATGTGAAAATGAGAGAGGAAGGCCTCCTTTTATAGTGATCTAGGGCACACTCCTCTAGATGGGCCACCTTGAAGAATTAAATCCCAATTAGGTCCTCACCTTTAGAAAATATACCTTGATTAAATACAATTAAAGGATTTACCATTTTGGAGCCTGAAACAGCCGACCCAGAGGCAGAGAAATAACTTTCCCGAAAGCCAAATTAGTGGAAATTGACAATTTGAAATCCTGGCGGGAAGAGGTCAAGGTCGAGGTCAACTTTGACCTGAGACCCTAACTTGTCCAAATTCTACAATAGGGGTTCCAGAGATGCCAAGAACTTAGAAATTGATATTTGAACAGGACCCAGTGTCAGGAACAGATAGAAAATCCTCGGAATGATGTGATGAAGGACTAGGAGGTCTCATTTCTGAATCTTACCTAGAAAATAGAGCCATGGAAGAGGGAAAATCAGGAAGGTCCTTAAGACCTTAACCCCAATTTCACCTAGAATGAAGAAATCAAGTGCGGAGAAGAAGTGGAAAGTGGGGGAAAGCCAAATACATGCAAAGACCCAAATTAAGGTGCTTAACATGACCCCAAACCACTTACTCAGAGGGCTAAATGCTCTTAACATGGAAGTGATTCCATTTTAAGATGATACATTAAGCCCCCACTTTAGAAAGAGTATGGACTCAATGCAAACTCTTGGTAAAGGAGATAAAAATAACAAGATAATCTTATCATAATCTAAGGGACAAAGAGAAATCCCAAGCCCCCAGGGACTCAAGTCTTCATCGACTCTTAGATCATAGATAAGAGAGACATCTCCAAAGAGAAAAAGAAAAAGTGTGATTACCTCACCCAATGAGAAATTATGACCCATTGTGAACCACACAGGAAAAAGGTGCAACTAGAAAGATGGAATTGAACCGCCTAGTGAATGTGGCTACTCACTAGTCAACCCATCAAGGATTTATCCTTAGGAATATTCTATTCCATAAGAATAAAACCAAACATAAAAAACAAAAGAGATCCAGTCTTAAGGACAATTTCGACCTTAAGGGATCACAATATATGTGTACTTGAAACTGGAGGGATCAAGAGATCCTAATATAAATCCATACTTTAAGGATTAGTTCTTAATCCAAAAAGAAAGTTTGGAAAGTAAATTTAAAGTGTGTGTCTTCCTCAGGATTTAGCAACTTATGTGTGTTACCTTTAGAAGATTTAGCATGTTTTGAATTTTTCATAAGTGCATGTGTGTAATAAATGAGCAGAGCATATGCCCCCACATTAAAGTCATTGATGACACTTTAATAGGAGCAATGGATTTAACAAAAACATAAACAACTTCACTGATTACGTTTCCACATCGAGATGCCCCTAGAAAAAGACAAATCAAGGGAAATATCACAGAAACATACAGAGAACACGGAAGGGATCTACCTACCATGGGGTCAGTATGATCATAAGATAATATATATATGATATTATTGCAAATGAATTGACATGATTCCCCAAAGGAAGTAGAACTACAATCACAAAGGAGGAAAGATTACATAAGATATATGAAGGAGAATCTTTTCGGACCATGACATGGAGACCAAAAAGAATTAGTGCTACCATATCTCGAATCCAAGCAGATTACACAAGGAAACATTTACAAACAATATCACAGTTACAACATAACATTGAACAACACATAGAAGAATAGAGATACATATAGAGGAACTTGAACAACAGTTTCAATTCCTTCATCACCTTGTACCAACTGAGTAACAAGGATCATATAAAAGAATCTAACAACATTTAGCAATCACATTACGGGAGAAGCACAATACAGCAGGCAAACACACAACAAAGCTACCACGAAGAACAAGCTGCTCAAGCGTGCTGCCGAATTTCCACATCTTGTTGTATATCATTTAGGGTAGGTGGGTAACTCGCAAGAGGGACTATATCCAACGTAGTAGGAATGATAGCCAGTTCCAAACAAGGATCCTCTTGAGAATCACTATGTTCGATACTAGGTGTAAGAGTCAATTGAGATGAAAGCATATTTAGCAAATCAATGTCAATGTCAATATTCTCATATTCATCATTAACATTATCAGTATCATCAAGAGTATCTTCGTCATCCAAATTAATCAAAATAGGATCTAAGATACGAATAGAATCATCATAATCATGCATGTGAACATCATTATTAGTAACAACATTTTCTAATACATTATGCATAGGTTTATCCAAAGAAGGTAAGGATCTTTTAGCTTTAGCATGAGCATAATGCTTTTTATGATGTTCATTAGCAGATCGGTTATGTTTTCATTTATTTGAAATAGGATGAGAACTAGGAGGAACAATCATAGGATCCTTCACAGGTTCTATAGGAAGATCAATAGGATTATCAACCATAGGAGGAGCAATCACAGGATCTTTGATAGATTTAGTAGGAAGAACTTGATTAACAGAACAAGAAGCCATAGTTGAAGGAGGTATTGAAGGTGTAGGTAAAAGACCATGATTAAGATCCATAGGAGGTATTATTAATTGAAGAATCTTATGATGCTTATAAGCTTGATATGATCGAAAAAGATTATCAGGGTGAGGAGGACATGAATTAGGTAAGGAAGGCCAAAATAAATCTAGAGTAGCACAATCTCTAGGCCTAGAGGGTTGATATAGACTATGATTGATCATCTTCACTTCACCATCATGAATGAACTTAAGACACTTATGGATGGGGGAAGCAACAACATGCATGGAAATTAACCAAGGCAAACCTAGCTTAACTTGAAATTGATTAGAAGTAGGAACCACAACAAAGGTAGTGTTCACACGTTTTCCAAAAAGTTCAACTGGTAAAGTAATAGAACCAAATGAGGGATAAAGAAAACCATTACAAGTTTGAATCCAAACATCCGATGTATCATAGAAGTTGCATTGTAATCTTTTCATAAAAAGATTTTCTTCAGTGATAACATTGACTAAGGAGGTAGGATCAACAAGATAACCACGAGTAGGTATCTGAGCAACCCTAGTAGCAATGTAAAGGGGACCATCAGGAGCCTTAATAATCTCAGAATCATCAAAGGTAATCAAAAGTTCCTGAGGTCTTTTATCCTTAAATTGTTGTCGAGGTTTAGGTTGAGGTTTCACTTTAGGTTTAGGTTTAACTAGAGGTTGAGATTGAACTTGAGGTGAAGGTTGAGGTGGAGATATAGGCTTAGCAACATGCTCCACTTGATTAATGACATGATTAAGATCATCCATCTTTGAATCATATACAATTTCCATAGCAGATGGTTGAGCAATAGTATTAGTATCATGCGTAGGTAAAGAATTCATATAGATTTGAAGGTTCTGATTAGGAGGAGAGACAGATTGATTCCCATTACTATCCAGATTATCAACAGATAAAGCTTTAGCATCAATGAGATCTTGGACCTTATGTTTTAAAGAATAACATCTCTCAGTATCATGACCATTCTGACGATGATATTGACAAAAAGCATTTTGATCAAAAGATTTAGATGCAATCGTAGTAGGTAAAAGAGTTCGAATAGGAGGTAAAGTAATCATATTAGCAGCTAACAACCTATTCATAATAGCATGTAAAGTTTCAGAGAGGGGAGTAAATGTACGATTTAATTGAAAAGCAGTGGATGCAGAAGTGGCATTATGAGATGCAACAACAACCTGATCAGCAACTACATTCGCTTGTTTGATTATCTTGACATAATTGTTGAATTTTTGAAACTTATTTGGATTAGGAGCAGCATCACTCTTATCAACTGGAATAGGAGCCATTGGAGTGTTGCTCTCAAACTGACTCACTTGTAATTGATAATGATGAAGCGCTGCACAAAGTTGTTGAAAAGAGGTAAATTCAGTAAGAAGAATCTTATCTCTAATATCCTTTTGCAAGTTTGAAATAAACATACGTTGAATATCAATATCAGGAACATGATAGGAAATTTGAGCATGCAAATGCTTAAATCTACCAATAAATTCAGTTAAATTTTCTTTAGCACCTTGTTTACAATGCATTAAATCAGTCAAAGACACTTGCGGACCAATATTGTTTTGAAATTGTTGAATAAAGGCATTAGCAAGTTGTGGAAAGGAATCAATTGAATAAGGAGGCAAGGAACAATACCATTGTAAGGCCTTGTCACGAAAGGTTTGAGCAAACAATTTGGCTAAAATCCTATGGTCATGAGCATAATCGCTACAAAGGATTTGGAATTTTTTAACATGATGAACAGGATCTCCTTTTCCATTATAATTCTCAAGATGAGGCATATCAACTTGCTAAGGAACAGGAGTTCGGATAATATCCCGGGACAAAGGACTTCCCATGTCACATGTAGGAATACTAAACTTGTTTTGAGTTAAGAAAGCAAGTTGTTGTTGTAAGGATGATATAGTTTGAGCCAAACTGATGATGGTGGAATCATTAGAGGAAATAGGAGTAGCAACATTAGACACACTAGGTAAAGTGTAAGAAGCTACAAGAATAGAAGACACAACTAGAGGAACACTAGGAACTACAGTTGAAAGTGGAGTGGAATAAGTGAAAGAAATACTATGATATGAAGGTTGTGATGTAGGAAGGGACACATGAGGAACACTCATAGGAATAGAGGGAACCATCACAGTCACCAAAGGAGGAGTATAGATAGGAATACTAGATAAAGGATTAGAAGGAAGTTCAACACTAGTGATAGGAGCAGTGAAACCTAAATTTTGAGCCTCTTGAGTTAAAGGTTTAACATTGGAATGCACAAGATGAGTAATACCATGCAAGAGATTAACACCTTGATCACTATCACAGAGAACTTTCTTAAGAGCCTCTATAGCTTGAATAAAATCTTGACCATGGTTTTCTTGAAGAAGCCAATTACCCATTTTATCAAGTTCAGTGGAAATTTTTTGGACTTGTTCAAGAGGAACCCTTAAAGCATCATCCTCATCATGAGATGAGTGAGAAGAATTCTGCTCCATAGTAGGATTAGAATCATGAAGAATCAAGTTATCATCGGGGATCCTAAGGAAAGGAGAAGATTCAGGGTCAAAGGCACCCATGAGTCTATGACTTCTTCTAACTGGAATGTTATAAGTAGGACTAGTGGTAGTAAAGCTCATAAACCAATATAATGAAAATGAACTAAACTAAAAACACATAAAGCATGAATATGAAATCTAATTAGCATACAAGATCAATCACAAAGGACAAATCTAATAATAACAAGATAAAAGGAAATCTAACACCAAAAAGAAAGAGAGTAAGCTAGTCGGGTTCACCAAAATGAATGAGGTTAAAATGTATTCAACATCATTCATTTGTTTTAAGGGGGGAAATATGAGATCTATTCTCAAACCCAAATTCCCCACAAGGAGATTCGATTTGATCAACCTAGAGGTTAATACACAATCAAATCAATTTATGGTTAATATGGAAGAAAGAGCAAATCTAATGTTTCCCCTAGGTGGAAAATGTGTTATACTTGAAATTGAAATAATTGAAGTGAAAATACTAACCTTGAATTAGGGAAGATCTAGAAAATGCTGAATTCTAGTTTTTGTATGAACTTTCTAAAGATTTCATCACCTATTTTGTACTGGAAATGTCGAGGCGGACAAAACCCAGAAATCTTTTCTCCAAATTCACACAGGTTGACTTTGACCTTTTAAAAGGTCAAAGACCACATTATTTATTTGAAGTCTGATTCTAATTCTATTAGCAGATCCTGAAAGATTTCTGAAAAGGGTATCCAAATTTGCTCTCAGATCTAAGATTTTGCACCTGTACCTGCAAGAAAATGGGGGGCTTTTGGTTGTATGGGGGGTTTGCCTTGGTCAAACCCCAATTTAGGAATTAACCTTGAAATTGAATTGAAATATATTGTGCATAAACAATGTAATTGAAACAAATCACCTTGCTTATGTTGAAGTCCTTGTAGAGGATTCAAATCCTCAAATCCACAAGTAAGAATGCTTCAATGAATGTAGGATGTCTCCAATCAATGGTATTTTGATCTTCAACACCAATCTTGATTTGATCTTTGCATATGAGAAGGTTTGAATGAATGGAGAAGGATGGATCTTCAAGGGGGCTCCAAGGAGATTGAATCCTTCAATAGCTAACAATGGAACTCCTTGATGGATGAATGCTTGAACACTTTCTTGCACTTGAACACTTGAGAGCTTGAAGACTTGAGATCAGATGTGAATAATGGATGTGAAAATGAGAGAGGAAGGCCTCCTTTTATAGTGATCTAGGGCACACTCCTCTAGATGGGCTACCTTGAAGAATTAAATCCCAATTAGGTCCTCACCTTTATAAAATATACCTTGATTAAATACAATTAAAGGATTTACCATTTCGGATCCCAAAACAGCCGACCCAAAGGCGGAGAAATAACTTTTCCGAAAGCCAAATTAGTGGGAATTGACAATTTGAAATCCTGGAAGGAAGAGGTCAAGGTCAAGGTCAACCCTGACTTGGTCAGGGTCGAGGTCGACTTTGACCTCAGACCCTAACTTGGCTAGATTCTACAATAGGGGTTCTAGAGATGCCAGGAACTTAGAAATTGATATCTGAATAGGACCTAGTGTCAGGAACAGATAAAAAATCCTTAGAATGATGTGATGAAGGACTAGGAGGTCTCATTTCTGAATCCTACCTAGAAAATAGAGCCATGGAAGAGGGAAAATTAGGAAAGTCCTTAAGACCTTAACCCTAATTTCACCTAGAATGAAGAAATCAAGTGTAGAGAAGAAGTGGAAAGTGGGGGAAAGCCAAATACATGCAAAGACCCAAATCAAGGTGCTTAACATGACCCCAAACCACTTACTCGAAGGGCTAAATGCTCTTAACATGGAAGTGCTTCCATTTTAAGATGATACAAGTCTATCTGGCATTGCACCATTGGCTTACATTGTGATATCTATTTTTCCTAGCTTTTTTAATCTTGAGGAGACTATCCTTGAGGGTCGCATTCACTTGCTTCATCTATTAGCTTACTTATCTACTTCTGATCCATCATCTTGCTCATCCCTATGTGATGTCCTAAACCTTTCTAAACATTGGGTTCAAACCAATGTGATCTTGCTTGAGAACTGGTAATCTTTAAAAAAGCTAAAAATTGTAAAAAGTCTTGAAAAAATCTAAAAATAACATATAAAATCTTGAAAAAATATCAAAAATAGTGAAAAGCGTAAAAAATATGAAAACAACAAATAAAGTCCTGAAGAAAATGATAATCCTGGTGAAAACTTGGTAAACAAGCACCTTGATGAATAAAAAAAATCAAAAAGCTCAAAAATACAAAAACAAAAAAACAAAAAAATAAAATTGAAAAAGAAGAAAAAAGTGCCTTGATGAAAACTTGGTAAACATTCATCTCGGCAGCAAAAATAGAATCTTTGCCAAGTAGCGAAAACCTAGTAAACAGGTGCCTCTTGTACTTTAGCCCTCCATCTATCAACACATTTCTTTGGCATTTCCTTCTTTCATAAGCTTTAGTTTGTGCATGTCTTTCAATTGCTTTTGTGATACCTTTGGTTCTTCCTAGAACCTTCATGGCTTGAAACTGATCAACGTCTAATTCTTAGGGAAATTGAACCATAATAGGGGGCAATGTACTAACCATTCAGCCAAGTCATCCTTGTGTCAGTTAATATTCTTCCAATCTAAGTCAGTTTCCTGGCTCCTAACTAATGAAGGTTTTTGGCCACTAACATCCTAAACACACAAGACAATGTAGACAATCATATCTATGACATGAAAACTATCATTTAAACTGATTAAACTATGTTGAGATCTTATTTGTATGCTATCTGTTAAATTTAATTTTCGCTTATTATTACCTCTGAGAAACTCAAGGATGTCTATCTTAAGAGAAGCAATGACTAGGGGCATATTGATTTTCTTTGTTTTCTTCTTGTGGGTGTGGCTACAATGATCTAGAAATGCCAAGTAAACTGGGTGTCTATGGTAAGAGCCTTCGTCACGATCTGAATGTCACATATACCTTGAGCCTCTTTATTTGTACGCTACAGTGAGGTTGGAGATTATCCTTGTCTATCCTTGAGTAATTTCTTATTACTATTGCAATCTGAATTTCTACCCAAATATGTGAACTATGGATCATTGTGGGTATACAATACTAAAATCTATTCTAGACTATGAATGATAAAGGGCCATTGCGGATAGAACAATCACTATTGTATAGGAAATAAAGAATATCTATCTTGTTTGGCGTGTTTGAATGCAAGAGACATTTAGGTCATCTTGGTGTTTTATGCCCTAGTATTTATGATTTGTTGGCAATATCAAAAGGAATTGACATTCAGGTCATCCCAACTTTGCGCCTTGGTGCTTATGCCTGATTCTGACACTCAATCTGATTATGTCATATTCATATCCTCATGGTAGTATTTCAAGTAAGGGTTGTATCGACATTCTGTGTTCTAAATTCTCAATGATAAAAAAGACCATCTCAAAATCAGTGACTAAAGTCCTAGTTTTCATTCATGTTAGATTTGCATTTTAAGTTTTTTAGCATGATAGCATTTCTTTTTAATTGTATAAATCTTATGAGAGTTGGGACTTATATTGAAATTCACATTGACGTTCTCATTATTTTCTCACAACTGGTTGACTATATTTTCAATATCATTTCTAATTAAAATAAGGTGATTTTTATTAATCGAATTGTCTGGAATCACTATGGTACCTTGTCATATTTTGGTTTCGCTCTTGAGGGGGCATGATCAATGTATCATTGATTTAGCATCATTGCAAAGATCGATCTTTGAATCAAGAAAATATTTCAAAATCTTCTTCACCAATCAAATCTAATCAAACAAGACCTCATTGTTAGGGACATCTCAACTTCATTAGAATCCATATCAAGTTGAGGTTCTTCAATTCTTCTGAATGAGTGATTTCATCGCTTCATATCAAATCAATCAAACATACATCTAATTTGTCGCAACCAAATCTCTAGGGACATGTCAGGTTCATCAGGACCCATATCAATCTAACATCGTCTTCTTGATCATCAAGTCTCTAGGGGCATATCAGGTTCATCATGACCCATATTAATCGGATATCATCTTCTTAATCTGGTAATTGGCTTCATCGGGAGCCATATCAAGTTAATTATCTTAATCAGTCTCTTAATAGTAATCAATTTCATCGCACCACATCGAGCTGGTAATTCATTCAAACCAAATCTTTGGTTTAAGAGTTCTTCTAACATTGATCAATTTCATCAAAATTTATATATCAAATTGGTTATTTGTCGTTATCATTGGACAGATGTTCAGTTTCATTGCTCCATATCAAATTGAATATTCTAAATCTTTCCAACAATTGATTTTAGTTCAATCAAGTTCAGTGTCTGTATCTTCCAAATCATCAATCAATCTTCATTCAATCAAGCTCGAAGTTGGTTTCTCTTTCTTAGGAATAGTTTCATCACTTCATATCAAACTATTCTACGCTTCAATATCACATGTTCTTTGAATCAATGCACTACTCGCACATCAATTCAAAGAGGGGCAAATGTAATCACCCAAAATTGGTCTTCTAAACCATGGGCTCCTAATCTCAATTATTGATCATAATCATATAAGTCCTAACCCAAAAAGGCGATTCAATTATATCATAAAATCTGATCTAATCATTAAAATTATAAAACCATTTAAATCAATTAATTCCTAAATATCAGCCTTATATGACCATTAAAAATAATTAGATCAATTAATTTAATCAAATGTCCTAGCACATTAATTAAATTGAACCCATTTTTTCATTTACACATAAAAAAGGAATTAATTTGAATTAAAATACAAAATTGATAAAAACAAGGAAGAAATTTATAAAAACAAGAAATAAAACAGAACTGAGATAAAGGTGGAGTTGCATAAATCACATAAGGGGAAAAAAGTTGGTAACTTGAGCATCAATCAGTTTTAACTTCTAATCAAACTAAAAAAGTAACCAATTGACTCAGCTTGTATTCTTTAAACTCAGCCTTGGGAAAATCTGGATCATTCATCCCAAATCAACCTTGACCATCGATTTTATTAGGGTTCCTATAAAAGAAAGGTTCCTCATCTCATTCAATATGTCCAGTTTGGAGTAAAGACATTTTGTTGAAGCTATTGTACATCAACTCAAGGGTTTGCATATTCTTATTATTTAGTTGTTATTTGCATATCATATTTAGCTTAAAATCATGTTTCTTTCATAGAATATAGCTTAACTCAATTATCTTATTTGCATCCAAAAATCCAAAAAAAATAGATTGGTATTGCATTTCATTTTAATCCTTCATTTCAATTATTGTCTATAGTTACCGAAGGCTCGAAAAATCTAAGACCACCATACTCACATTGAATAGAAGGTAATACCTGTCGATTTGTATGGTTTTTCTATATATTTACTTATCTGAGTATTGATCACCTAACAATGTATGCAAGGATCTATTGAGTGTTTGTGATTGCAGCTTGCAGGTACAAATTTCACACACACAATAAGATCCTTGATTGAAGATAGCATAAAAACCTTAAAGAGCTTCCTTCAAAGGAAAATTCAACACATATACAAGGAGGGAAATGCAATTGTCAACTACCTAGCAAATGAAGATATCTAGATTCAAAGTTGAAGTAGTTAGACCATCACAAACATCCTGCCAAATATCAAATGAAGTTCATATCTATTAATTTTATTAAATGTAGGGAAATGCCTAAGCTAAGGTGGAGAAGGCTTGATAAAGAGATGAGGTGCAAAATTGAAGTCATGTATTTTTTATGATTAATAGATGGCATCATCAAAGAGTAAGCCAATGTACTCTTCTCTTAATTGGAAAGGCTAATGACCTTTTCACTAAGAAAAAAATAGTTATGGGCAAAGAAATAAATCCCACCAAATTTCAAACTTGAAGTTCAAAAATGGTGTCTCATGTGAGAAGGGATATATGAAGCATGAAAAATCAAATTTCTAATCTTGCAATTTTGGGGGAAGATTTACTTGCTATAAATTATCTCACTTCCCAAAGGAGTATCATAATTATATTTACTACCAAAGGACTATGGTTATTAAACAACTTCAAGAGTATCATTCTAGGGCAAAAAAGAGCATTTGTAAAGCTAGTATAGTAAAAATTAGTAGATTTTTGCATTCGACTCTAAAAAAACTTGGTAAAATGGACGACCCTTGTAAGTGCTCTGAACCATTTAATTGTGGGGCTCCGAAGAAGAATTTGGATCTTTGGGATCATTTGTGCAATCTAGTTTGGCCCTTTCTTAATGGATATGCAAGGATATAGTGATTCTCTCACTTCAGAATTTACCAATTCTTGGTCAAAGGGAATGGTTATGATGGGTACCCTACTATTTGTGGTCTCTCCACAAATTATAGTTGAAGGAATGGATCTAGAGAATATTGGCATGATGATTGTCAAGAAGAGCTTTGAAGACTATCAAAAGCTTCATTGACAAATTTTTGGAGGACGATGAGTAGTTCAAGAGGCTCCAAAATGGGTATAATTGTTTGAATCTCCTCCTCCTTATGCCATAGCTAGTTTGCATATCATGAAATATTTTACTCTTGAGAGTGGATATATGACTTTTCATGAGTATCACTTCCCCATGCTAAACCATGTTAGGCATAGGGAAAAGATCAATGTTCCTTTCTCCTTATTTTTATCTTTGCAACAAAGCATAAAGAAAGGAGTTTCCCTGGTGCTTCACCAAGGTATAATATGGTGTTGTACAAACATGCTTAGGCTCTTGATCCGCATAGGAACCCTCTACATTTAGATCAACAAAATCAACACCCTTCTCCTCCCCCTCCCAAACAACCAAAACGAAAGACTTTATATCATGATCCTAAAGCCAAGATATTGGCCACCCTTCTCCTCAAGTTAGTGAGTTGCTTAAGGTTGCCCCTAAAAAGTGTAAAGCCCCTTTTAACCATCTTAGATCTTCTAGAAAGAAAACCCAAAAGGGGTCCCATAAAAAATGAGTCACCATTACCATTATTGAAGACAATGAGGAGAAACAACAAAAAGGAAAAGAGCCCAGAAAAGAGTTTGTGGGGTCTCACTTGGGGGGGGGGGGGGGGGTTGAAGATCTGCCAAGCTAGCTAAGGTTGCCTCAACTTCAAAACATAAAGGCAATAAAATCACTTTTGAGGATGATGAAAATGACAACTCATAAGGGAAGGACGACTCTATTGTAGAGGAAGATAGTAAAGAAGAGGTTTATGAGGAAGAAGAGGTTAGTTTCTAGAAGGAAAACATAGAATATGAGGACACTAAAGGGACCCCCCAAGAATGAGGGATCTATAAATGAAGATATAGAAATATCTAAAGAGGAGGATGTCCTGCATAATATTCAGGAAAATGAAAAGGACGGAGGGAACAAGGAGACTATTTTGAGACTAAAATAAAGAAGGTGAATCTACTAGAAAATATGGTTGAGAGCAACAAGGAAATGTAGGATTATTTTATGTCCTTGATAAGGATTACAAAAGAGATTATAAATACAATTATTATGGGGATGTCCACAAGCAAGTCTACAATCAAAAGCAACTCGAGAAGAGAGGCAATATCAAAGGAACCAAAGGTCTAGGGGCATCAAGTTGAGTAGATGGGCAATTAGAAGAAAAAATAAAAAAACCTCCAAAAGTATTAGGACCTCATTGATGTCCCTAAGAATTCTATTTAGTCATGTTCTTTGTATCTTATTTTTTTATGACGGGCCAATGTACCCTAACTATTTGTCATATTATGAACTTTTTAAGTATGCTTATGGTTTACTCTAAAGACATTAACTATTGCAATGTTTAAGTTTAATTACAAGATGTTTTGGTTAAAGTTCTTATTACTACAAGTATGGTTAATATTATTTTCATTTGGATAAGCTTGCACTCTAGCAGGGTTAGGCTCTGTGTTGTTTAGCGTTAGGAGTCCCCTATGTTGTTCAATGCTTGTCATTCATTGATGGTTGTTTATTTATCTCTATCATTCCTTTTGTAATGGGATCAAGTCCCTTTCAATATTAATCTAACAGAAAATATATACCCATTCCTATCATGTTGCAACAAATTTCATCCAAACCCATTCACAAATGAATCCCCAATACAAAATCCAAAATTAAAGCATAACCCTGATTTTCATGTTCTCAAAATTTCTAAAAACAAAGACTTGCCATAAAAAATGAACGAATTCCTTCTAAAACCCAATTGACTTTTTTTTAATTGAAAAAGATAAATAATATTTTTTACTTTCAAAATACTCAACTTATGCAATGCATTTTAAATGACTATAAATAAGACACAAATAGCGTTCGAATATTAAATTACCAATTCATCCATAATACTCACTTTCACATTAAAATTTTACGGAAAAACATGAATTAGCACAAACTTCAAACACTCTACACTCGTACATATTTTTTTAATGCACAATTTTTTTCCTTAATTTTACTCGTCGAAGAGGTCGCTTTGGACTACCAATACCATAACAAACCATGGCAGCTAATCGAATAACTGTTTTGAGATGCTCAACTTAATTGAAACAAATTATGATGATGCTTCCGTCGCCTTGGTATAGTACACAGAATATACTACGTTATCGACTTACTCGATCTATGGCTTGGGAAACCTGCAATTAGTAAAGAACAATAAATTAAAAACATAATTTAATCCCAAAAACATTTGACAATTACATGAAATGTGCAGAAAACCAATTTAATGAGATCTAATATTTACCTCTCTGTCCCAGTCACAACGATACACAATAATTGCCAGAACAATGGTCTGAACTGCTGTACCACATATCATTCCAGTCCATATCCCCTGCAATATAAAAATTGGGACACCATGCGTTCAATATGAGAAAGTAAGGTTGAAATACTCAATCAATTTACACAACGTATCGAAGCCTCGGTAGGAAAAAGGAAATCTGATAAACTGTACAATAAACGCAGTGCATAATTGATCCAGAACAATGCGTTAGAGAAACAATCTAGATTTATCTACTTTTCTCCCATGTCTTATTATTTGGTGACCTTAAAACTTGTTCATAATTAATACTAATAGAGCTTCAATATTTTTTGCTTTCTTTCATTCCAACTAAGAATCGTTGGTTGTTGGATAGTTTTCATTGTATGGCAGTTGACTATACTCCATGAACTAGTCATTTTTTGGGTGCTACATTAGTAAAATATTATTGACTCACTGGGGATTTCATTTAGTTGATTCCCCTTTAGAAGCAGAGGGAAAACAAAGAATTCTGCACGAAGACTCAATGCAGACCTGAACAGGAAGGTATACAATTAGCATTGTAACTTTGAAAGAAGTGAAAAGATGTGAAGATATGAGGGCAGCCATTGTGTAGCTAAGTTCAAGGCTCCTAGCCGTTGCACCAGAAAGCTCTGATAAGTGTGAGTATTAACAACTATCTACATTCTTAAATATAATATTAAGTTATTTCGTGAGCATTGTATAAATATGATATTCTGGTCCCATAAGCTCCAGAGAACCTTCTTTGTGAGAGAAATTTCATTTCATTTTTATATTAGCCAAAATCCCCTGTTTAAAACTTTCTCTGTGAGAATCTCCTTGAAAGAGGTAGTACTCACCACAAACTCCCTGTTTAAACACCCAACCAAGAATCACTCCAAAAGGGATACCAATCACATAGTAACATCCAATATTGATGTAAGCAACAGAAGATTGCCACCCTGATCCCACTGCTACCCCTGAAACAGAATAAGGAAGACTGCAGAGTTAGTGTCATATAAGAGTAGCAGGTAAATTTGACCTGTTCAGTGCTCATAAATCTTATGGCAATTGAAATATTTAGAGTCCTCTTGAAATACAACGTTTACACCATCATCTATTTCTCAAAGAGATGCTTAATTCAAATAAGTTGGAGGGAGAAAAGGCAGGGCTTTGAAATTCTGATCAATACTTATAGAAACAGGAAGTTGAGTTGCTTTACCTGACAGGACTGGCTGGATACTGTTAAAGAGGACAGTAAAGCTCAACAAAATGGACAATTTAGAGACCGCTTTTATAATTGTGGAACTACTTGTGAAGGCCAAAGCAAATTCCCGGCGAAGCACAACAATGAGCAAACAAAAGACAAGGCCTATCAAAGTCGAAGTAGCTGCAGAAATTATCACTGCAAATCTGGCTCCTTTGCCATTTCCAGCGCCCAGCTCATTGGCCACCCTCACACTGTATTTTTTAAACCAAACAAATCCATACAACAATCAATCCAAGGCACAGTAGAAGACATACAAATTTTTTGACATTATAATATTAACTCACTTAAAGCAGAATTGTAAGAAATTGTAGGAAAGAGCAAGAGATCTAGTTTAATCTAATGAGCAAAGTGTGAGGAAAATCATACCATGAGATAACCAAAACTAGAAGCATTCACCAACAATGAGACAATATTTTGAAGGGGTAAAAACATAAAAAAACCCTCGTGATATTATTATGAATGGGCCAAAAAGCCTAAGAGAGAGAGAGCAAGAAAATGAGAGCAAAATGCTCATACAATGCTTCAAGAGAGAATGAGAAAACTATGTGATGCTAGAGAATGCCTTTAGAAAAGAGAAGAGAAGCATCTCTTAAGAAGAGATGAGAGGAAAGGAGTAGAATGTAACTCCCATGTGCATGTGAACCACATTCATAATGTGTGTGCCACTTGTGCTATTTCCTCTTAAGGAGGAATCTAAGAAAAAGAAAATACAAAAAGGAAATATGTCCTCACACATGGAAGAAGAGGACAAAATAACTTGTAGGGATTCTATAGGAATCTCCTACTTACATAAGAAAATAAAATACCTTGGTTTATAATAAAACACCAAGGAAAGATTAATTCTAACAAGAATTTGTAACCAGTGACAGTTTGGATTTGTTATACATTACAGAGCTAATAGTTATATCCAATGGGGGAAATAGCCGTAGGCGGTGTATCCTAAAATGTCTGGGCCTGCAATCAATTGTAGTTATTCTAAATTGCAGGTTCAAGTTCTGAGTTTGGGTACATTGATGTTTACTTTTTTAACTGGGTTTGGGTATTACTGTACAAAATATAACTAATAAAAAAATCCATTACTGGCACAAAATATACAAAACCAAACTTTCTTGCCAATCAAAAGAAACTACATTGGTTATGGAAAGACAAGATTTGTCCATATTGTTGCCAATGGTGCCTATCTAGCTTTTAAATTAGGGCAGTGATTTGGATGCAGGTCAATAGCTTGCATTAGTTTTATGATATTTTCTCTGGTAATACTGGTGGATATTGATTTCTGTTAAGGAAAGTGGACCAAAAATACACGATTTAATGTATAACAACCTTCCTCTTGATACAAATGCCGAAAATGAAGAGTGTAGCCTTTGGCACATTCTAGTAACCGATTATTGTTTTATAAAAAATTGATTAGATGATGTGATTCCAAATGAACACAGCAAGCCCTGCAACATAGGGTCCTCAACTGCGTACATAGCTGCTTAGCCAAAAAATTGTAAGGGGCCAATTTAAAAAATTGAATATGTTGTGAAGTTTTCATACCATCGTCCCAAAATATTTGGGGACCCCCAATTTTTTTTGAGCAAGCCTTGGCAATTTTTCCTAGATCTAAGAGTTTGGGCGCCTTAGCGAATTTTGGGCGATCTAGAGATTTTGGAATGAGAATTTTACACCTTGGATGTTTTTAAAAGTGCCTGGGGGGTATTGCTTGTTTTCACCTTGTGCGAAACGTCGGTTTTCCTAAATGGTCGATTTTGTCTTTAGGCCAAATGAAATTCAATGAGAACATTTTCTTTTCGATGTTAGAATAATATCTAGTGGGATAAAATTTCAAATTTTGGACTTGGGTGAATTTTGAAAATTGATGTAATTGAAAAACTTGAACATTTTCAAAATTTATTTGTGAATTTGGATTTTTTGGGAAAATCTTGTAAATTGTTGGTGGAGAAAAGTGGAAAATTAAATAAAAATTTGATATTAAATTGCCAAATTTGAGTTTAATTGCCAAATAGAGATAATAAATTGCAAATATAAAAAATTAAATTGCCAAATGGAAATTAAATTGCTAAATGATTTTTTTAGGATTGCAAATTAAAAAAAAATAAAAATTGTCAAGTGGGATTTTCAAAATTTTAAATGAGAAATGAATAAATGAAAATTTGAAATTGTTTGAATTGTGATTGGCTTGCAAATTTTAATTAATTTTGGTGAGGTTGTTGAGATTAAATGCATTTTAAAATCATATTTTTGGGCTGAGTGTTTGTAATTTAGAAATTTAATTTGGGCTTCTTTGTGTGTTAAATTCAATGTATTTTAAGGCCTAAGAGGTGTGAAATTCAAGGCAAGTTATTGGGTACACAATGGGGAAGGTTTAAAGCTATATTAGAGGCCTAAATGACCTTTTTTCAAAATTTTAATTTTTGGGCCTTTGATAATTTCGGATTTGGCTAATTTAAATCCATAATTTTGCACAATTCAATGCAAGTGGCTTTCTTAATTTAAATCTGCCCTTTCCTTAAATTAATTTAATTTTTTGGGGCCATGGCTTGGTTAATTTCAATGTTTAGGGGCCTCATATGGATTATTTTTTTGAGTGGCCCAATTTCATTTTAAAAAGGAAAATTAACATGCTATTGCACAGATTTTTGTTTTTGCAATGCGCTGGCCCAATTTTAAATTAAAATTAAATACTCAAGGCTATGTGATTTAATGCATTTAATTTGGGTTATATGTTTGGCAATTTAATTGATTTTATTTTCCCTCCAATGCAGGTCAGCCCTATTTGAAGAGGCAAAAACTTAGTATAAAGTGAGGGCTTGTCTCCTCATTTTCTCATTCATTTCTTGCTTGTCTCTTGGCAGCCAAGGAGGAGCTCTTGGAGCAGCAAAAGAGCAAAATTTTGCAAGGAGTGCATTTTTGGTGTTGTCTTCTTCTTTGGAGGAGAATTTGTTGGTGTAGAGGAGGATCGGTTTGACTTAATTTATCTCTTCGATTGCTATCTTTTCATTGGCGTTGATTGTTTGGGTGTCGGAGATAAGTTTCATTTTGGGGGAGAAGGCTGACTCATTAAGTGGATTTCTCGATTGTCTTGATTGGATTCTTTCCCAAAGGGAATTAATACCAAAATAGGAGACAAGGAAGATATGATGCCCAAAACCATCTTCTTCTCGAAATTGAAGCGAGTCCGAGACATTAACATCGGTACCATTGACATGATACAATTGAAAGATAGGTTGAGAGAGGCCAGTCCTTTATGGCAAAAAAGATCAGTTTAACTTATTCTCTTTAATTGTTATCTTTTCTTTGGTGTTGTTTGTTTGGGTGTCAGAGATAAGTTTCGTTGAGAGAGAGAGAGTTGGCTCTTTAAGCTGATTACTCGATCGTCGTGATTGGATTTTTCCCCTCTTCTTGCTTGCTATGAATCACTCCATAGCAGATGCTAGTACAAGCAAGAATCCAAAGGGACTAATACCAAAATAGCTGACGAGGAAGTTATGATGCCCAAGACCACTTTCTTCTCGAGACTAAAGCGAGTCCGAGACACTAACATCGGTACCATTGACATGATACAATTGAGGGATAGGTTGAAAGAGGCCAATCCTCTATGGAAAAAAGAATCAGTAAGGGTGGAATTGTATAAGGAGGAGTTCAGTATACCCCGGCAGTGGATTTGGTGCAGCTAGGCAGGGCTTGGCCCTTGGTGCAAGCTAGTTTGGTTACAATTAAGATAAGAAGACTATGAAGGCCATGAAGGTTAAAGAAGGCAAGAATAATGAAGGAGGAAAGTGAGAAGATAGGTTGATGGGGTTAAGTTTAATTTCAAGGTGGTGGCCAACAGCAAGGCTCTCAAATTGCAAGAAGGTTCACATCTAGGCAAGCCACCGAGGCCAAGGCAGGATTACCCCAAGTGCATGGAGACCTTAATCTTTCAAGGTCAAGACATCAAGTACAAGCAAGTTCAAGTGGTGATGAAAAAGTTTCTAAGGACAAGCTCAAGCATCTAAGGCCTCACTTCATCTCAAGGATTAAATAAATTTATAAGATAAGGTTGATGAGGTGGCAATTTCATGTGCATGCAATCAAATCATGCCAAGTGTCCTATGTTTTCATTGGTTGATAGATTATTGTATTTTTCTCATTGGCCCACAAAGTTGGTTCCCTCATGTAATTGGTTAAAATATGGTAACCCTAATTAGGGTTTGTAAAGTTTAATCTTGGCCCTTGATTTTGCCTCTTAATCTTGGCCACTCATTGTAATTTTGAGCCTCTATATAAGGCCATTTGTTCTCATTTGTAAAGGGGAGTTATGTTGGAGAATTGTTGCCAAAATACTATTAAAATTGTTCTCTATTCATTGTTGTGGTTTGCATGGTGGATATACATGATCATTTTGGTGTATTGCATGTTTCTTCTCATCTCTCAAATTAAAATAGGATTTCATTTCAAAATTGTTAAAGTAAGAATAGAAGTAGATGGCTAGTTCTAGGGTGATATTGGTAAATGTTTGATAGGGATCTATATACTAGGCCACTAGCATCTTAGCGGCTTGTTAAGGAGCCTTGTGTGGTAATCTAGTCTCATTCCCTTTGAATCATTGCATCTATGGAGGTAGAGCCGCTGGCAAGCTTTCATTAGGTTGATCCTTGTCCATTTGCCAATCTTTCCATTCCATAGGAGTAGTAGCAAAGTAGTCAGTAGCTTAGTAGTTGAGTTTTGAAGAGCAAAGTTGGAAGTGATATAAAAGGAGAAAGTCAATTGAGTATACATTGCAAAGCTAAATCTCATCATAGCAAGAATTTGACATCCTCAAATGAACAACGTAAGCCCGCCAATGTGATTACCAACAAATCACATTTATATAACTGAGTTAGTATCCACAGGTGTAAGGAACCTTGGAGTATTCTTATATACTTTTCAAGAGAGGGTTGAGTGTTTGGTACGCCGTATCAAGTATTTCAATTGCTATATGTTATGTAGTGGTACAAAACTCACATCAACAGAATCATTATATTGTTTGATACTACTTTTCTATATTTCAAACTCTATGATAATCTTAATATTAAGTTGAAATTGTTTAAAAGCTTGTCATAAATATAGGATGTAAAGGATGGAACATTTCCATAATGCTAGCTGAAATGAATATGTTTTCTTTGAGATGAGAAGCTTCTTTACAAGGACCAGCCCCATGCCTATTTCTCAAATATATCATGAAGAAGACACAAATGGACACTTGTAGATTAAAATAAGCATGCAATGTTTGCAAAAGAAACTGAGAATTGTAATGACTGATTTGTCCATAATGAATTGAGAATTTGAATGAAAATCAATGTACTTGAAATTTATGGATTTATTTCAGTTGAGAAAATGGGATCCTATCAACTAGAATTGCAAGGATGAAGATAAATGATGTTCATGTCCCTGGTACACACATTCCATTTGATTGAGGTTAGTTGGAATTGGGCATGCCTTCAAAACAACTAGGAAAGTTACTATAAAATATGTACTCAATCATTATGATAATTATTAAATTCAAAGTTGAAAATAATAAATCCGCAAACATTAGGGCAACAAATGATGTCATTTCAATCATCATAGATTTTAAAAGGTCTATCCAGAGCATTTATAATTCTTGCATTTCATTTCAATGCAGGAAATACTTTTTACAATTCTCAATACAACTACATACCCAATAGCAGCAAAAAAGCCAAGTGGTATCATCATCTCCCACCCATTGATGCTCATGCTGCAAGAAATGCGTATCAAGGTTTTAAAAACATAGTTGAAGCATTATATGCACTCCTGCATTGCTTGAAAATGAATATTAAACCAAAAAAAGCTTGTTACAATGTTACCAGATAGAAAGAGAATCAACTGCAACTTGTGAATTTGGCAGATTTCCTGTCAAGAGGACCAATATTTTGTAATACCAATTCTCTAAACTGTTCACAAGGCCAAACTAAAGCATGTCAGCACTGTTTGAACAAATTTTTAGTTCAGACATACCCAAATACATATTATACATATAGTATATACATGTAAATTTTACAACTGAATTGGCAACTAACCATAGCATGACCCCGGATGCAGTAGAGAGCTTGACAAAAGACCACAAGTCTGTGAATGCATCTTTGGACAAACATGTCCACGTCAGCGGGCAACCCCCACAAGTGGCATAAATAATTTGGGCAATTGGAGGCAACCACCACGCCAAATTCAATGTCATTGCTGAACCAATTAGACCCATGTCCAATTTAACAATAAACAACTAGCTTAGAAAAACATGGAGCACCAATGTGGCTGCAGAGATCCATGTAATCACCATGTTTTTCAACTGGGATTGCAAAAACCTTTGAAGAGGAAAGAGGAATACAAATGCAAAGTGTTGGGGAATGAACCAGATTGCAACTCTTCCTGTTAATTCAGCAATGTCATCTGACTGTCCAAAGATCTTCAAGATGGGTGTTGCAAATATATACATTGGTAAGAGAAGAATTGCAACACCAAAGAGGACAATCCATGCTCGTTGCATATACAATCCAAACAAATCATATTTCCGTGCCCCAAAAGCTTGGCCGCACAGGGTCTCCAGGGCGCTACCCATGCCTAACTGCCATGGTCAGTTCCAAGTTCAATGAGATCAATAATAGTAGAGATGAATATCCCATCCTTAAAACTTTCTCATTCTTATGGTAGAGCCGAAATCAATATGTACTATTAAAAGTTAAAACAAGAACAATAAAGACTTTAACAAAGAAGGAATATGAAGTTACGAACACCTGCAGATTACCATACCAAGCATTGTTGGCAATTCAGTAGACGGGTTGGCAGATGGCACAGAGAATGGATGAAATGATATAAATATTGGGGTTTTATGAGGTGGGTTTGAATTTGTGAGGTGGGTTTGCCTTCTCAACTGTTAGGTCTTCAGGACTTTGAATAGGAAAATGCGTGCCACTGAATTTAGCGAGGGAAAAATGAGACCAACCAATGTTCACTGGGACATCATATTAACCCACAAAGAATCTGACTTCGCTGATTCATTACAAACATCATTTACCCCATACAGCATAATTTGTTGATTCATTACAAATTCGCATAACCTATAGTACTCAACACAGGATAATGAAAAGAGTAGTGTGTAAACCAAGAATAATATAAAGATAAGAGGAATCTGATATGCAACACTGTCAAGAATAATGTTTGAGAACACCTGTACATATTAAATGGAATAGTTCTAAAACTTCTTAACGAAAGACCATGAAGAAAACCAAAGTATCATTATGTGTAAAGCAATACATCATTAGTAACTGTTCTAATACTTCTAAACGAAAGACCATTAAGAAAACTAAAATATTATTATTTACAGAGCAATACGTCTTTAGTGACTGTTTTGAAGTCTAACTGGTAGATAACCTGTAACTGCAGTTTGTCTAATGGTGTATATCAAGTATTCTTTAAGACCCATTTGATTTGCAAAATGGTTTAAACATTCTGGTCTACACAAGTGGATGGTGACCCATTGTATTATTATATAACATTTTTATCTGAACTTGATATATACTAACATGATTTCACTTTTAGAACCCCTCTTTCTGGAGGGTTTCTGGATGATTTCACTTACGAATGTTATCCTCAACAAAAAATATAAACAGAGAAAGAAAATGAAAAATAAAGCATAAAGAACTGAAAAATAGAAAGCAAAAAAGGCAGGAATACATTTTGATACTTACAAAGAGTCCAAAATTGAAACCCACAATGATGGTACTGGTGATGGAAATGGCAGCCAATTCCAAATCGCCAATATGTCCAGCAAAATCCTGTGTGACAACATTTGTTCCATACATAGCTATGCGGCTGAAAATGGCAGGCCCTGCAATGGCCCATAATTTCTTTGATTCTTCTAAAATTCTTCTTCCTGCATCTTTTGAGCATATCGCTAACCCACTTTCATCGCCTTCCTGCAAATTGCATGAAATTTTTGCATCCCTTCTCTGCTCATTGTGAATAAGTGGGTCTTTAAAAGAGTCTACCATATCTCCCATCTTTGCAATACCAGAACCCTTAAATCCGAGAAAATTAACCTCAATGTTTAAACTATAACCTCAAAGTTTTGTATTCCTATAACATAATCTCTCACCAATGGTGGTGTTTACGATGGGAAAAATGAAGTTGAGCTGATTTCATTGAATGTCAGTGAAAGATAGTGAAAATTAACAAAAATGTCGCAGACTCTACTAAGTTATGATAACTACGTAAAACTACAACTGAAAAATGGACACAAGTGGTACGTTTCGTAATCCATCTATTTAAACTTAAACCTAGATTGTTAGTCACATTCTCAGCTTTTGATCAAATCATTGTTCTGATCAAATTGTTGTCACATCAGCTCTTACGCTCTTACCAATCATTCCTCCAATTTTATGGGCCGAAAATATTTATTTGTTGAAAAAGCCCTGTCACATCAACTTGTACCATTGCTAAAAGTATCTACTATGGATGAAGTTTATGATTATTCATTAGGAGCACAGGAGAGGAGAAGTTAAATGTAGTGTCTCCCCGTAGTTTGTTTTTTCAATTTTATATTGTCAAATTCTTATAGACCACTTTCATGTGTGTATTGGTTATTTCAGCTTTATTATGAGATTTTTGGATGTATGACATTACATGGTGATTTAATATTCGATAGTTTTGAGATATCATATGTTTGCAAATAGATGATGTTAGTTACTTCAGTGATGATTATTTATATGTTTAAAATGTTGTTTATAGTCATAGTTTTACTTACCCCATACTTGCATATGTATGACTATCATGTATGTTTTACTTTTTTGTTTTGCATGTTTGATGTGGTTGAGAGACGAAGTTGTAATTACCTTCTCGTTGACCTGATCCCCATCATTGCTTATATATATATGTTTGTAGGTACTATGCATCGACTTCTTTGAATTGTCAGGATGAGTGTGTCTTATCACACTGTTTCAATGGTAAGAGAGGGGAGATAACATCCAAGTCTGAATCCCAACGTAGGTCATTTTATTGTCCTAAAATAGTGGACAAGTTTTTGATATTTTACCTTTTTGAATTCATCCAGGTGACGTGAATTCACAAGCCTTTCCCTTGAGCATGATTATCATTTTATTAGGTTCAATTGATTTTTATGATCTCTGGTTAGTTTGTGTGATTGTTGTGAAATGATTAAATGATTTACTAAGATTAACTATGTGGTTTAAATAATTAAATCTTATTAAAATAAAAATAAAATGTGAGGATATTTAATTAATAAAAATTAATTAAATACAGTTATTAATTAAAATAGTCTAATGGTGGAATTTAAATATTTAAATAATTATTAATTCAAATTTAAGATAAATTGGATAAAACAATAATAAAATGATTAAAATAATATTTTTTTAGTTAAAATTGATATGCAATTAGTTGTGCATTCAATTTAAATAAATTAAAAAAATAAATTAATTTTTATTAGTTAAGTGAACATATGTAAACAAGAAATACAAAAGTACATTAAGTTTTTTTTTTTTGGCAAAATTTTTAATATTTATATTAATAAAACTGGTTCAAAAAAGGGCTCCTGGAGAAAAGAACCAGCAAAGAAAAACTTCGTTCGTTATCCATAGTACAAAAGGCAGACAAATCTGCAAGTTTTTCCAGTTTGTGGTTCTAGCTATAGAGTCCAACTACAGACCCAATACATTTAGATATCATAAACCAACCTACCAAAAGTACATTAAGTTATTAATTAGAAAATTGATGAAATTATGCAAAAGAGAGATTGATATGAACAAAGTTTGTTGAGTTGAGTTCAGTTGCGTTTTGGGTTTGCATGGTTGAGCTCGAATTCCAGATTCATTTTTCTTTATGAGGAGGATTTGGGTCATTATTCTAGGGACAAATTTGCAGGTTTTGGATGGAAGGATTGAATTGAAGGATTTTTCTGAAAGCTTGGGAAATTTTAGGGGTTTTGTAGTCTTCTTCATGATTTATTTCAATTGGTGATTTGATGTAGGGTTTGAAAACCCTTGTAGAATAATTTCTTCTATTTTAGAAAGATTGTTTTCTTCGTGCCTATTAGATCTGGGTAATATATTTTGTTGATTTTTTTTATCATGCTTAGATTTATGGTTATTAAGCTTTTGAGATCTTGTGTTATTAATGCTTGGTATGTTAAGAAATACCATAATTAAATCTCATTTAAAATCAATTTAGGTTCGATAAATTTGTGTAAAAAACCTTGGGGTTTTTATTAAATTGAATTATCAAAATAATTTTGCTTCTTAGTAGTAGCTTGTTATTAGTTTTTTCATTGGTAAATTTTATAGGAAAATATATATGTTCTATTCATTCCATTTTTTTTGTTTTTTAAAAATATACATATGATATATGTTGTTGTTTTAAATCAGAAATTTTATAATATTTTATTAAAAAAAATTAATAATATATATATATATATATATATGTTAAAATGTTTGGAGGCGGTGAGTTTCCCCACGCCCACCCTTGACGACCAGGGGAGGCTCCCCTTTGGAAGTTATGTTGTAATTTTTTTAAATGTTTTTAAATTATATATATATATAATGTATATATATATTATATTAATATATTAATTTATATTATATATGTATATATATAATTTATATATATTATATATATAATACTTTCTTTTTGAATATTTTGCAAATAGGATTATTTGGCATTTAATCTTATTTAATTAAGGAATTATATTAATTGATGTTTTCTATAATTGACTAATGTAGAAGATAAAGTTAAATTATTAATCAATAAATTTTATTGATTAATAATTAGTGAAATTTATTTTCTAAATCGAAGATTTTATGATGAAATTATATTGTTTTACTAATTATAAGCCTTGATATCAATTTATTTTTATTAACGTTATAAATTGATTTCCTTATTATTGAAATTTAATTTAAGAATGTAATTATAGTTTTGTTAGTGATTATTTTTAATAAATTAATTTGTGTAATAGTGTTTTACAAATAGTTTATTATTATTAAATTCTTATTAATGTTTTTCTTTCTGCAATTGTGGGTTAGGAGTGAGTCTTTTTATGTCATCCTTTTAGGGTTGTTATCAAAGGCCGAGTTAGGGTTAATGTGTTATGTTTGTATGTCTTGCATACTTCTATGACATTTGATATTTTTATAACCCAACCTTGTGGAAGTTTTGGTTTTATTATGATGGAAATTGGTTATGTGTGTTCCTGTGATGGGTATATGCACAAAGATGGGGGACCAAAAAGATGCCACTTTTCTTTTTGGTCCCCCATCACGCATAGTGTGTACGCACTAAAGGGCGTGCACCCTATAAGGCGCACGCCCTATGGCTTGGGTTGGCAATCCAAAATAAAACACGTGGTTTGAAAAAAACCTTCTTAAAGCTTGCTGCGGGTTGGAAAGCTCATTTTTCTTTCCTCAAACCCGCATTTGCAGCTAAGAAGGGCTTCTCAAGTGCGCACACACTCTTCTTTTGGCTTGTGAATCCATTGTTTTCATTCATCCATCTATCAAATGGCTCCACGACATCGTCAAGTTCGATCCGGAAGAAGATGTAAGTGTTTTTATAGCCCATGCCTTTTATTTGTTTTAAAATATCAGTTTTGTAGCAATTTATTTTCTTAAATTTTTTTTTGTTTAAATTTGTGTGTAATGAAAATTTTAAAATCTAGTTTTTTTAATTGCTAGGAAGAAATAATCTCCCTCAACCAAACCCTCCACCAAACCCTCTGTCTCCTTGTGAAGAACCGAATGAAGAAATAAATGAAGAAAATGAACCTCAATTGCCTCCACCAATTTAGAAACCTCCTCCTAGAACACAAGAAAATTTGATGAACCAAATTGAAATAGGGCAAAAAGAATTAGAATCTTTAATTAATAGGTTAAAAGACTCTAGTGGTACAAATCCCGGAAGGGAAAGACTTGCAAAATCATTGGAAGCAATCTTCACCCAAGTAAGCTCAGTTAGTGGAAAAATTAATTTATGGCAGGATAAAAGAGAAGAACAAAAATAATATTATGCCAATAAATTATCTTACGTGGACATTAAAAAAATAAAAATCACAAAAGATGATATTTGCAAGCTATTTGAAAAACCAAAGGACACAGATACTCTTAGAACTACAACAAGGAGGTTCCTAATTCATTGGTGCTTAAATGAAGACATTAAAAACAATTTTTGGGAGTGATGGCAGATGGTCTTTGATTCTCCTCCTTGTAACAATCACGAGGTTCCTATATATTTCTTGAGGAAACTCTATTGCGAGTTTGTACTCAAGGAGGTGCCTAATTATTTTGACTATATAGATTCTTAGGGTAGAGGAGGTGGGTCATCATTTGATTGAGTGGGGGCACATCGTGATCCTAACGCACCTAGGGTTCCTATTGGCAAGCCACAACCAAATCATGTTACTATTCATTTTGTTGTGAAGGAACATGTAGAGACAGACACACTAGGCACGATTAGTGCTCCGACACAGACTCTCATTCAGTGTGCCACTCCTTTAGTTGAGGGTGACCATGTTCAATCCTCGAGGGGGCATATTTGTTGGTCATGTGGATGCTTGTGCACATTTGGTACTGGCGAGAGAGAGGAAGATGATCCTGGAATGATGATTGATAGCTTTCTAAATATGACATTTGACATTGACACACAGGTAAATATTTCCAAGCTCATTAAATTGCTTTGATCATATTTCATTTATAAAAGAATAATTAATTAATTTAGTATCTATTGATTATGATGAAAATTCAGGGCAAGAGTGTCAGTGGCGGTGGTAGTGGAAGTGGCAATGATCCTCATGAACCCTTCTACACATTGTCGTCAATTCCACAAGTATGTATCAAATAAAATATTTTAATTAACATATTTGATTATTATGTAATTATATGAATAATTGTATCATAACTTATTGTGCATGTGCATTAGACGTTCATGTGTGTGTGAATTTTGTACCTAGCTGTAGACACAACACTTTAGTAAAACATTAGAGGTTAGCTAAAATTGAAATCGTGCAATGAAATGAAAACTAATCTAATTAGGTGATTTACTACCTTCTAGTAGATGCGATATGTATTCTCAGATTGGACCGAGATCAGTGACCTTGACGACACCTAAATGAAAGATTTGAATGAAAAATCTAGATCTGAATTAGATGCAAATTAATCTATATTTTTAATTTTTCTATGCAATAAGATGAAAAATGATATGAAATCTAATCTATATGAAAAATTGATATGCAATGCAATTAATCTAACAATGATATGCTAAATATGAATGATCTCACTATATTCGTCTTAAAATGGAAGCACTTTCCTATTAAGAGTATTTAGCCCTCCGAGTAAGTGGTTTAGGGTCATGATTGGCACCTTGATTGGACCTTTGCATATATTTGGCTTTCTCCCCGCTTTCCACTTCTTCTCTGCACTTGATTTCTTCATTCTAGGTGAAATTAGGGTTAAGGTCTTAGGGACTTTTCCTGATTTTTCCTCTTTCATGGCTCCATTTTCTAGGTAGGGTTCAGACATAGGACCTCCTAGTCCTTCATCATATCATTCCAGGGATTTTCTATCTATTCCTGGCACTGGTTCCTGTTCAGATAATAATTTTCAAGTTTCTAGCACCCCTAGAACCCTTGTTGTAGAATCTGGCCAAGTTAGGGTCTGAGGTCAATGTCGACCTCGACCTTGACTAGGTCAGGGTCGACCTCGACCCTGACCAAGTTAGGGTCGACCTTGACCTTGACCTCTTCCTTCCAGGATTTCAAATTTTCAAACGTTGGCAGTTTGGCTTTCAGGAAAATTATTTCTCCACCTCCGGGTCGGCTGTTTTGGGCTCCGAAATGGTAAATCCTTTAATTGTATTTAATCAAGGTATATTTTCTAAAGGTGAGGACCTAATTGAGATTTAATTCTCCAAGTTGGCCCATCTAGAGGAGTGTGCCCTAGATCACTATAAAAGGACGCCTTCCTCTCTCATTTAGACATCGAGTTTTCACATCACATCTCAAGTTTTCATGTTCAAGCATCCAAGTGTTCAAGCATTCATTTCAAGCATTCAAGTTTTCTTCTCCATCCAAGTTCTCCATTGAAGATCAAGGATTCAAGCATTCAAGCTATTGAAGGGATTTGGTTCAAGCATTCAAGATCTATCATTCAAACCCTAGATCTAGCCACCATGGTGGTGTGATCTTCCTTCAAGATCTTTTGTTCATCTTCAAGATCCATATCATTGTTTCCTCAAGGTGGATTTCAAGCATACAATCATGGAGGTTTGATGATGTTATGTTTAAGCTTTCATATCAATATATTTGATTACATTCCAAATACATTAGCATATCTATTGAATTGCATAGCTTCATTTCTACTACTTGCTAGCATTCTCCTATTTCAATTTCAATATTAAGGTTGATTCCAAACCGAGGTTTGACCAAGGCAAACCCCCCCCCCCAAACAAACAAAATACCATTTTTCTTGTAGGTACATGTGTGGAATCTCAGATCTGAGAGTGAATTTGGATACCCTTTTCAGCAATCTTTCAGGATCTACGAACAAAATTAGAATCAGACTTCAGAATAAAAATGTGGTCTTTGACCTTTTAAAAGGTCAAAGTTGACCTGTGTGAATTTGGAGAAAAGATTTCTGGGTTTTGTCCACCTCGACATTTCTAGTCTAGAATAAGTGATGGAATCTTCAGAAAGTTCATACAGAAGCCAGAATTTAGCATTTTCCAGATCTGCCCTAATTCAAGGTTAGTACATGCACTTCAATTATTTCAATATCAAACATAATACATTCTACCTAGGGGAAATATTATATTTGTTCTTTCTTCCATAATTTCCACCAAATTGATCTGATTCTGCATTAGCCTCTTAGATTGATCGAATTGAATCTCCTTGTTGGGAAATTGGGTTTGAGAATAGATCCCTTTTCCCCCCTAAACATTTTAAATAAGGTTGAATCCATTTTAACCTTATATACTCACAAAAGTTGTTGATTCGCAAAAGAAGCTTCAATTTTTCAGATACCAATTCGCCAGCATAAGTTTGCAAATTATGAGATTATGATTATGAAGAGCTGAAGCCTTGATTTTATAGAAATTCAGGGCTTTGGAGGTGCATGGAAAAATCATAAATCACTCTTGTTGATTCTTGAGTCAACAAGGAATTAAAGATAGTTAACTCACAAAAAATCATGCAAAAATAACTTTTTGATTTAAATCAGAAGTTGAGATCAACTTTTAACTCAAGAGAGAGTTGAGTTTATTTTTAAAACAACTTGAATTGATTTTCTAATTTAGAGTTCAACTGCTTTTTGGATGTGCACAATTAATCATGAATTAAATAAATAAATAAAGTGATTTATCCTCAACTTAACTAATTTTAAAAATAAAACAATTGATTTATGGGTTGATTAATTATTAAATCAAACTTTTATTCCAATTAAATCATTAAATATGACAACTTGCTTTAATTAATTAAATAAGAATTTAATCAATTAATGATAGGAATTTTGATTTATTGTCAAATTTAAATAATACAATTTAGGAATAAATGTAATTAAATTCAATTAAATAATTAAGTGGCATTATTAAATCTAATTAATTAAATATTGAGAATATTCAATTAATCAAACTTTAGGATAAATAGGATTTATCGCCAAATAATCATTAAATTAAAGATAATTAAGATGATTAAGAATATTACTAGGAATATTCTCCGATGCAGAATTTGAGATAATCAATTAGGATTCGATGATGTTCAGATGTTCCTTAGGTTAGGACTTCGATGTCAATTTCATTCGATGTGTTGATATAGGAGGTTAATGAACTTAAAGCCAATTTTTGGGGTATTACATTTTGCCCCTCTTTGAATTGTTGTGCGAAGCGCAGTGGTTGAAAGACAGTTTGTGTATGATATTTAAATTGATGTTTGAAATTGAAATTGTTATGAGACAGAAGCTGATTGACATTGATATGAAGATAATAGGTCCTGAATGACCAAAGATAATGTTAACTATAATAGCAATGAACTGATGATTATGAAAAAGTGTCAAAACACTTGATTCTGAACCTTATGATTGCAAAGAAGTGAGTGACCGGTTCCAGACCCGATTGTCGATAAGAATCACATTGGTATCACATCTGAACCCTTCAGTTTCTGAAGAACCAAGGAAATAACACAATTGAACCGATAGTTATAAAAACTGATACAATTTACAAGATTAAGAGAATACTAGATTGATATGGATCTCGATGAATCTGATATGCCCTGAACAATGATTGATTTGCCCCAAGTGATGAGGTCTTTTTGATGAATCAGCAACTAGACGTGGTTGTTGTCTTGATTATTGAGGAAATATATGATTTCAAATTTGATTACATACTTTGAATGATGTGTAATACCATGCCCCCTTTGGGATTAAAATCAAAATTTGACAAGAAAAGTCAGCGTTATATGGTTCAGAAGCATGTTAATTGATTTGAGAAGTGGTTAAACATGTTCGAAAATGCATTCTACATCATTTGGAGGTCTAGAAGACCAAGTTTGACTAGGTTTGACCATGAGTTGACCATGGTTGACCAAGTTGAAATTTTCATAGTTTGATGTAAGATAATCAGTTAAGTTGAATATTGGATGTCGGTGATGATGGAAGGTCGATTATGCAAGCAGTAGACTGTTCTGGGTCCAAAAATTTTAAATCGCGATTTTGACATAGTAAATGATCTCAAATTTTGATTTTAATCCTGAAAATGGATTGAGAATGTTGAAGTTAGCCAGGGGTGCAATTTTTGCAAAAAATAGAGCACTTTTGAAAATTAGGTGAAAAGCTATATAAAGGCTAGAAGGGTCATTTTCAATTCATTTCAACCTTTTGACTTTGAAAACTTTGTGGAGCCCTCTGAGCAAAAATGGTAGAGAAAGTGGCAAAACCAAAGGTACCTATGAGTTCACATCGATTTGAGCACAACCAGAGACACTAGAGACCTCGACAGTATGGACATGCGGTAGGTGGACCTCTGTGCGTTGCTAAAAATTCAATTTTTCTATGTTTTATAGGATTTTAGCAATGTTTCGTACGTTTTTCCATTTTTGAATTTTGCATGCATGAAAACTCGTACGACTCCCCAGTAGGACTCGTACGACTTTTCAACTATAGCTAGATTGTCATTTCATAGGCCCCCAAGACTCGTATCAGAGGGACCCATAAGTCGTATGACGTTTCATTGGGTCCCTCATAACTCGTACGATGAGGGATGCATTGTCGCGTGACTATGATTTGTCGTTTGGTATGATGTAGAAACTAGTATGACTTTTCATGCCAGTCTGAAGTGTTGTATGGAAAACAGTGAGCTTAAAACTCAGTATTAGGTGAAATTTTTTATTTTTCTGATCTCTTAGCTTGATTGCTGACTTGTTAACCTACTTGCTGAAATACTGAATTGCCCCATTTTTGCCCTTGTAACCTGTTCTGTGACCAAATTACTGATATGATTCCCTATTTCTGTGCTGTGTAGGTCATATATCCAGATGTACATGTACGGATCTCGCATTCTACTATGCAGAGACTATGTGTGTCCTTGCCAGACCCTATGAGGGTCCACCTTGGTTCTTGTGGATTCGAACACTTGATACATTTACTCGAGATTAGGGTAAATCATGGACTTTTGACTGCTCTGATTGAGATATTCCACTTAGAGACATACATTTCACTTGCCGACGGGGGAGATCACTGTAACCCCTAAGGATGTGTATCGTATATTGCACATTCCTTTCCATGCAGGCCGATGACCAGAGTATGTGAGTTCAGGGAACTCAGGCCTATTAACTTTCAGACATCTCTTCGGAGATGATACTTAGATGATGACCTCCATTTCTTGGGAGACCTTAGTGCAGAGATATGGACAGACACACTGGCTAGAGTACATCATTGCCGGGATGATTGGTGGTATTATCATGTCTGACTGTCAATAGAATGATCTTTTGATGGGCTGGGCCCCTATGGTAGCATGTTTGATGGCCACACCCTCTGAGTTAGCCTGGGGTCAGTGTCTATTAGCTCACATGTTCTTCAAGATATGGGCTTGGGAGCATATCCCAGTGTTGAGACCTATATGTACTTCACAGAGGCAGCCTCAGGAGCCTGTTATTTATATATATGTTGGATATGTTATACAAGGACAGATGGGCCACATTGAGTACTAGAGGTGATGCCTCAATGATATGAACTTTGTGCACTAGAGACCATATGTAGCCATTGAGCCTTGGCCTACTGCTCGAGAGTAGTTTAGTTACTTTTTCCAGAGCTATGTACTGATTGGGAGGTCATCCTCTACTATAGAGAGGTTCCTTATTACCAGGGTCTGGTGGCAGTATGGGCATATACATGATGCCCCTGAGGATTATGCTACATATGCATGGATAGGGTGTGAGATTGGACTTGGATGGACACAAAGACTCTCTTATGCTTTGTGTTCACAGGAGTATAGTGCTATTGTCGGTAGGGAGTGGGAGTAAAAACCAGATGTACTCAATGCTGGTGTTACTAATGGATTCATTTCCTGGTTTGCTGACCATCCCATTCATAGATTTTTTGATCCGACTGAGCTAATACCCTCCATGGAGGAGGCTATGGATGTTACAGGTGCTCTGATGGGACAGGGTCCCAGACCTACACAGGCTCCCGTTATACATCCCACACCTCTAAGACCCAGAGTGATGGCTCCACCACAAAGAACATTAGGACAAATGAGGCCCACTCCTCCCACTAGTTCTACAACAGGCAAATCATCCAGTTCTCATAGACAGACTAGGGGAGAGGGTGACACATTAGGTGGAGTTGGTTCAGCTGATGAGGTACTAGCGGCCAAGCAGGTGGTAGGTGGTGGTATTGATCCCCTACAAGTTGATATTGCATTTGATTTAGGTGCTAAGATTAGATTTTGTAAGGCACAGAGGGCAGAGACCACTGAGCAGGCTCCCCCAGATACTGAGATGCCAAACGTTGATCCTACTGCTCCTCCTATTCCACAAGAGACTATCAGATGACTTAGTGCATAGGTTAGGGACCTGAAGGTGCATAGTTCTTGATGGGAGGAGTGATACATAGAGGTAGATAGATAGTGGACTAAGCTGCGTGCGGAGGTACATAGATTACAGGTAGAGGTGATTCATCATACCTCCTGGGAAGCTTACTATGTGTCTACATATTATACATTTGTTTTTTCTGCATAGAGAGTTCCCTCATATTCACAGTACATGATGGCATCAGAGGGAGCTAGAGCACCTAGAGAAAAGGTAGTACCAGATGCACCACCTCCACCTCCACTAGGTACAGAGGATCAGGTTGAGAGTTGATCGATCTGTGATATGTTCTGACATTTTTGATCTTTTGAATCTGATATACTGTTCTAATTCAAATAGCTCAATTGAGCTCATTCTTTTGTACACTGTGCCAGTAGTGCACCCCTGACTAGTTCTAGATTTTTGATATATATATGGGATCGATATTTTGGTTGTGATGTCATTTATACTTGTCCTGTTTTGATTTATGATGATATCATGTGATGTTTATGCTATGAGTAGTGTAGAATGTATGTATGGATCAATGCAAATGCAATGATTTCTTTCAAATGTATGGATGTTATGCAAATGTATTTGATTATGGAAATATGTATGTATGATTTATGCTTATGCACATGGATGAATTGTAATGCAACAAATGATTAGGATATGAAAATGCAATGATACACATGATATGTTTTGCAAGTATTGATGAAGACAAGTACTCAGTCTTATGTCAAAAGGATGTTTGACCCAGGAGGATAACTGCTTGCGAGTCTATGAAGAGACCTTTGAGTTAGGTTTCAACTCTTGTTAGATTTGAAGAGATATTTGAAGAATTGTTTTAAGCATTGAAGTTCATTTAGCCATTTGTGAGATCATGCAAACGTGCAAAATGCAAAGAAACATGCAAAATGAGATGCAACCTAAGACCTAGGACCTAGTCACTGATCATGTGTTGATTATTCTCATCATTGAATTCTTAGGTAATTGGATAAATCAATATGACACCCACTAGTTATGAAACCATAGACATATGAATATTGATTTGTATGCGCAGGAATCAATACAACACCCACTAATTAGGAAACCATGGATATATGAATATTGATTTTATTTTCGGAATGTCAGATTAGATATAAGCACCAAGGCATAAGCGCCAGGATGACTTAAATATCATGTCCATTTTGATATAGAAATTTGTATAAGCATCAAAACATAAATGTTGTGATGACCTGAATATGCCTTGCATGCAAACACATCAAACAGTCAAGAGATCATTCTAAATCTAGTGTGAATTACTCGTAGTGACCCTTTATCGTTCACATCCTTAGGCAAGATCGCATTTCACAGTAGGATAAAGAACTCACTCAAAAAGACAATAGTTAGATCAAACTTCCTTGAATTTTTTGGGTATCAATGGTCGAGGTACGCATGGCCATCCAATTTGAGATAGAGGCTCTTACAGTCGGACACCATTTCAATCCAAAATTTACAAAGTTGTTAGATTTTCACATACAAGCAGAAGACAAAGAAAAGATTATGCCCCCAGTCATCACTCTAAATCTTGTAAAGGACATCATCGAAGAGCTCGAAAGGATGTAATATGAAAAAATCTCAATGCGAATCAATAAGCATACAAAGAGATAAAAGCATGTAAAAGCATAGATTGTTTTCATTTTGAGTTTGATGTTGATTGCGTTGTTGTAGATTCAAAATCCTTTCTGGAGACAAGACTGACTGACTGACTCAAATGAAGCTTCAAAGGACCTTGACTGGATATGACATGTCTCAGATACATTGGAGACCATAGGATATGACTTTGATTGCCCCCAAGTTTTAACATTGATAGGATACAGATGCTTGAGCTGATTGGTGTATAGACTGACTTATTGAAAATAGGAATGCGAAAACAAATTAGGAGATATGTACAAACTAAAGCAAACTGAAAGCTGGGAAAGACCAAGATTGCACTGATAGATGGAGCATTTTGAAACAAGTGGCACCCGTTTGCCGAGTTTTCACCATCTTGGCAGAGATTCTATTTTTGCTACTAAGGCACCTGTTTCCAGGTTTTCACCAAGGCACTTTTTCTTTTTCTCATTTTTTTTTATTTTTCATTTTTTCAATTTTTTTGTACTTTTGATATTTTTCAATTTTTTTTGTGAATCATCAAAGCGCCTATTTCTAGGTTTTGACCAAGATGTTCATTTTTTTCAAGACTTTTTCCAATTTTTAAGATTTTTTTAGGACATTTTACCATAGACTGAATGCCTTAGGATATAATTTCTTTAGATGGAGAATGTTGATTGGTTCTCGGAGCTGTTCTCCTTTAGTCATTGAGAGTTGGTAGGAACCAGAGCCAAAAGTAGCAGTGATTACAAAGGGACCCAACCAGTTGGGTTCAAACTTCCCCTTGCGTTCTTGATGTGATTGATTTTTAGGATTCTCTCTCAAGACTAGATTACCAACTTGAAATTCTCTGTGTCTGACTTTCTTGTTGTAACCTCTAGACATTCTCTTCTAGTATACTTTGAGATGATCATACGCTGCTTGTTTGTGCTCATCTAGTAGTTCAAGTTCTTGCAACCTAAACACTCTGTAGTCATCATCAGTTACTAGACCATGCATTCTGATTCTTAGTGATGGGATTTCAACCTCAATAGGTAGTACTGGTTCAGATCCATAAACTAAAGAAAAAGGAGTAGCCCCAGTGGGCGTTCTGATACTTGTTCTATAGGCCCAAAGAGCTGGATTGATCATGAGATGCCAGTCTCTTCCTATTTTATTAAATGTACGGTGAAAGATTTTCAATAGATTCTTGTTAGAAGCCTCTACTTGTCCATTCCCTTGAGGATAGTAGATAGATGACCAATGTTGTGTAATCTTGAATTTGGCACATAAATCATCCATGTCTTTGTTCTTAAATTGTCCACCATTATTTGTGATTATGGAATGAGGTATCCCATATCTACATATGATATAGTTTAATATGAACATAGATATTTTCTTTCCAGTTACTTGTGTCAAAGGGACTGCTTCTACCCATTTTGTAAAATAATCTGTAGCTGTGATTATATGGGTATGTCCATTAGAAGAATGAGGATGTATAGCTCCTATAAGATCAAATGCCCATTGGTGAAAAGGCCATTGTGTAGTAAAGGGAATTAGAGCTCTCCCTGGAGCATGAATTAAGTTGCCATGCACTTGGCACTTTTGACAGTTCTTAGCAAACTTGATAGACTCTTTCTCCATTTCAGGCCAATAGTACCCAGCCTTAATAAGTTTTTGAGCTAGTGTTAAACTATTCAAGTGTGACCCACAAATACCATCATGGACTTCCTCTAATGCATGTTGAGACTCTTCTCATTCTAAACATCTAAGTAGCGTACCATCTAGACCTTGTTTGTATAGATCATGACCAATGATGACATATCGGGAGGCATTATGGATAAGGTATCTCTTTTCATGGTGGTTGAAGGTATCAAGAATGATTTGGTGTTGGAGATAGGAAAATAGGTTTTTGTATCTAGATGAATCATGACCAACAATAGTGCAGATCATGCGGATGTCAGGGGAATCATATACAGGATAAGATCGTGCTTCCACCAAGAACTCATAGCGTAGCTCATGTTTAGACTACTGTAATAAAGTAGATAATGTTGCCATTGCATCGACAACCTTGTTCTCTGTTCTAGGTATTTTCTCAAATATGATAGATATGAAATACTTCTTTAGATCATCTACCATTCTCTTGTAAGGAATGAGATTTTCATCTTTAGTTTGGTACACATCATTGACTTGATGGATTACAAGTTAAGAGTCTCCATGAATGTGTAGCTCTGTTACTCTCCATTCAATTGCCATTTTCATACCATTCAAAAGGGCTTTGTATTCTGTAATATTATTTGTGCAAGGGAACTTTAATCTGAATGCTTTTGGGATTGAGTATCCTTGAGGAGTTATGGACGATATGCCTGCTCCTGATCCATTTTGTGTATAGGAGCCATCAAAGAATAACTGCCATTCTCTAGAAGAAAGAGTCATGGTAGAGGAATCTGGAAATTCCATTTGCATTGGTGTATCATCAATCATAGGTGCATCTGCTAATTGATCATCAATAACCTATCCTTTGATAGCTTTTCTTTCCACATATTCAATGTCAAATTCACTTAAGAGCATGACCCATTTAGCTAATCAACCTGTGAGGGCAGCTTTGCTTAGTAGGTACTTGAGTGGATCGATCTTGGCTATCAAATTTGTGGTATGAGCTAACATGTAATCTCTCAGTTTCTATGATGAAAAGATCATAGCTAGACAAGCTTTCTCAATCATTGAATAGTTCTTTTCATATGCAACCAATGTTCTCCTGATATAGTATATAGCTCTTTCCTTTTTGTTCTCATCATGTTGTGCTAGCAATGCCCCCAGTGATGTATCTGTAGTGGAGACATATAAGATCAAAGGCATCCCTAGAATGGGAGGCATCAAGATAGGAGGATTTGATAGATACTTCTTGATATGGTTAAAGTTGTTCTCACATTCTTCATTCCATGCAAAGGTCACACCTTTATGTAATGTTTTTGTAAAAGGTTGTGATATGTCTGCTAGCTATGATATAAATCTTCTGATAGATTGAACTCTTCCTTGCAATGTCCTCATTTGACTAATATTATTTGGAGGTTGCATTTCCATGATAGCCTTTACTTTATTTGGATCAAATTCAATGCCCTTCTTTGAAACTATGTATCCTAAGAGCTTTCTAGAAGTGACACCAAAAGCACACTTCTTAGGATTTAGTCTGAGACTAAATTTTTTCATTCTGTCTAGTATTTTTCTCAAGTCATTTAGATGTTCATCTCTAATCATAAATTTTGCTAAAGTATCATCAACATAATCCTCCATAGTCCTATGCATCATATCATGAAAAATAGATGTCATGGCTCTTTGATATGTAGCACTAGCATTCTTAAGCCCAAATGGCATGACATTCCAACAGAAGGTTCCCCATGTACATGTGAAAGCATTTTTCTCTTGATCCTCTGGAGCAATTTTTATTTGATTATATCCAGAAAAACTATCCATTAAAGAATACATCTCAAAGCCCGCAGTCATGTCCACTATCATATCAATGTTAGGTAGTGGAAAATCATCCTTAGGGCATGCTCTATTTACATTTCTAAAGTCTATGCACACTCTGATTGATTTATCTGGTTTTGAAATAGGTACAATATTAGAGGTCCACTCTACATAGTCAATCACTCGGATGAATCCAGCTTTCAAGAGCTTCTCTAATTCAGCTTTTACCAAGAGTGCAACATGAGGATACATCTTTCTCAATTTTTGCTTGATAGGTTTGACATTTGGAGCTATAGATAAATGATGCATTATAAGGTTAGGATCCAACCCTGGCATATCTAAATATTTCCATGCAAAGTTGATCTTCTTCTCTATTAGGAATGTTGTAAATTTTTGCTTCTCTTCTTCTGATAAAGATTGTGCTACATGGATCAACTGTGGTTCTTCTGTTGTTCCCAAGTTGATGGATTGAGTGGGCTCAATTAAAACTAAAGATCTGTCCTGTAAATGACTCGGAAGGACATCAAATATCTCATCCTTAGGCACCTCAGAGAGGTTTTCACCTTTGGATACATCTTTTATTTTTACTTTTGTAGGTTCTAAGACTACCACAAAGTGGTTTTTACCCTCAGAACTCCTTTTATTTTTATTCTTATTCTTATTTTTTTGACTAAGATACTTGATGTCTGACTCTGTCATGCTAACGATTGGTTCACTAATGGAAGTACTCATAGGCTCAACTGCATTGAGGTAGCAAGCAAGGGCATAGTCATTCGGGAAGGTATAAATACCATGGCTCAAATTTGTGGAGGTTTGATCAAGAAGTTCAAGATGTTGGATAGTCAAAATGGGGAAAGATTGGGAGATAGTGTATATGGATATTGATTTGTCATCATTGGTCCTAACCTGATGCCCGAGTTTAAAGGTGATATTACAACTTAAGACATTCAATTCATGAATAGGCTCAATGTCATTGTGGGAGTCCAATTCAGCCATAGGTGGATCAGACTCGATAAGTTCATCATTTCTCTCTAGACTTACATTGGGTTTAGGTGCATATTGGTGAATAACATCAACATGTTTCTCTATAATAAACTCATCTTCTTCTGGAATGGCTCCCCATTCATAGTCATTAGATTCTTCATCTATGCCTCTAGGAAATCTAAGAACATGAGTAAAGTCAGGATGAATACCCCAAGAAGGGTTACCCTCAAATTCTGATTTGAATTCATACTCATGAGAATTTGCCTCAGAATAACTACCACCTTCTTCTTTTTGATTTTCTATGAGATTAGATGGTTCTTATGTTGCAACTATCTCTTGATGGATAGTAGGTTCTTGTGTTTCTACTACATTAATTCTTTTTATTGGATCATCATCAGCTTCAAGGAGATCTATGATTTCCTTAGGCAAACGCTCATAAGGGATAAGTTTAGAGCTGTCTGAATCACTATCTGATGGTTCAGTTTCTTCCTTCTTAAGGAGAGGTTCTCCTGGTGTGATCTGATCTATGACATGAGAACAGTTACCTTTGAGGTGGAAGGGTTTCTTTTTAAAGCCTAAGCCAACAATATTTGTGTTTTCCCTACCAGTACGTGAAATAGGTGTTATAAGACCTTCTCCTCTGACTCCTAGAGGTCCTTTACTTGAATATCCCATCTTAGCTATTAATTTATCTCCTGGACCATATGCCTTAGAAGGGATTTTGGATACTGTAGAGTCACTAGTTGGAACAGCTTGAGATTCAGGTTCATCTTTGTATAGCCATGGAAGCATAGCTTCATCTTCTTCAAATTATTGCTTGGAGACTTGTTCTTCCACAAAACTATTTTTATATGCCTCATGAGGTTCTTTAGAGTTTGGTTTGGACTGTTTTAAAGATTGTCCATAAGACTTGGGTGAGATAGGTAGAGATGTCAAAGATAAGACTAGCTCTATAGTATATTCTCCCATACCATTTTCTTTGATATTGACCTCTTTTGCAACATCTTCCATCTTAGATGTGGATGCTTCTTTTGTTGGCTCAATGGAAGATTCTTTGTTATTAGGTAGAAGTTTATCCACACTTTCTTTCAATGTATTGCAAGTGGTGGATATGTTTGCTGGAATAGTGACCTCTACTCCTTCATAAGGAAATTTCAAGCATTGGTGGAATGTAGAAGGAATAGCCTTCATCTCATGTATCCATGGTCTCCCTAGAAGAATGTTGTAAGCCAAAGGTAGATCAAGAACTTGACATATAGTATCTCTGATAAATGGACCTACTCTGATAGGCAAGACAATGGTGCCTTTAGAAGATCTTTCTTGTTCATCATAGGCTTTTATAGTTATTTTCTTTCTAGGATCAATAGCCAATTCTGAAAATCCCATTTGTGTGACCAAGCTGTAAGAACAAATGTTTAGGCCAGTGCCCCCATCTATCAACACACGTTTGACTCTACGGTTTTGGATCAATACTTCTATGTGCAAGGGCTGGTTATGTGGATGACTCAAGGAGTTGTCATCTTCCTTTGAAAAGGAGATATATTGCAGAGATGTAAGATGTTCAACCATAGTTTGGAACCTGTCTAAATCAAGGTCATCAGGAACATTGGATCCGAGAAAAGCTTTTTCTAGAATAGCTCTATGAGCTAGAGATATCCGAAGCAACTCAAACATGGAGATTTTTGCATTTGTGTGTTGGAGTTGTTGAACAATAGTATAAGATGTTGGCCTCATATCTTTAGGATTGGAAGATTTAGAAGCAGCCTTCTATTTGGAAGTGGAAGAAAGATTGAAGGGCATCTTAGGGACATTTGATGAATCTGGGATTGGTCCGTTCAGATGTGCCTGAGCTTGTGATCAAGTCACTGCATTAGTTGAGGTATGATCTCTATCTCTTTGCATCATTGTGATGACATTGCAATGCTTAGAGAGACAAGGTTCAACCATATTGATAACAACATTATTTCCAGGGTAAGCATAATTGACCTTTGCCCCCATATTAGGCTGAGAAGATGAAACTTCTTGACCATGTTTCAGAAATGGTTTTGTGAATGTTGTATGATCATTATTTCTCTTATGATTGTCAATCGTGATGTCTCCCTTATCAATCAGATCTTGAATAGTATGTTTCAAGCGTAAGCAGTTATTAGTTTTGTGACCTTTACCCCGATGGAAATTGCAGAATTCATTCTCCCTCCACCATTTTGGTTTAGGATCAGGATCAGATTGTCAGATCTCAAGAAAAGAAATGATGTTATTAGCTAGTAGAGTTCTCATTTCTGATTCCAGAGATTTTCCAAGAGGAGTGAACTTTTGTTTATTATCAGCAGACCAAGATTTGTATTTTAGCTTCTTTTGAGATGGCTCGGGCACTTTTTGCTCTGAAGCTTTGATGGCTTGGGTGCCAATAGTTAGATTGAAAGCTGGTGCCTTTGATGGGGCACGGATAGTATCAACAACACCATCTGTGACAATGCCTTTATTCTTTTTCCAATTTTTGTTCTTGTCTTTAGAATTGGACCTTGATTCATACTTGTCCTTTTGAAGTGTGATGTCTCCTTTTTTCACAAGTACCTTTTCAATTTTGATCGCATTGTCTACCATCTTATCAAAAGATGTATGATCTTGTATTTGTAAAGGGTAGTTGATCTCTGGGACAAGATTATTGATGAAGATTTCTAGTTTCTCAGTTTCTGGGATAGGCCTAGCATATAGAGAGAATTTCTTCCTCCATCTTTTGAGAAATGTCAAGAATGGTTCTCCTAGATATTGCTTGAGATTGCAGATATTAATCACAGTGACTGGATGTTGAATGTTGTAGGAGTATTTTTGATAGAAAAATTTGATCAACTCCTTAAAAGTTTTGATAGTAGAAGGAAATCTTGAGAACCAATGAATGGCTGCTCCCCTGAGAGATCAAGGAAAGAGATGCATTAGATAGGTTGGTTCGTGCATGAACTCCATAGATTGTGTACAAAATTCTCTGACATGATCTTGAGGATCAGAGTGTCCATCATACTTATCATATTTCAGCATCTCCACTCTTTTTGGGAGTGGTGGTATGTACAAGTCTTTATCAAATGGAAAAGGACATAGGGCCTCCTTGGAGAACTCCTTGGGTTCCTTTTCTTTCTCAAGGTTATTAAGTTTGACTTGTATGACATGCATCTATTTCATCATAGCTGTGAGTGGAGTTTCTTCCTCATGTGTAATGATATCTTCAACATTAAAGTTGGGAGGAAGTTTAGCTCCTTGATGAGCTAATTGTAAAAAGTATGCTTCTCTATCTTCTTTCAAGAAATGCTTCATCATTCTTTTGAAGTTATCATCATTTTGATATTGAGAAATTTCTTCAGGTGTGGGTTCCTAATCTGCACCGTGTTGAGATTGAGCTCTTTGAGAGCCAAATTTTTTCCCTGCTTGAGACATGGTAGGAGTTCTCCCTGGGATAGATTGAGGAGGAGTTTGTTGATTACCTCCGTGAGTTGATGAAGGAGGAATGTAACCAGATTTTAATAAAAAATTGCCAAGACTGTCATCTTTGTAAATACCAGAATTGTAGATTTGCTCAAGAGTTGGACCTTTGATAGTGGTTATAGGTAAGGTATGGGATGCTTCTCCAAATTTCTTGTGAGAGGAAGCTCTAGTTTCCACCATTAACCTCAGGTGAAGAAAAAGAATATGATGAAGACAACTGAAGAAAGATCTGATTCAAGAAGATCAAATGACACAACCTTGTCAAGGTTTGGTTGATTGAAGCTTGGATTAGATGTAGATGAAGGAGACTATTCCCTGGATGTATGGGTAGATTTCCAAAAGATAGTGGACACAAGTTCACAACACTTAGCCATTTTGATGATTGATAGTTATGACAAGGTTTTGACACAAGATGATAAAGACTCAAATCGATTAAACAGAAGGCTAAATCAGATTCCAAAGGCCACTTTAGGAAAATGATTGGATTCTCAGTAGTTGCTACTCTATTCCTGACATAGTGATTTTCTTGACAGACTTTGGAAATAGGCTAGAAAAGCTGGGTCTCTGATAGTTTTGAGAACTTTCTGGAAATTTTTCAAAATTTCTCAAATGACTTTCTACAGGCTCATATAACAGTGGGTATAGCATGAAATGACAATTGGAAAACTCATACGATAGTTGTCAAACTCACACAATAGTTGATTGTAGGAATTTTAACTTTTGAATTGACTGGTGGAAACACTCGTATGACAATGTACCATATACCATACGATAATCTGGGGGTTCTGAAATGACAATAACCAAAATTCATATGACTTTCTGACTTTACAAAATGACTATTGACTCCAGAAAGGTGTTTGACATCAAAATTTGCAATTTTTCAAATTTTTAGTTTCAAATTGTTCACAAAATTCTTTGTCTAGATTTGAAGATTGTAGGGGATTGATTCATTCTCAGTAACCAGATAGATAAACAAGCACACAAAATAGCAAGCAAGTGATTTCAAGAATGTCTGAAAATAATGAATAGGGGACAAAACAACCCTATGCATGAACAATCAAGTGGCTGAATTGTACTAATCCCTAGGAGTGCTAATAGTGTATGTTCCAAAAAGTTTTGCAATAACGCACATATTCTTAGAAAATGAAAATTTGGCCTCACTAGGGTTTTTAGTAATGGTCTGACTCTGCAACTTTTGTGATCTCAAGAGGGCAAACTCCAATCTAGGTGCACTAGGGTTTTGACACAGTCTGAGAACTTAATCTTTAGGATCTGCTAGGGAGATCTGACAGCCCAACAAGAGACCACACCTGTGAAGATTTCCTCCACAAGGACATTTATATAGCGGCTGCTGCTACCACAATGAAAATGGCTATTACTACTTGAGGTTTCATCAATGTGGTTAACCCAATTAAGGGAATGTCCACTACGGTTAACCCTCTCTAAAGATGACTCACAAAATATACCACATGGAGAGTAGTTCTAGATTCAAGGATCCGAGTTTCTGGTACTACCCAAAAAGGGAGTAGAGCATAGTCCTCTAGCCTTTTCACTTTTAACCCAAACAAAGCAGACCGATTAATCCGACACCTAAAGACCAAGATTATCTCACAAATATCTATGATGTCAACCACTCATGATCTATCAACCTCTCCGGAGAGAGAATGTATCAATCAGAAGCTAAAGATGCACAAATCTAGTAGAACGTGAGACTCTCTCAGTAACCTCCCTACCTACAAGGGTTCCTTTATTGAGAAGAGTTTTGCTGGAAACCCACTCTCTCAAGAACCATGAATAGTGTTCATAGGGCCTATTTACTATGTGTAACAAAGATGCTGAAAAGCAAATCTATGTTCATTTTTATAGCGCAAAATGAAATATGTGATATGAAAGCAATAAAGGTCACACAAGCTTGACATGCAAGAGTTCTTTTTAATCCAAATTGAAACGTTATCAGCTAAAAAGATTACCTAAATTCCTCGCAATGTGCTTAGTATATTCTTACCTATTTTTAGTAGTTCTTATGCTTTTCCCAATCAGAACCAACATAAATCAATCAGAAACAGGAAATTTCAATCGTTAATGTTAGCTGTTAGTCCAAGTCAAAAAAAAAAATTTGGAAAACTGCTTGGAAAAGTGAAACAACAATTGAAACCTGGCACTAAAACTTGTATGACAGTGGGTCACCCACCATACGATAGTCCAAAAATTTGTACGACACTAGGTATAGATCATACGACAACAAAGATTCCAAATGACACTTCGATTCTAATGGTACGATCCTCGATCAAATAAATTGTCATATGAGAGTGGGTATCCTCTGATACGAGTTTCTAAAAAAACTCGTATGAAAATTGTACAGACATAAATTAAAAATTGTAGCTTGGAACAAAAAATAAAAAGAAGATAGAAATTGATAGAATTTGAATGGAAACCCATTTCAGGGCCCTAGGGTGGGTGCTAGAAATGTGTGTGTGAATTTTGTACCTAGCTGTAGACACAACACTTTAGTAAAACATTAGAGGTTAGCTAAAATTGAAATCGTGCAATGAAATGAAAACTAATCTAACCAGGCAATTTACTGCCTTCTAGTAGATGTGAGTATGTATTCTTAGATTGGACCGAGATCAGTGACCTTGACGACACCTAAACAAAGGATTTGAATGCAAAATCTAGATATGAATTAGATGCAAATTAATCTATATTTTTGGTTTTTCTATGCAATAAGATGAAAAATGATATGAAATCTAATCTATATGAAAAACTGATATGCAATGCAATTAATCTAACAATGATATGATAAATATGAATGATCTCACAAAAGTTGTTGATTCGCAAAAGAAGCTTCAATTATTCAGATACCAATTCGCCAGCATAAGTTTGCAAATTATGAGATTATGATTATGAAGAGCTGAAGCCTTGATTTTATAGAAATCTAGGGCTTTGGAGGTGCATGGAAAAACCATAAATCACTCTTGTTGATTTTTGAGTCAACAAGGAATTAAAGATAGTCAACTCACAAAAAATCATGTAAAAATAGTTTTTTGATTTAAATTAGAAGTTGAGATAAGCTTTTAACTCAAGAGAGAGTTGAGTTTATTTGTAAAACAACTTGATTTGATTTTCTGATTTAGAGTTCAATTGCTTTTTGGATGTGCACAATTAATCATGAATTAAATAAATAAATAAAGTGATTTATCCTCAACTTAATTGATTTTAAAAATAAAACAATTGATTTATGGGTTGATCAATTATTAAATCAAACTTTTATTCCAATTAAATCATTAAATATGACAACTTGCTTTAATTAATTAAATAGGAATTTAATCAATTAATGATAGGAATTTTGATTTATTGTCAAATTTAAATAATACAATTTAGGAATAATTGTGAATTAAATTCAATTAAATAATTAAGTGGCAATATTAAATCTAATTAATTAAATATTTGAGAATATTCAATTAATCAAACTTTAGGATAAATAGGATTTATCGCCAAATAATCATTAAATTAAAGATAATTAAGATGATTAGGAATATTACTAGGAATATTCCCCGATGCAGAATTTGAGATAATCAATTAGGATTCGATGATGTTCAGATGTGCCTTAGGTTAGGACTTCGATGTCAATTTCGTTCGATGTGTCGATATAGGAGGTTAATGAACTTATAGCCCATTTTTGGGGTATTACAGTTCACTGGTGGACTATCGACGTTCACAACAGACAGCGAAGGGCATCATGCCATTTTCCTTGAGGTATCTTTATTTGCATGTTAATTTGATTTACTTGATTATATTTAATTAATAAATGAATGAATGACTAAATTACTAGACAAATTATGGTCAAAATCCAGAGGCACGATGATCACATTCTTTCACCTAGCTTTGTGATGTCACCATTGAGTCCACAGGTATATATGTAATAATGCATTATAATTAACATGTCAGTAGTATGTTCTTATATGAATGGTTATCTTATAATTTTCCATGTACATGTGCACTAGTTGAATGTTAGAGCTTCGACTTCAACACCGCACACCGAAAGATGTGGTGGAACCTTCACTGAGGTATCATTTACTCATTAGTAGGGTTGTAAAAAATATATGTAATATTGATAACTGCATCATACTTTTTTTGTTTTATTTTTAGTTATTGACATCAGAGACTCCTTCTATCCGTGATACTTTGGATCATGGAGTAGCTACAACAGTAGCTAGTTCTGAAGCACTGACTGGGGTATGAAAGAGATCACTTAATTTTAATTATTATTTTAATAGTTTGTATTGAATTTTATAATGAGATTCATGTATGTATTTTAATTATTATTTTGATCATTGTTGTAGGGACTTATTACTCCAGATCGCCAGCATGCGCCTTCGGTGGATGAACATAGTGACTATTTGCTAGTGGTAAGCGAATATTCAATTTTATGTCATTGTATAATTCCATTTTGATGTATATTAGTTATTGGTGATTAAATTTTTTTTTATCAGCTCGAGCTATAGAAGAGTCTAGACAGGAGGATGAGTGAGTGCACTTAGAAGACTACAACATCCACTGCATCTCCATCGACACGATGATTGAAGATAGCTCGAGATTTGTTTTCTTCCCTTGGTGGGAAAGGACTAGATTAGGGATATGGTTTGTATGCCTATATAGCATTAGTGGACATATTTTTTGTATATTGTATAAGTGATATGTTGTACATTCATTTGGCTTTGAGGAATCTAGTTTAACAGTATTGAATATATTTAATGTATGACATTATTGGACATATATATTTGGCTTAATGCCCAACAAATATTTTTTTTAATGTTTTAGGTATGTAATTCATGTGTTTGGTGTATTGATGCATACTAATTTATGTTTATGTGGATGTCTTATGCTTTGTAAATTTCTCATGCCTTATAGTTATGCTTGTATGTTTATTGATGTATGTTTAACTTGTTGACTGTGCTACAAATGCCTATCACTATCCTCAATAACAGTCAATTCCTTGACTGTAATAATAAAAAAAAGTAATGAAATGAATACAGAAATGTATAAATATAATATAAGGAAATATTTCTATGTCACAACCTATCCAAGATCACGTAGAATTAAACATTTGTATTCATTGACCTGTGTTCCCTGTTTCACGGGACAGCCACAATATAAAGACATGACCTCATAAAGGTGAGGCAGCATATGGCAAGGTTGTTGTATTTTGACCCTAATACCAGGCCTATTTTGATTTGTGGGTACCTTAATGTTGGCAAGAGTTATTTTATTAATAAGATTACTATGGCGGATGTGGATGTGCAACCTTATGATTTTACAAACTAACTTCTAATTGTCCCCTAATTGACTGATTGTTAATGATAAACACTAGAATACATATTTGCACTCATCCTACTGCTCATCCCAGAGTCATCGATGAAGTTTTGATTCCCTCGAGACGTTCCCGATTTCCTTATGAGAAAATATTTCTTACCTGGGATGTCTGATGCAAGAGCATCCTAGGATTCTTGGAAATCCTGTATCAACCAAAAATATGTTTGTCTTTGAAGGTAGACTGTTGGTTTTGATCTTGGTTTGGTGGATTACTTGCTCGGTTTGGTAGACTGGTTGCTCAGTTTATGTGGTTACCGGGGTGCTCGGTCTCTAAAGAACGCTTGGTAACTGATGGCATCGGTTGCTTCTGTCACTCGACGATAACTGCATTCCTCGGTCATGCTTGGCATTGTTGGTGTCTGGCACTTGGTTATTTCTTTGTTGCTCAGTGTTCCTACTTACCGACTTGGTTTGTTAGGATGGATCGGCTTGGCCGACTGGTGCATTTAATTTGGGTCGCGCTCCTCGAGTTATGGATTGATCATTGGACATGTGAGGACCTAGATCTGGTGTGTTTCATTCTTTTATGTAGATCTGATGACCATTTGGGGCCATCTTGGAGATTTTATCTTATTTGTAAGGCTATTTGAGAGCCGACTGATGTTTTAGCATTTAATATTTGTTTGTAAGGGTTTATTGTTTCATTAGCTGACTTGTGGCTGGGAATCAATATTTATAGGATGCTTGGGTAGCTGTTTAGGGCATTAGAGAGAAGATTGGTGAAAAAGAAGTTAGTAGCCTACGAGCTTAGGAATAGGAAGATTGCTTGGAAGTTTGAGTGCAAGTTTAGATCTTTCTTGGGTGCCTACTAGTGTGCTATGTGTTGTAGACCTGGGCTAGCCAAATACTGATGTTGTGGAAAAGATTTGGATCCTGCAAGATTTTGTAGACTTTTACTTGATTTGTATTTGGCCATAATCGAGAAGGCCTTATAGCTTGGCACATTGCATGTAATCGGTGATTTTATGAATAAAGACTTCTATTTCATTTCAGATCTATTGTGTTATTGTGTATTTCCACTACATATTGGTTTGGCTGCAAGGTCGATCAGTCCTTAATTAGATCCAACCTTGACTACATCAAGTGGTATCAGAGTGAAGTTTGTTCCTGTTTGAGAAAAGTCTTTTCCTATTGGAGCCGAGTGGATCTTGTGTTTTTGTGTCTAGATCTTGATTTGAAGATGCCTCTAAGGAGAAATCATGAGATCTCAGAGGAAGAGGAAACTACTGGAGAATTCAGTCTTGATGATTTTAGGGCTTTGCAGAAACAAGTGCAAGACCTACAAGAGGAATTGAGAAAGAAGAAGCCTACCTTGAAAGAGAGTAGTGATGATGAATCTGAGGAAGATCATTTTGAAGAAGTTGTAGAAGAAGCTAGAGATCCTAAGGAGAATCAAATTTTGAAAGCTATGTCTAAGATTGGAAAAAGACCTAAGATTGAAGTTTCTACATTTGTTGGAAGCCTTAGGCCAGAAGAATTGATTGATTGGATTAATGAGAATGATGAGTACTTTGAGTATGAAGAAATAGAAGATCCTGATAGAGTTAGATTTGCAAAGACTAAGTTGAAGGGTCATGCAAATATCTAGTGGAGAGAAGTTCAGTTGGAAAGAGGTAGAAGAGGAAAAGAAAAGATCACTAAGTGGAAGTGAATGGTGGACAAGTTGAAGAAGCAATTCATTCCGATGGATTATGAATTGGACATGTTTAAGAAGATGCAATATTTGAAGCAGACTAAAAAATCAGTACAAGAGTATACTGAGGAGTTCTATAAAATCTTGATTAGGACTCATCACTCTAAAGCCGATAAAGAGAAGGTTTCTAGGTATGTCTATGTTTTGAGACCTAGTATTTAGGAAGAGTTACTTACTATGCCGATGACAATAATTGGTGATGCTTATCAAATGACATTAAAGATTGAAGAGAAGTTGAATAAGAAGTATGAAGGAAAATAGAACAATAGCAACTAAGGTGGTAAAACTGGTGAGACAGTTGTTGAGAGTAATGTGACAAAGAATCCTAAGTCTGATGTGGGATCTAGCAGTGGTCAAGTTACTAAGAATGCTGGACAGAGAGAAAGGTGGAAGAATGAGTTCACTGGTACTTGTTATAACTGTGTTGAAGCTAGTCATAGAAGTTTTTATTGTCCTAAGAAAAGGGTGGCACTGACTGCTGAAGAAGATATTGTGAATGTTGCAAAAAAAGGTGAGACAATAATCACTAGGAGATTAGCTGCATGTGTCCATGAATCGGTGCAAAGGAGAAATTTGTTCAGAACCAGATGTAAGTGCAAGAATAAGGTATGTAATGTCATAGTTGATGGTGGCAGTTCTGAGAACTTTGTTTCAGATGAAATGGTTAGTAAGTTGAAATTGGAAAGAATGAAGCATCCTAATCCTTATCAGATTAGTTGGATACAAGATATTTCTAAGGTTAGGATTGAAGAACAATGCCTGGTTAATTTTTAGATTGGATCTTACCATGATGAGATATTGTGTGATATATTGCCTATGGATGCTTGTCATTTGTTGCTCGGTAGACCTTGGCAATTTGATAGGAATGTTTTGTTTGATGGTTGTGCTAATACCTATGTGGTCAGACATGAAGGAGCTCGATATAAGTTGATACCTTTACAAGAAACATGAGTTAAGGGATGTGGAGTTATTAGGTGTTGTCCATGTGATAGTGACAAACCTCAGATGCACAAGGTTGATGAACCTATTCCTACAAAGTCTAGTTTGAAAGAGAAGGAGAATATATATCTGAAGAGTTTGTTGAGATTAAGAGGTAGATGATCTTGCTAACAAAGATGGTACAGAAGGTGGTGACATTTATGACACAGAGAGATGTAGATGATATGGAGTTTATTGAGGAGTTTGGAGAACCTTACTGAGGCACTGAGGTGATCAATAGTGGTCATAGTCAGTTGTTACTAGTTGCCGATCAGAAGGATAAGAAAAGTGGAAAGCAAAAGAACTTGCTGCAGGGAGAGATGAATGAAGTAAAAAATACTTGGGATGAAGGACAAGAGGAGATATGGGTTAAGAATGGATTTGGCATACCTGTTCTGATTCCCTCAAGATGTTCTTGATTTCCTTATGAGAAAATCTTTCTTACCTAGGGTGTTTTATGCAGGAGCATCCTAGGATTCTTGGAAATCCTGTATCAACCAAAAATATGTTTGTCTTTGAAGGTAGATTATTGGTTTTGATCTTGGTTTGGTGGAGTACTTTCTCAGTTTGGGAGACTGGTTGCTTGGTTTATGTGGTTACTAGGGTGCTTGGTCTCTAAAGAACACTCGGTAACTGAAGGCATCGATTGCTTCTGGTGCTCAACGATAATTGCATTCCTCAGTCATGCTTGGCATGGTCGGTGTTTGGCGCTCAATTATTTCTTTGTTGCTCGGTGTTCTTGCTTACCAACTTGGTTTGTTAGGATGGATTGGCTTGGACGATTGGTGCATTTAATTTGGGTCGCACTCCTCAAGTTATGGATTAGCCGTTGGACATGTTAGGACCTAGATCTGGCATGTTACATTCTTGTATGTAGATCTGATGACCATTTGGGGTCATCTTGGAGAGTTTATCTTATTTTTAAGGCTATTTGAGAGCCGACTGATGTTTTAGCATTTAATATTTGTTTGTAAGGGTTTATTGTTTCATCAGACGACTTGTGGCTAGGAATCAATATTTATAGGATGCTCGGGTAGTTGTTTAGGGCATCAGAGAGAAGATTGGTGAAAAATAAGTTAGTAGCCTATGAGCTTAGGAATAGGAAGATTGCTTGGAAGTTTGAGTACAAGTTTAGATCTTTCCTGGGTGCCTACCACTGTGTTGTGTGTTGCAGACCTGGGCTAGCCAAATACTAATGTTGCGGAAAAGATTTTGATCCTGTGAGATCTTGTAAACTATTAATTTCTTTGTATCTGGTCATAATCAGGAAGGCCTTACAGCCTGACACATTGCATGTAATTGGTGATTTGATGAATAAAGACTTATGTATTATTTCAGATCTATTGTGTTGTTGTGTATTTCCACTGCATATTGGTTTGGCTGCAAGGTTAGTTAGTCCTTAATTAGATCCAACCTTGATTGCATCATGATGCTACCTTGCACGAGCTTCGAGATATGACCCTGCAAAGATCACCGATTTCATGTTGAAGGGACCTTGAGGGACACTTCAGCCCAGAGTTGTTGGTAGGGATTGAACGACTGTGCATGTTGAACGAGGTTGCCACTAGAGTTTACCCATCCATTTAGAGCTATTGTAATAGATGGTTTGATGCTACGACCAATGGTTTGAAGGATACACAATGTTGGCCGTTTGAATTGAGGAACACTTTGAGTTCTGACATCGACCGAGAATGTGTTGCCGATTTTAAACGAACTTGAATCTTTGAAAACTGAGATAGGCTTTTGTAGGCCCTGACAACACAGTCCCATAGCACCTGACAGATTGATGCTACCTCTCATGAACTTTGAGATATGACCCCACAAATATCACTGATTTCATGCTTAAGGGACCTTAAGGGACACTTCACCCCTGAGTCATCGGCGGGGATCGAACGACTATCCATGGCGAACGAGGTTGCCACTAGTGTTTACCCAACCATTAAAAGCTGTTGGAATAGATGGTTCGATGCTACAAATGATAGTTGGAAGGATACGCAACATTGGCCATTTGAAGTAAGGAACACTTTGAGTTCTAACATCGATCGAGAATGTGTTGCCCAATTTAAATGAACTTGAGTCTTTGAAAAATGAGATAGGCTATTGTAGGCCCTAGCAACATGGTGTCGTAGAACTTGACGGATTGATGCTACCTCACATGAGCTCCAAGATATGACCCCACAAACATTGTTGATTTCATGCTTAAGGGACCTTAAGGGACACTTTGGCCCGGAGTCAGCGGCGGTGATTGAACGACTATATGTGGTGAATGAGGTTGCCACTACCATTTACCCAACCATTTAGAGCTATTGGAATAGATAGATTGATTCTATGAATGACCCTTGGAAGGATACGCAACATTGGCTGTTTGAATTGAGGAACACTGTGACTTCTGACATCGACCGAGAATGTGTTGCCAAATTTAAACGAAGTTGAATCTCTCAAAACTGAGACAGGCTTTTGAAGGCCCTGACAACATGGTCTTGTAGAAACTGATGGATTGATGCTACCTTGCACGAGCTCTAAGATATGACCCCGCAAAAATTTATGATTTCATGCTTATAAAGGGACCTTGAGGGACACTTTGACCCAGAGTTTTCGATGACGATCGAATGACTGTGCATGGTGAATGAGGGTTCCACTAGCATTTACTCGGCCATTCAGAGCTGTTGGAATAGACAAATCAATGCTATGGAAAATGGTTGGAAGGATACGCAATGTTGGTCATTTGAACTAAGGAACACTGTGACTTTTGACATTGACTGAGAATGTGTTGCCAATTTTAAATGAAGTTGAATCTCTGAAAATTGAGAAAGGATTTTGTAGGCCTCGACAGGACGGTCCCATAGCAACTGGAAAGCCACTCAAAAAGTAGTAACTGATAGCAAGTGGGATAATGTAGCTACTTTAATAAACCACTATCTTCTTTACTCAAGCAACATTTGGTTCATCTGCTCGACTGGGGCATGTTTGGGAATAGATAGTCTCCATTTAAACTCAAGTCTCTAGAAGCAATTATATTTGTCAATGGAAGAGATACACCCATTAGATCTACAATAACTTTATGCTCACTAGAATTTCCATTTCTCTTCAATTGGGATACTCTTTCCAAAATTGCATCTACCCTTTTACCAATTTGGGAAATCAATGGGTCTATTTGTGGACCTCCAAGGAGTTGGTCACCTAAACAAGCACCTTGAGATGAATCAAGAACTTCTTTGCAAAAGAGATCAGTACCTTGAGAAGCTCTCCACTTGTTAGCTGAATTAAAACCTTGGACCATAGATGGTTGCCCTTTGTTGTAAAATGAGGAGTGAGACTGCCTTGCCAAAGGTTGCAATGAACTTACATTTGAGGGATAATGCCCAGCATGAGTAACCTAGTTTCTGAAGTCCCTTAAATGCAAGGCCATTGGTGAATAGGCATTTCTAATAGAAATATTTGTGGTGCTAGAATGAAGTGCATGACCAAATTCTTTGCCTACTAATGAACCAATTTGAGGCTTCATTTCACATTGCTCTGTGGATAATTCCACAACACTTGTTACTTCTCTATTTGAATTTTTTGTGTCAGTGTACATGTGCACTGAAGAGCTTTTGTCACTACTTGAGCTACTAGAAGATGGTGAGTACTCATCATCATCACGTGACATAGGCTCACACACATATCTTACTTCTTTCCTTTTCCGCTTTCCCCTTCCTAGCTCTTCCTCCTAATTTGTAACTTCTATCATGGGTCCAAGAAGCTCTTCCCACTCTTTCCCATTAATTGTGGGCTTTATCTCTTTGTCCTAAATAATTGGCATACCTTGGATGGCACCAAGATAACCATTTTCTTCTGAAATGTCCTTTTCTCTCACATTAATCTCTCTACTAAGAAGATTTTATATATCTTCCTTTGTATATTGAATAGATGTAGCTACAATCCCATGTTCATCAAGAATATTCCTTGCAGGGTGAATCCACAATAGTGGGTTACAATTTTTTGCCTGAACAAACACTGAACTCTACATTTTAAAAAAAACTTTCAAATTCATATGCATATTGTTGTTAAACTATTTCAAATCAGAAGATGAAGTAAATTAGAGTCTTTTAGGATTTTCTATCTAGATTCTAAATATATTTTTATTTTTATTTTTGAATTAATTTGAATAGTTTTTTCTTTCTCCCACGAAAAGTGGTATGTTGCTGAAAACGTCATTTTCAAAGAGTTACATTATTTTCATAGAGCATAACTTTTTTCTAAAATAGATATCAATGTGATTATTTTGAAATTAGTTTTGTAACATCCATACATAGGGCATGCAATTGGTTTGATAATATTATCATGATTATTTCATATTTTATTGACATTTGAAGTTGACTAAACCATAATTTTGACATACCTTGACTACATAGCTTATAACTTATCGTGTATTAGTCCAATTTCATTTTTATTTTTTTTGATAGAAAGAGAACTCAAATACCTAGGGAATAGATAATTTTTAGAATTTTATTTATCTCATTTACTATTTTTCCATAAGAAACAAACATCAAGGTAGACTTACGGTGAAATATCTATGTTTAGTAAAACTAAAATTACAAAGTCATAATAAAACTAATATATATTAACATTATAATCATTGGGAAGATTTTTCTCAGTAGTACCTTACTACATAGATAGATTTGTCAAATGGATTCATTTGATCTCCCAAAAGATAAATTCAAAGTGATTTTTTGTCAGCATTTTAATAGGTGTGAAGGAGACTCCATTGCATGTATGAATGAGGAGTATAGATGTTATATCAATGTTACTTTTATCTAAGAGACTTTGAGCTAACCATTTGTAATTAATTATTTCAAATGGAACCTCTCAAGGCTTAAATAATCATATTTTATTAAAAATGTGTTATTTTAGCAAAAACCAGCATGTGTAAAAAAGTGTAACCCACTATTGTGGGGTCACCCTGCACCATTGAGTAATATATCATGCAATTCCTTAATAGTTTCATTCTTAATAGAATTCATAACTAGATTTTCCATAGCCAATTTTCTTCTTGATCGTTGCAATATTTTCTCCTCAACTGAACATTTTGTAATCAGTTGATATACAATCACATTTTTCTCTTGGCCAATCCTGTGGGCTTGCAATTGAGCTTGTAGATCCACAAAAGGGTTGAAATATGGATCTGGTGGAAGAGTAGTATTAGCAAGAAGTCATTCACTAACATCTCATCTTAATAACAACTAAATTTGGATTCACTAGAAGCATTAGTTCTAAAAAAAAAAATAGTAAAACATACCATATATAATGACTGTGTCAGCACTTGACTGCATCATATAATAAGTTGAAATTAGATAATCATAAAACACTTTGTAAAGTACAACCTACATATCATATACAACCACATCAAATGAGTTCGAATTAATATTTAGAATCTTGGACTGCATCAAGAAAGAATTTTTTTTCAAAGTCTTTGTAATTTCTTTGTGGCTTGTAGCCAATTGCTTACTCACTTATTTTTTGCTTCCTTAATTGGTCAAAAGCTGTATATATACATGGCATCACCCTGTCACCGTCTAATCATAGCAAGGTACAAAAGCTTGGGAAAGGTGTAACGAATTAATATGCAAATATTTTTGTCCATAACAATATTTTCTGCATTTATTATGATATTGATCCGATTTGATGCACCTTCGCTATTTGATCCATACTTCCCTTTCATTTCACTTGCTTTTCTCATTTTGCACATCATAGGCCAGGATTTGACAGTGGGTATGACCTTGGTACTGCCGGCGTTAATGATAAATTTTACATTTTAGATATTAATTTTTTGTCATTTTTCCTATATGATGCTTTTGTATGTGAATTGTGGATATTCTTTGGAAACTTTTCATTTTTTCCTGTAGGATGCCTTTGTATACAAATTTTAGAGAATCCCTGTTAAAGAGTAGGTAAGGATGGCTAAGCTAAGTGTAGTGGAGAGGGAGAGGACTAAATAGGGAGAGTGGAGGTGGAGAGCGATAATGACAAAAATATTTCAGGGCTTGCGGAAATATGGAAATTATAATCTTCCTCCCAGAGCATACATTAATGAAGTTCTCCATGGCTTAGTAGAGGAAGCTGAATGGATTATTGAAGCTGATGGTACTACATATAGAAATGTAGTGTGTATGTCTTGCATTGATTTGAATCATATTTTAAATCACTATTTTCAACATTGTCATGGTTTGGGGTTCCTAAGTCATTGTTTTGATTGGAATCCAATAAAGATGAGCATCATCCCATGAAAGTAAAGGCCTAAATTTCATGGAATGAGCATATCTAACATGTAAAATACAAATCTAATGCTTTGGTATGCAGACAAGTGAAAAAAGAAGTGATCATAGTCAGCAAATGGTGGAAAATACATTGAATTTCATGGCAAGGGTATAGCACCTAAAGATTGGTCTTAAGGATGGGGATATCTGATGATTTTGATCATCTTATATTTTTTATTTAAAGGTTAATCAATAACTGTTTGAACCTGGAAGTGATTGGAGGGCACTGATTTGAGAAACCCTTGGTTTAAGGGTTTAAAGAGACCAAATTTGGGGTTTTTTAGGGTTATAGGATGTCTAAGTATAATTCCTTTGGTATTTAGAGGTTTTATGACATAATAATACACTATCTATAGTTTTAAGTCTTGGGGTTAATTATTTCATATAGTTCCTTTGTTAAATCACTCACTTTTCATGCATTTTTGGAGCCATAGGGGTGAGTAGCACTACACACTCCAAAAAAACCATATATTTTCTTTGGATATGACAATTTAATAAGAAAAGGGTACTCAAAAAAGTAATTTTTTTTATTAGTCCTTTGGAAATTTTTTGAGATAAGTGGCATTTTCCTTTGCTGCAGGGCTACTAAACAGGGCAATTCACTGATCCATCCCCTTTATGTATTTGTTGTCACTTGGGGATGGATCCAAACCTTGTAACTTAGTATTATAACATTGGAAATGAAGGAAAGAAGAAGAGTTTGCAAGTTGAGAGTGATTGAAGGAGTTTGATGAGTTTGAAGGGTGCATAAGGGTCATGAAATTGGTGCAAGGGTACAACAGTAGACGTTCTAGCCTTTGGAGGGGGGTATTTTATGCATGAATCCATCATAGGATGGTCAAATGATGGTGAATCAAATTTGGTTTAGTTTCTATGGTGCTAGGAGATGAGACATTGAGCGAGCCCTAGTTTTTAAGGGGTTTTGGGACAAATTTGGGGCTTTTACATCTAGAAGTGTCAAATAGTCAAATTGATGGTAAACTCCTCTAATTAGAGTCATTTTAAGACACTGTTGAAGTTGGAAAGGTCTGGGAGTGAGTCCTTAATAGGGCTACTTTGTTAATTGAGCCTACTAGGCCTAGTTGGGAAACATGAATCAACAATTTTAAGGTGTGATTTTCCAAAACATAGTCTTTGTTTTGACATATGTTACACAACTTGCAAAAGGGAATTCAAATACTTTGATCACCATTTGAAGAGGTGATCAATAATTTGGTTGATGGAACCAATTGGCAAGCTTAAACAAGCATGAACCAAGAACTTGTTTGATATGGTGGATATGGAGTTGCTGAAGGAAACCTAAGGTGTGGAGTCTTAAAGAAGATGGTATGAAAGGAGAGAATGAAGTAAAGGATTCTCCAAAGTTGAGAAAAGAAAAGAAAGTGATGTTCAAGCCCACAAAGGATTCAACAGTCAAAGCAATGAAATCTGAGATAAGAAGAAGAAGAGGAAGAGAAGTGTAGGAAGTTACAAAAGGTTTATATACAAGGTGTTGAAACAAGGTGCATCCCTCCAAGGGAATATCTAGTGCTGCCATGGATATCATGGAGAGCTTCATGATTAATATTTTTGATAAGATTACTCCTGAGGCTACTTCTCTGCTGAAATATAACAAGATCGTGACACTTTCCTCTAGAGAAATTAAGACTATTGTCAAGTTTGTTCTGCCTAGAGAGCTAGCTAGGCATGTTGGTTCTGACGGAAGTAAGGTTGTTACCAAGTTTCTTACTGCTCTGGGTTAGGTTTTGTTGGAAGATTTTAGGTTTTTTGTATGTGGTGTTTATGGAAGACTTGTTTAGAAGTTGGTTTTGGCTCGGGTTTATGTTAAAATGGGCCTATCTGGATAAACCAAAATGTAAACCTCCAGTTTCAGAGAGGGAGAAGTTGGAAAGGAAATGAGATAGTGCATCCTTGAATTGAGTTGGTTGTCATTAAATCTTACAAACTTCCCGTTATACATACAAGGTAATGCATGAGCAATTTACAGTCCACCCAATTTACAGTGCTATATAAATTTGACATGTTACTATATTTTGTATCTCCATTTAGTCCAATGAACTAATTGGGGTATGTCCTACCCTTGATTTTCTCAAGTATTGCCTCATGGTCTGACTCACGAACCTTCCAAAGAGTTTTATTATGCGGTCTTCCCCCATATTTGATCAAGTGGACATTTGATGCAACGATGAGGTTTGAATAATGAAGAATCTTTTTGTGTGTCTCCCAATCCTCAAAAAACCACAACCTAGTGTTCTTCATAGCATACCATCTAAGCCATGTATCAGTTACAACCACTGCTCCTATAGGGTATTCTAATTCTTCACCATCAATAAACGAGTGATCCAATTTCTTTTTTGCCTCAACACAATGACACAAATAATAATAATCTATCCCTTCTTCATTGTCTTCAGGTGCAATACCAACAAAAACATGGCATGTAATGATATAAACATAATGAGGACAAATATTTATGATAAAGTACAAAATTTGAGATTATTTGTATGTGGAAAATTTTACCTGGTTGTACAATATCAGATAAGCGATCAAAGTCAATGGATGATTCCATTTCTGTTAGTTTGTAGTGATTCATGGGGATGATAGGAGGCAAGTGGACTCAAAATATGTGTATATCATTCATCAACCCATTCCTTTGACTCACACCCATTCCAATCTTCATCTACACATGATGAACAAAAGCATTCCATATGTTGTGTGTGGATACTCCATGAACCTGCATTACAACTTCTAAAATAGTGTAGCTCACTTGATCCTATCAATGTACAACAATCCTCATATGGTGCAATGTTAGTTTCATCCATCAACCAAAAAAATATATGAACCGTAGACTCATCTTCATTACCTGGACGCATTGTAGTATTACACCACTGGACAATACATCCCACATCTGACAATGTTGCTTTCTCTTTGTACTTTAATTCTTCACGTGCTAAGGCTCTTTTAATACATGCACTTGTGCCATCATGCTCTCCCTTTCCATGACCAGCCTCTATGAAATTCCACATATTGAATTCCAGTAATCTTATGCATCCTGCACAACCAATAAAACATCCGAGAATTCTTGAATTGTGATGCACAATTATCAGACCATATGATATGTCGATGATATTTTATGCCACTATTTTCCAAATGACCATAAAATAGTTGAAAATTTTATGCACCCTAAAATGGTTGCCTAAACTTTGGGCCCCCATTCAGCAATTTATCAAATCCCTGAATCAATAGTTTCAAAAATCAGCATTTTATCAATTATATCAATTTCCTTGATCAAATCCTATTTTATCATTTTCAATTATTTTCCTTGGGCTAACCATTTTACCCTAAAGTCTTTATTTATTTAAAAGAAATTTCCTCCCCTTTTAATAAATAAAAAGCCCCCACTTTTCCTCTTATCCTAACTTGCACAAATAAAGCATTATTCTTATTTTATAAAAAGAAGAAAAGCACTTTTTGTCTCATATGGACACAAAAGTTAACTCTTATTTTCTCAATGGAGGATATTTGTGCACATGGATTGCTCCTCTTAAAAGCTCCACCCTTGATTAATACTTTTGCCTCTTAATCTCCATCGTCCGTTGTTTCTCATTTCCTATAAAAGAAGAGCTCTCTTCCTCATTTTCATGATCAATCTTTTATGCTAATGTTATGCTACAAGTTTTCTAGGCGACTTTGGAGATTTTTAAGATTTGGAGCATTCTTAGCTTTTACATTTACATAGTTTCATTATCATGGCATTCATAGCTTCATATTTAGCTTAGTTTCTTTTATGCTTTAGATAAATTCATCTAGCTTAATTAGGAGGCTTTGTAATACTTGTTTTTTTTCATTTCCATAGCTTAAGCTTGCATACTTGCATATTCATCTTAATCTAGTTTTATTGCATTCTCATTTTGATTCTTGAGGGTATTGGCATTCTTTCCCTTGTCTTCCTTGAATCTCCCATTGTGTGGTTGACTAGCAAGGTCACAAGCTTTATAGCTCTAGCTGAGAGCAATCTTAAAATCCTTGCAACTCCATTCATAGGGAGCTCTAGGTCACTTTCTCAAGGTTTCCCATTCATGGATTCCCTTGGAAGTAATGACTTAGAGAAGTGCACTATTTAGAGTACACAGAAAGCAACCATGTACAAACTCTATAGAATGTGAACGATCATCACTGATATAAAAATGATACTCCCTCAATATCTTCCTATTCTCCTTTCTACTTTTTGGTGCATGCATGAATGCTATATGAGCAAATATAGCACCTGTTGAGAGTTGTAATACTTTTCTTGCACCTCATTCTATGGTTGTAGTGTGTAGTTCTCTGTAAAGTCCACAACTGAAACAATGGTATCAAGTGGGAATGTGTCCTTGCACAACTTGAATTGCATATCCAACCATCGCACTCTATGTGTATGCCTTGCGTACTCATAAATAATTTTTTTACAAAAAATGTCCATGAACTAATACATTGGATTTTTTTTCAATTACTAAATCACATCTTTTAGCCTCTTTTCCATCTTTTAGATTGTATGTCATGGTCTTATATTTTCCAAATTCTACTATTTCATTAGTAATTGCATGTGTACTCTCCATATGTTGACAAATTGGCAAACATCGCAAACCTCCACAATCTATGCATGTACCATTCAAGCATGAGAGCTTGTAAAATTGTTGACCATCCACTCTTTCATATAAAATGGTAGATATTAATTCCCTTAAAGATCTAGGTGGGACATTTATGTTACAATCCTGCAAAACATTGTTAGAGTGCAAATCTACACATATATTCCTATAAACTTCAAAATGGTTAGAAAATTCAATATGTACCCTACAACAAGTTGTGTGTGTGTGATTTATCTTCACATAAAAAGGTTTACACATTTCAAAATATCTCTAACTAATTTTAATTTGAGGATACATATGCATAAATTTTGCAAAGAATTGTGTTTGAGTTGAATCCAAAAAATGTTTTGGATATGGAACACGAATTCGACTACCAATCCTCCTTAAAACATCTATTTTATTAGGAGATACCCATGTATTATTCTTCCAAAATTTTTCAATCAAGGATTTCAAAGCTTCAACAACTGCTTTATCTTTTCATGGTAGTCTACCGAAAAATGCCCATAACTCATTGCTATTTGGATCTTCCACTCTTTGATGCCTTCCTAGGGCTCTCATTAGAGACTTTCTGCTTAGTTTCAATATTTTGCTTATCTTTCTAATGAGTTGAGATTTCTTCATTTTAGTGCTTACTATCATTGATGTAAGTACACGTCATGTGACATTACTATCTTTTGTGTGTGATGTAGAACCCACACTCTCATATGCAGTCATTAGATTCTTTACAATAGATTTTTCACTTGACTCATCCATCATTCTTAGCCCAAGAATCTTCATGATGGGCCTAAATTTTAGTTTTCTCATCATTTCAACAAATAGTTGACATCTTCCTGTCATGTTTAAATTCTCAAAAAATGATCTCCAAATACGATTAGTATTTCTTTGACCTTGGGAATCTTGTCAAGCATTGCTTGCAAAATGTTAGTATCAATATCAATCAAATATTTTGGCTTTCTATAAATAATTCTAGGAGCATCAAAAACATTATGTGTGAATTGCGTACCATCTTGAGTGCCTTCAACATGAGACGATGTTGTGCCTACACCTTAGGATGTAGATAATTGTGTGCCTTCAACATGAGATGATGTTGTTCCTACACCTTGGGATGTAGATAATGGTGTTCCTTCAACATGATACAATTGTGTATCTCCACTTTGGGATGTAGAAAATGGTGTGCCTTCAACATG
>BSBK01008773.1:0-79158 GCA_027943335.1 Chamaecyparis obtusa | reverse complement strand
CCTAATTTCAACACGTTATCTCATTTTCAGAAAATATAAGTTCCTGACTTCCTAAGTTCTCAAGGAAGGAATAAAAGATATATCTACTAAACATGTTTTATTACCATCCATTATTACAATCCTTTTCATCCTAGAAACATAATCATCCATTATTTCCCACCATAAGTACAACATGTTTCAAATCTATCTAGTTTTAAATAATAAAACATAACAATCATGGTGTTATCCAACATTTATAGGGAAGTAGAGTATATAAATTTTCAAACCATTTTTGAAGTCATTCATGGTAATCATCATGAGATTAGGAAATAAGATTGACAACTTTCCTTGCAATTATTTAAGATTTTCTTAGAACAAGGATAAGAATAAAACACTCAAGTATCAAGAATTCTTTGCCATCTATTTGAACCACATGAATCTTATAATGAAAAACATAAATAATCCTTTCAAACAATCCTTTCTTGCAAGGTATTACTGTAGAAATATAGAAAACATACCTTTTATGTCTAGTGCTCAAGTTTGTTAACATAAGGAAGACATCCAAAAGAAGACACACCACATATCCAAGTTTATTTGGCTGAAAGAAAACATTAGATGAAGAAACACCATAGACTCAAGTATTGTGAGTAGGCCAAGTATGAGTCCCAAGGTTATTAGTAGAAAAACCTAGGGCTTATATTCTATCCTTATCATAATGGTTGGAATAAGTTGCCTCCTCAAGGATAACTTTGATTCCGATGGGTTCTAGCTTTAGAAAAATTAGTTATCAGAGTTGTCTCATTTGAGACCTCTTTGAGTCATTACTGAAATTTTATTCTCTAGCATATTCCCATGGAAACTTTCTTTTTGTGATGATGAGGGAGAATCTTGAGCTCACTCCTAAGAGCCTTTATGATGTTGGAAAGTATCTAGGAAGAGTGTTACAAGCTAAGTATAGGTATATATTTGACATTAATTAATAAGAAAAATAAGAGATTAAGTTAAACGCAAATAGACCCTACAGCTCACAGTGTAGAAAACTAGGGCTCAGATACCGAATGTAATGTTGTCGCCAAGGAACCCATAAGGAATCAGGTCTTTGACCGAAAATTACAACTAACAATTTTTTTTCTTCTTAACATTCTAACATATCATTATTACCATTCACAAGTACATTCCTTAAGGTTCCCTTAATGAATTCACTTACCATTATCAATCAATGCATTTTATTACTTAATCCTAATGCAATTCTATTTTTGTTTCAACTTCAATTTACATTGAGACATTGTTTCCATTCCTCATCAAAACTAATTACATGAATGAGATAATTGTATTCATTTTATTTACCTAATTTGCATAAATATTCACTTTTAGAAATGAATCAGAATCCCATCATTTTATCTAATACACTAGATACATTATCCTTTCCTCTTTCATTTATTTTCTCCTTAACCTTATCTATGCACTATCATCACAAAACTTTCTATTAAAAGTCCTTACTTTGCATTTTCATTTCAAAGATCATAATAGAGAGAGTGTAAAGCATTTAACCTTTAATAGCTTGCAATCCTAACAATCCACTAAATCATCTTTGTCACAAATCTAACTACCACAAATTATCATCTATGTCATTCTATATATCCAGTTAAGAATTGAGATTAAAACCTTGTTTAAATAACCCTACATCATACACATTGAACTTAGACATTTAAGAGAATTAGGAAAGAATTACATCTTAATACAGATTTCAATAAAATAGATGTTTCCTTTCCCTTATTATTTTCACCTGGAGATACCCATCAACCCTTAGCATATCTTTTGACTAATCCACATATCAAACAAGTATCCTTTTAAAGAAGTTTACATCCATAAGTACTTGTATTACAAAGGTGTGCACAGAACCATTACTTTCAATTTCATTTTAAAAATTATAAGATAGATAAGGTAGGAAAGTTACTTAATAATAATCCATAACTGATTAACCAATATTCAATCCCATTTTGAGATTCCTCATACTATCCTTCCCACATACATAACTTCTTTCTTATGATTTCCATTTACAAACATAATTACAGTTATAATTACTGCACATGGACCAAATGCATACAAAGAAATAATTACAACAAGTCAACCCAAAGGCTTACAATATATCTATACATCTTGATTAAAAAAGATAGAGATACATGATATAATATAAGATAACTTTATCATTGAACAAATCAAAATCTAGGCCATGACACGAACCATGGAAATACCTCGAAAGATATTTTCCACCCAACCATGTGAAAATAGTAAAGTTCCACCCCCTGTGCTAGGAGATAGAACCAAGGTAGTCTCAAGACCTTAAGGCAATCTAAGTCTCAAATAACAAAAAATCCAAGACTCAAAAGAACAAGAATAAAGCACATAAAATATCATCATACTATAACACTGAGGTCAAGGTTCTAGGATACCACCTAAGTGAGTGTCATCACACCTCCTGTATATTGGGATCCTCACTAGAAACCATCTAACCTCAGTACCCCTTTTATGAGTAGGTATCCTCGCTGGTAGTTATCCCTAGTCCTGGTACTCCAATCAGGTATGTGTGGCCATTATTATATTTTCTTTCATTATCTTTTGAATCCCCCCCTTCCAAGGTTAATTTTTAAGTTTATCACTTTTACAAACCCACCCATAGGATCATTTGGAAACCAATTTAGGGTTCCAACACCTATGGTGAGCCACTCACTTAGGGTCCCTAGTCCCTTACACCATCAAAAACCAAAGATATAAGTTAACACTTCCAAGTCTTGATCCATAGATTTAGGAAACTCCCCTGCGCACTCAGGCCCTCAAAGTGAGTCCTAACCTTATCCATATACATAATAGGAACCATTCGAAGGAGTTCTATCACAAGACACCTCAACACATAGCATAAAACTTTCCACATGCATAAATACAAATTTCCATGGCTAATTTATAGGTCTAGGGAACCCTCCAGTGCACACAGGTCACCGAGATGAGTACTAGCCTCATAAACTAAGCTCAAGTATATTCCAAGTGAAAAAACACCATATTACACCAACAATACCAGTAATGAACATACATAGGTGATAAAAAATTCCACATGAATTAACACAACATTATGATAAACTTAAAGAAATAAAATTAACATTAAGAGAGGTACAAAGATGTAGACAAGGACCAGGATAAAGGTTGGAAGATACAGACCAAACCCCAAGCCAAAAAGGTACCCAACACTAAAATCCATGACTCCAAAGTTTCCAAAATAGGTCCAAATAAAACATAAAATTAATATAAATTATAAACTAATAAAGATTGATGGGGAAATGACTAATTCTATAAACATATATATGACTATCATTAAAATACAGTCTCTGTGTGATGAGCATAACATTTTTTTGAATAAATGGATTTTCCTAATTTGCACATATGTTGGATAAAATGTAATTTCACATATTCTCATAAGAGCGATTTTCATAATTAGGTCAGGTTAAAAAGTTATGCACAACAGAATACAAGTATAGGAAAATAAACCAAAACACTTTGTCCATTTCCAATTAACATATTCTTTTACATTATCATCCTAATTACAAATCATTTCACAAAATAAACTTTACAAACCATATGAACAATATAAATATTTAATAACACACACATATAAATAAATAAATATGCCAAATTATAATTATATAATCAATCATAGACGTCCAGGAAAGATTTTACCATAAAACCTATACAAACATTTATAGAATTACTTCCCAGGAACACAATTGAAATACAAAGAAGTAAAGACATTTAGATTTCCTTTTTAATAAATAGTAAACAATCATATGATAATCTAATATCATATCATACACAAAGACATTCATACAGACACATGAGGAATGGATATTCTTCCCAGTTTAGACCCTACTTGGGGTCCTGCGGAGAATTCTCTTCCCTTGGCTAGAGACTCTTTGCAAATCTTCAAGCCCTGATTAGATAGCCTCCTAGAAGGATTCATTTGGCAATCAAACTCCAAAAATGCACACACCCTTGTCTTTACTAAATAGAGACTCAAAAAATTCAAATAAATTTCTATAAAAATAATTACAGACAACTCCCAAATATCTTCCATAAATTCTCCTTTTCTAAACAACACAAAAACATCAATTATTTATCCTCCAACTATGTGGTGTTAATATGATTTAGAACAATTGGGGGGGGGGGGGGTGAATCTGTTCTTCTCAGGTCTTGATGTATAAAAAAAAACTTAAAAACTTTTCCTTAAATCAGATCCAATAACCAAAACAAACTCAATCATCATTGATTCAATAATAGAAACATATAACAATGCAGTCCACTACCCAGCTGTAACTTAACTTGTAAAACACAGAAATGTTCGAACCAAAACATTCACACAAGTATTAACACCATGATTTATAGTGGAAACCCAATGTGGGAAAAACCACTTTGTAACATGCTACTATTATTTTCACTCTTCTAAAGTGAGCTCGGTTAAAATCCAACCCTGTCAAAGGTTACAATACACACTGTTAGGTGTGACCCGATTAAAGGATTACAATCACCTTGTTAAAAGTGAGCCTGGTTATAGGACTTACATACACTCCATTAGAATGCAACCTTGTTCAAAGGATTTAACATATGACTATTAGGTCAACCTCTGTTAAAAGGATTTTGATTGTTACAATGGTTAGAAAGTAGCATCAATATTTATCTTGAAAACATACAACTCACTTTGCAAATATCAAATCCGATTTTGTACACTAATGCTAGTTTACTGACTTTGAAACTTTGCCATATCCATCTCTGATATGCTTAGAACTTTTCTTCAAGCAACCCACCACAATTCTCCTTAAGCCTTTTCTGCTTATACAGTCAATAAAACTTTACTGATCTTCGAGCATTCTCTTTTTCACCCATGCACACATATATACAATGCTCAGGTTCCCTTAATACTTTCTTCAATTAAGTTAACTCATCTTATGCCACTCAATCTCATTCGTAGATCTTAGGGTTAGGTCAGATTCATTGAATCTACCCACTTCATGTTCTTCGGTATCATTTCTAGAATCATCTCAAATCTCTTAAAGATTTACAATAAAACATTTTACAGTGCATTTAATGCTTTCAAACAATCAATAAATAAAGTCAACACATTTTACATAATCCAAGAATTCAAAAATGTCGGCTCCAAAACTAAATTCTCTTCAAATACAAAAATGCTGATGCTTGGTCAATATTGTGATCAACTACTCGGTCTTCATGTAGAGAGCTCGATCATTACTAAAAATGTTTCCTCAGCTTATACTGTCTTTCTCGGCAATTAACTATTGTTTGGTTGACACTAGAATTTTTCTCGGCATACATTGACTCAATCGACTCTAACATTACTCGGCTTAAACATGATTTTTCTATTTTTTCTTAGTCAAGCCTACTAGTTTAGTCTTCAGTCTTACTAGGATAAACAATACATTGTCTCATCATTGTACACACTAGTCAAGTATACTTTACAGTATCAAGATAACTCAACCTTTCCCTATGTGCTATTGCTACCAACCTTACCCCAATCCTTCACAACAATACAATAGATATAGTAATTTCCTAAGTAGCAACAGTCTTACCAATTAAGGTTTGACATCAATGACAATACAAAAATTGCTTCAATTGCAGTTTCCAACAATCTCCCTCTTTGGCATTGATGGCAACACCATATGATATCACCTGAATAACACATGGATTACCAACCAATCCAAAAATTTATCTGTTCATCAGAGAATTATTTATAATATCCTTAGCTTCATTCTGATTTAGAATCCTATAAGCCTCTCTTCTGTGACTATTAGAAGTATCCAGATCTCCCTCTATCCTAATCTTTTATTTCAGTTCATCACCCTTACTTTTCAGTGTCATGTGTTATCATATCAGTTCATCTCCCTCTTTGACAAAAATGCCAAAGTAGCAACTAAAACATACATCCATCAGATGTAGATAATATCTTTGCAGCTCAGTGTTTTCTCCCTCTGTCATCTTGCTTATGACTAATTCCTTGTCTTTGCTCCTTTTCACAACTCTAGGCCAGCCCTAAAGTGTGACAATCTTCTGCATCAATTTGTCAAATATTCTGCTATAGCATATTTGATGCAGTGCTCCTAGCTTGACTAGGTAGCCTTAGTTAGGGGAAGGACCCCTAATTGACTTCTCAAATACTCATGAGCTTCTCTGGGTAAAGCTTTAGTGAATATGTCTGCTAATTATTCTTTTGTATTCACATATTCCATTCAGACTTCTTTATCTTGTACTAATTCTTTTAAGTAGTGATACTTGATTGCTATGTGCTTGGTCTTAGTGTGCATCACTAGATTCTTAGAAATATTGATAGCACTTGTGTTGTCACAGAAAATAACAATAGGTTCAGTGATTGCTTCTTTCATGCCTATCAACAATTGTTTTATCCATACCAAATTTGAACAGTTTACTGTAGTAGCAACATACTCGGCCTCGACAGTAGATTGGGAAATGCAATTTTGTTTCTTGCTCATCCAGGAGACTAATCTCTATCTAAGAAAGAAAGCTCCACCACTAGTACTCTTTATGTCATCTACATTTCCTACCCAATCAGCATCTATATAAACTCTAAGTTCAAATTTGTCATCCTTCTTATAATATATACCATAGTCATCAGTTCCTTTCAAGTATCTCATAATTCTTTTCGCAGCCATCATGTCTGTTTCCTTAGGATTAGCAGAGAATCTTTCCACAATCCAAATAGCTAGTGCAATATCTGGTCTACTATGTACAACATACTGCAATTTTCTAATCATGGATCTATACAAAGTCTGATTCACTTCTGCAACATCATCATTCTTAGATAACTTTTGTCCAGTAACCTTAGGAGTACTCACTAGTTTAGCATCTTCCATCCCAAAAGTTTTTAGTATTTCATTAACATACTTAGACTGTGTAATGAAAATTCCATTCTTCCTCTGATATTCTTGTAAACCAACAAAGAATTTTATCTCACCAAACATGCTCATTTCAAATTGAGTTTGCATTTCATTTGAAAATCTTTTACGCAATGCATCTTGTCCACCAAAAATAATGTCATCCACAAAAATTTTTGCCAACAGGATACCTTTACCTTCTTCATCTTTCATGTACAAATTGCTTGTGTCATTTGTTCTTGAAAATCCAATCTATATCAAGTAGTTGTGCAACCTCTCATACCATGCTCTGGGAGATTTTTTCAATCCATATAGTGCTTTGTTTAGTTTGAACACCATGTGTCTTCTATTTGGATCAATAAAACCTTCTGGTTGTTCTATGTAAACTTCTTCTAGTATACCATTCAAAAATAGAGACTTGACATCCATTTGATATACCTTGAAATCTTTATAAGAAGCATATGCAAGTAGAGTTCTTACTCCTTCCAATCTAGCTACAGGGGAAAATGTCTCCCCATAATCTATTCCTTCTTCTTGTGCGTAGCCTTTGCATACCAGTCTAGCCTTGTTCCTAGTTATTTCACCATTTTCATTCATCTTGTTCCGAAACACCCACTTTGTTCCTATAACATTTTTGTTTTCAGGTCTCGGCACTAGAGTCCAAGTATCATTCTTCTCAATCTGGTCAATCTCTTCATTCATTGCTTGTATCCAGTCTTCATTCTCCAATTCCTCTCTAGTTGACTTGGGTTCAAATTCACACAATAGGCATGTTGGATCCTTAGTCTTACTTCTGGTCCAAATTCCAGTATTTTTGTCTCCAATTATCTATTTAGGCTTGTGATGTCTTCTTACATATTTTTCCAAAATAGGTTCAGCTCTTCTCTCCTATATTTCATCAGGTTCCCCAGCAAGATTTTTAGATTCAGCTTCTGAATGCTTAGCAACCTCTTCCTAATATTCAATAGTATTTTCTTGTAGCTTGGCATGTTCTTGTTCTCTCTCGACACTATTTTCCTGATGCTCGGTAGCATCTGTCTTTCACTTGACATTGCTTATCTGAGGCTCAACATCAGGTGCAAGTCTTTTACTTGCCTCTTCTTCTTCCTTAATGTACACAAAAGATCTATAATCTTCTTGTTCTCTTTCGCTATCAGCTTCATTTCTTTCTTTCTTGATCTGTACCTGGTTAAGAGTGTAGATAGTAGTGCTTATAGCTTCTTTCCAGTATTTTTGTGCAACATTCTTTTCAATCAATAATGTCCTTGCACAATCCAAGATAGATCTATTTCTTCTTTCTGCTATACCATTTTGTGGAGGTGTTCTAGGTGCAGATATATGTCTTTTAATTCCTCTATCATTGTAAAATAGATTGAATTCATTTGATGTAAATTCTCCACCTTGGTTAGATCTAAGACATTTCAGGTTCCTACCTATCTCTTTCTCAACCTTAGACAAATACCACTTAAAGGATTGAAAAGCTTCAGATTTTTCTTTTAGAAACATTACATGCATCATCTTAGTGTGATCATCAAAAAATAGGATAAAGTATCTAGCACCATAGTAACTTTGTACACCCATAGGTCCACAAAGGTCAGTATGAACCAAATCTAAAATGTTTTCAAAAGTAAAGGATTTTCTCTTAAAACTTGACATTGTCATCTTTCCTAACTGACATTCCTTGCACATCACATTCTCAAGTTTCTTCAATCTAGGTAGACCTCTTACCTTTTTCTACTTACTTATCTCTACCAGATTGTCAAAGTTAACATGACATAGCCTTTTATGTCATAACCAAATATCATAAAGTTGTGCAATTAAACATGTTTCTTTAGATAGGTCAAGATAGAACAAATTACCTCTAGTCTAATCTCCACTTCCAATTAGTTCTCTAGTAGCATCAAATGTTTTAGCTTGCTTGTGATGAAATTCCACTCGGTAACCAGTTTTGTTGAGTTGAGCAACACTTAACAAATTATAATTAAGACCTTCAACCCAATATGCATTTTCACAAGATATCTTATCAGTTAGTTTAATCAAACCTTTTTCTCTAACAAGACATGGTGCATCATTACCAAATTTTACACTTTTACCTCTATAATGATGTAAGGTCTCAAACTTATTTTTGTCACTAGTCATGTGATGTGAACAACCACTGTCAATAATCCATTTATCATTCTTCTTCACATAGGATATCAATGCAGTTTTCTCATCCTCATCAGATTCATCTTTCATTGCAACATAAACTACCTCAATTTCAAAATCATCACTATTAGTGTCAGTCTCTTCTTCAGCAATGTAACAAGATTTCTTACCTTTTCCTTTGTAGTCCTTGTTTCTTCGGTAGCTTTTGTCATCTCTTCTATCTTTGTGTTTTTTTTTTCTTTAATCATCTTTATCCTTCCTATCAGGACATCTAGCAGCTATATGACCAACTTTATTACATGCAAAACATATAATAGGGAGTTTACCTTTATACTTTATTTTTCCTCTTCTCAGTCTTCTAGCCATAAGAGCAACTAGATTTTCTAGTTCTTCATTAGAAGTGTCACTGTCACTTTCACTTTCACTTTCACTTTCACTGATTCATCTTTTTCTTTCTTTCTTTGGCTTGTTAAGAACTAGTTGTGACTTGAAAGCAAATTCAACATTACCAATGCTTCCAACAGTGAAATTATCATAGTTAGAGAGTTAAAAAATAGTCAGTTTACCAACCAAACTTTCAAAAGTAAGCACATTAGCAAAGTTGCATCTAGATTCCTAAATAGCTAAGATCTTAATAGCATATATAGGATGTAGGGTTCTTAGTACTTTCCCAATTATAGTTTCATCATCAATAACCCTATTTTCTCCTCCAATAGCATTCACAACTTCTTTTATTCTACCACAATATTGTGCAATGTTTTCACCTTCTTGCATTCTCATTTCATCAAACTTACCTCTAAGACTCTCGGCCTTTACTTTTAGTACATTTAAGTCACCACCATAGATCCTTGCAAGAGTGTCCCACATCTCCTTAGATGTTGTGCAATCCTTAATGTCCTCAAATTCTAGATAGCTTAGGGAAGATGAAATTTCCAACATTGCCTAATTAAGTTCTTTCTTAGCTCTCATTTCTTTAGCAGTCAAAGGTGCGACATGTGAGACATAGCCATTCTCAATGTAGTACTTTGCAGGGTCACTAATATCAGCCAAATGCAGCTTCATCAAGCTTTTCCATGCAGGGAAGTTTTCCTTATTCAACTTCGGTACCTCCTTCTTATACATCCTGATCATTTGCTTCAATCCCTTTTAAACTTGATTTCTGTAAACACTAATAATAAGAAACAAAGCTCTGATACCAATTGCTAATATGATTTAGAACAACAGAGAGGGGGGGTGAATCAGTTGTTCTCAGGTCCTGATGTATAAAACAAACTTAAAAACTTTTTCTTAAATCAGATCCATTAACCAAAACAAACACAGTCATCACTGATTCAATAATAGAAACATATAACAATGCAGTCCACTACCCAATTTTGTAAAACACAAAAATGTTCAAACCAAAACATTCACACAAGTATTAACACCATGATTTATAGTGGAAACCCAATGTGGGAAAAACCACTTTGTAACATGCTACTATTATTTTCGCTCTTCTGAAGTGAGCTCGGTTAAAAGCCAACCCTGTCAAAGGTTACAATACACACTGTTAGGTGTGACCCAGTTAAAGGATTTCAATCACTCTGTTAAAAGTGAGCCTAGTTATAGGACTTACATACACTCCATTAGAATGAAACCTTGTTCAAAGGATTTAACATATGACTGTTAGGTCAACCTCTATCAAAAGGATTTTGACTCTTACAATGGTTAGAAAGTAGCAGCAATATTTATTTGAAAAACATACAACTCACTTTACAAATATCAAATCTAATTTCATACACTAATGCTAGTTTACTGACTTTGAAACTTTATCATCTCCATCTCTGATCTGCTCGAAACTTTTCTTCAAGCAACCACCACAATTGTCCTTCATCCTTTTCTGCTTATATAGTCAATAAAATTTTACTGATCTTCCAGCATTCTCTTTTTCACCCATGCACATGCATATCCAATGCTCAGGTTCCCTTAATATTTTCCTCAATTAGGTTAACTCATCTTATACCACTTAATCTCATTTGTAGATCTTAGGGTTAGGTTAGATTCATTGAATCTACCCGCTTCATGTTCTTCGACATCATTTCTAGAATCATCTCAAATCTCTTAAAAATTTATAATAAAACATTTTATAGTGCATTTAATACTTTCAAACAGTCAATAAATAAAGTCAACACATTTTACATAATCTAAGAATTCAACAATGTCAACTCCAAAACAAAATTCTCTTCAAATATAAAAATGTTGATGCTCGGTCAATACTGTGATCAACTACTCGGTCTTCATGTAGAAAGCTCAGTCATTACTAAAAATGTTTCCTCAGCTTATACTGTCTTCCTCAAAAATTAACTGTTGTTTGGTCGACACTAAAATTTTTCTCGACATACACTGACTCGGTCGACACTAACATTACTCGACTTAAACATGATTTCTCCATTTTTGCTCGGTCAACCTACCAATTTAGTCTTTAGTCTTACTAAGATAAACAATACATTGTCTCATCATTGTGCAACATAGTCAAGTACACTTTGTAGTATCAAGATAACTCAACCTTTCCCTAGGTGCTATTGTTACCAACATTGCCCCAATCCTTCACAACAATACAATAGATATAGTACTTTCCTAAGTAGCAACAGTCTTACCAATTAAGGTTTGACATCCATGACAATACAACAATTGCTTCAATTGCAGTTTTCAACATGTGGTTGGACGAGTTACTTTATGGGAAGAAACTTCTCAAACTTTCATAGTTTGTTGAAAAATCAAACTAATTATTCGTGTAAGCACTTAACAAATTTTTAATAAATTTAATTAAAATATCTTTAAAAGAAAACCATAACAAGAAAGTCAACAAAAAACTTTCAAGGAAAACACATAGCATAGACAGAAACCAACTAGCCTAACTTCTATGTGGTCTTTAGTTGAACTCCCTCTTAGTGCCAAAAATATTTTGTGTTGCAGGAAATATTTCACCACAAAAATTATTTTACTGTAGGAAATTACCTTGCTGTAGCAATTTAAAAATACTTATAATAATACTAGTTGTTGTTTTAAAACTTAAATCATGACAATATTTAAATCTGAAAACATAACCAACATTAGTAAAAAAAATTAAAAAAATGAAAGTATATAGTTTCAGCAATATATTAATTACTGTTGTTGTATAAAATAATAAATAAATTCATTATTTTTGATCTACTTAGACCGGAAAATTTAAAAAGTTATGGTAGAAAAGAATATTTTTTAGTAGAAAGAAGAAGCTGAAAATTAAATACAACAAGATTAAAAACAAGTTAGATCTAGCATCTCTGACATATATATGTATATATATATTTGATATATATACATATATATAAATCAGTCTTCTTGCACCTTGAAGAACTCCATTAATAAAGAGCTTCAAAGCTCCTTCTTGCAGCTAAACCTGTAAGAGAATAAACAAAGAGAAGAGAGAATGAAACATAGAATTTAGATTTTTAGTAATCTAGATATTTATAGATTATTTACTTTATGGACTTCAAATTCTTATTAAATTCATGTTAGTTTCTTTTGTTGAAAGAAAATAAATTTGATTTCATTTCCTTGATATTTCTAGCTGCAAATTTAGACTTTGCTTTCTAAAAAGTAGCTTCTAGATTTTCTCAAGTTGAAAAGATTGACTTTATGTCAAAAAGATAGCTTCTAGATTTTTCTCTTATTTGTCATTTTTTACTTTAAGAAAAGATTATATTTGCTTTAGTGACTTGAAGTTTTTGGATATGATCACTTTTTAGATATTTTAGATATTTTGTTATTATGTATTAGATTTTGAATCGATTATTATTTGTTGGAATCTATTATCATATGGTGGATTAAATTAAAATAAATTTAATATTTTGATAAGTAATTCAAGGTATAGTTATTTATTAATTTATTAAGTAAGTATTATGGTTATTAGGCTTTAAGTGTTATTTTAATGCACGTAATACCTGTAATAATTAAACAATGTTATAGTCTTTTAAGCTATTATGCTTCTTTCCAAATTTAATCATTTTTTATTAATGATTAAATTTAAAAGTTGAGACTATAACACATATTTTTGGGCAAAATTTTTTTATTAAATTTTATTAATATTTTATTTTTATTTTTCTTTTAAATCTGTAAGTTTGTTAGAGTTAAATAATTAATATTTAATATTTGAAACCTTTGCATAGTTTTTGAGGTTTAAACTATTAGACACTTAAAATTAATCCTAAACTTTGTGAATTAAGGTTTAGTTAAGTCAAACCTAGTCAACTAATCACGTCAGGGATTCCTGCAGCCATTTGTTGTACACCAGGAATTCCTGCAGCCATTTGTTGTACACCAGAAATTCCTGCACCCATTTGTTGTACACCAAAAATTCCTTCAGCCCATTAGTGCAGCACCAAAGATTCCTGCAACCATTAATGCAATACTTCATTTTTTAGTAGACTATTAACTTTAGGGAGGTTGACCAAGTCATCCTTGGTCATGATATGCCTTAGACTTAAATTAATTATGTACACCTTTAAACTTTTAGTCTTTAACTATTTGGATGTTATAGACAACTTTGGTGTTAGTTTGAAATATTTTTGATTGGTGTGTTTTGCTCACATTTTGGGCATGACACCTAGCTACCTATTTTTACTACAAAGAGTATTTCTTTTATTAATTACTATTTTCACTTTTTATTTAATACATTAATATACTTTATTTAATTATAATAAAGAACCTACCATTTACACAATCAATAAAAATATACAAATATTATTATTTATATAAGCATGGGTATATGTGTGTGCACTGACATATACACATACCTATATAACATACAATCAATTATAACATAGATATAAATAATATAGATATATATAAGGACAATTCTAACTCACAATATAAATCTCAAAACAACATCGAATCATAAATTACAAGACCACAACATAAACTACATTTCAAATCCCCCAACTAGGGTAACCTCCTAAACATAAATCTAAGTCCATGGGTAGCCTTGAGAGTAATCTTGGTAATATCTCCACACAACAATAGTTTGAGTATTTTGAAGGCACGCTCAGACCCATGTAGCTAGGTGGAGTCGATGTTTGGTACCTGCATCTCGCAACACCAACGGACATCCACACACACACATAAATAGATAGTAGCAAACAATGAGGGGTGTGGACCTTCTGTAAGAGTAACTACGACTGCCTTCCCTCATCCTACACTCACATTAGACAGTGACATCAACAAAGCATAATTGGATTAGTGTGGTTAGTACCCAAATAATCATTTTTCCATATTGTATAAAAAGTATGCATCATAACATAATCATGTGAATGTAAATCTGTTGGAAATATTCAGGAATTAACCGAGTTACTGAGAGGGGAGGGGTGAATCAGTAACTTCAATTTTTCTTCTAATTTTAACATGTATTTTACTTTTTAACCTTTGCATACAGAAAGCATGAAACTTGAAAGCATTCACAATAATGACACATAGATTTGGTTACCCAGAAACCTTCCAAAAGAAAGTAAAACTGGGGTGGGGATGAAACCCACAAAGCTTTAGTACTGCAGAATAAAGTTGGCCGGTTAAGGCTTACAATTTGATCACTTCTGATGATTTGCCCTGTTAGGAGCAATAAGGATTGCTAAATCCACCCTGTTAAAGGATTTACAAACATACAGTGAAGTATGCACTCGGTAAAGAGATTTATACAAAGACTGTTAAGTCTACCCGGTTAAAGGATTTAGTACTAATTCACCTGTTAGAATGAAACAGTAGATCTCTGCTTTGCAACTGGATTGCTGATTGAGATTCTCTGATGTACTGATCACCTTCTGTGATGAATTTGTCTTTGCTGTACCTTATACTTCTGAAGCCTTCTGCAATTCGCTTATTTCTGCCTTTCTTTTTTCTTTCACATATATTCTCCTTGATACATTTCATCTTTTTACAACATTGTTTATATACAGGTCTTAAACAATTAATTAAAATTACAATTACACAGTCGGCTTGACAAATAAACATAAGTGCTACTAAGTCGGCCCAAATATGGTTACTCAGTTCCTTCAAACTGACTCGGTGACTTTCTGATACTCGGCGTCCACTGCATTACTCGGCATCGTCATGCACTCGGTAGAAGTGAAGGCAGGGTTCATACTGATCACTCAGTAGGTTTTGAACTCAGTAAGTACTGGTGACTCTGTAGACAAAAATGTTACTCGGTTTTCATTGTCCTGATCGGTTTGTACTAACTTGCTCGGTTTCCACTGTTTGCTCGGTTTGCACTGTCTGCTCGGTTTGCACTGTCTGCTCGGTTTGCACTGTCTGCTCGGTTTGCACTGTCTGCTCGGTTTGCACTGTTTGCTCGGTTTGCACTGTTTGCTCAGTTTGCACTGTCTGCTCGGTTTGCACTGTTTGCTCGGTTTGCACTGTTTGCTCAGTTTGCACTGTCTGCTCGGTTTGCACTTGTCTGCTCGGTTTATATCCAGAATGCAAATAAGTGTTGTCACTAGTGGCAATTCTGCTTAATGCCAACAATCTCCCCCTTTGGCATTAGTGACAAAAACACTTATTGGCCAAAATTTATATACACGAATCATGCTGAGTTTTATTTTGATTTTTCAAAATTTTGTCTTTGTTATAGGGCTTTATACATTGTCTCCCCCTTTCAATGTGCTAACTGTTTCTTATACAAATCTATAACTATATACATATCTCTCCTTCTATGCATATCTCCCCCTTTTTGACGATAATGCCAAAGGTGCATATACAAGTTATTTACAGAGAGAATCCAAAATTTGATAAGAAATCAGAATGTACCTTCATTATTAGTGCCAGGGTTCTGTCCCAACTTTCTTGCAGAATCTTACATGTTTGTATAGCAATTTGGACTTCTGCAGAGAGTTCAATCATGTGATTTGCTATAGAGAACTGATTGTCATGAATCAATGTTCTGGAATGTTCAATGTGCTTATACATTGTATTCATGATGGGAAGGATCATGTGTTGGATGTCTAGCAGTGTGGACCGGATCCTTGAGTCTTCTTTCAGTAGATCAGACTGCATAATAGATAGGTGTGAAATTTTCATGTGATGAGCAGAGCTTGAACTTGGTTCAAGTTGCAGCTTCTGTATGCTAATCTTCATATCCTCATCCATTTTATTCATTTTATCTTTAACATCCTTTGTGAACTCGGAAAAATTGCATAGTCTGGCCAAAAGAGAGGTAGTATTCGAATAAATAGACTCTATGTTAGACAAAACTGAAGACAATTCCACTTGGTTAATAGCTATGTGCTGAGCAATGTGCTCAAGCACTTTATTGTTGAATCTCTTCTCGGCTCTTTCAACTAACTTTTCTGTCCCGGATGAGTCCTCATTGTATTTCTCAACTGCTTCTACTAATTATAACAAAACATGCTGGGAGGAGTCTACTTTAATGCCTAATGCATCAGACAAGATGTCCTTAGCATCCTTGATGATTTGATACTCCTTGTCTCTCTCCTCTTTAAGCTTCTTTTGTTTTGCTTTCCTTTGGAGGATCTCACCTATATTCTGCATCTGGTCTGCTGAGAGATTTGCAAAATCTAATGTAGGAATCTCTATCTCTTCATCTAGGTCTATATCCTCAACTATATTTTTACCCAAAAATTTTATACTCGGTAGAGCTTTAGGCTTAACTGTACTTAATGCTTTTGTAGTAGTGACAGTAGATAAAGTAGGGCTGGCTATTGACACTGGTATACTTTCTACTGGAGAACTTAAAATATTTACACTTGAAGATTCAAAAGCTGGAAAACTTACTGGTACAGGAGACTGCAGCTCGGTAGAAGAAATGGTAGCTGCCTCTGATGTTGCTAGGGATGATTGGACAAATGTGGAAGTTGTCACAACCATGCTTGAAGGTGTCTCAGGGCTGGATGTAGAGACTTTCACTGGAGAGGTAGGAAGGGATGCAATGACTTCTGCTGCTATCCTTACAGTATCATCTACCTCGGTGTCTTCTTCTTGTTCATCGCTGTCATCTTCAATATCTTTTATTATTACAGTTTCAATGCTCGGTTGGTGAAGGTGGTATATGTTCTTCCATGTGGCTTTTGCAGCCTTCACAACCGATTCAATATTGTTGATCAAAATCAAACAAGTATTGAACTTCAATGTCATCTTATTTTCATTTTCTTTTAGTGCCTTCTTTACTTCATCATTATTCAAGCTCGGCATCAACTGTCTCAGGTTTTGATCAAATATGTCTATCACAGTTTGCCTTGCATTGCTCCATCTCATTCTTATTGGATTCAATAGAACTGCTGGAATCTGTGGGGTAATTTCTTCAGGAGAGTATTTCCACTGTCCCATCTTCTCAACAACAACATCTTCTATTTCCTTCTGTTCTGCTTCTGATCTGGTTTCATATTTCAAGGATTTTATGTTACTTACTCCAGATCCTGATCCATCTCTAAAGAGTTTGAGCTTTTCTTGAAGGGTTAGAGGAGGCCTTTTGAATACTATGTCTTTATCTGCCTTTTCTGCCTTGTCTGCCTTGCCTTTTGTATTTCTCCTTGTAAACACAGCAGTGGGAGGCACAGATGCCTTAGTGATGAAAACTTTTCCTTTCTTCTTTGCAGGTTCTGGTTCCTCTATTTTCTCATCCTTTTCTCCTTCTTTTTCATCTATTTCTTCTTTGTCCTCGGTTATCATTTGCATTTTGGCTATCCTCTTCTTTCCTTTGTTTACCGCCTATGGAAGCTTTATGCTTAGTTCAATTCTCACCTTAGCTTCATCATATGTTCCAAAATATGGAGCTTTGGGATTGACAAGCTGATTTAGAAGAGCTTCAATGATATTCTTGGTTTCATCAATATTTACCTCATAAGGAAGAGGTTTTACATATACAGTTCTCGGTTTAACTGCTTGAATATACACATTATCACAATCTACCATAAAACAGATGTCATCTTTGTAATCTTCCACCAACTTCTGTGAAATCCAGAATCTGTCATTCATTTTCTCTTTGAAAGACTCAAAATAATTATCCATGATGCTTTCAAAGTTTTCACCCATTTCTGCAATGTATTCATTTATTTCATAGAGTACTGGCACATCTTTTCTCCATACAACTTTTCCTTTAGAAGGGAAGAATTTTTGAACATAGAAGAATAAATAGACCAACAAGGATCCAAACTTACATGGATTGTTTTTGGAAGTTTTGATGCTTTCCATGTTCTTGTTGAACTGTTTCAACAATAAGTCTGCTAGGTCAAATGTCAAGTTGTTTTTGACCACTTTGTATGCTAGGTCAACAGCTTCACAGGAGACACTGTTCTGTCGACTAGAACTGTAAATCTTGTGGGCAATGATATGTGTACCAAACTTCAGTTTAGCATCGGTAATGTTGCTAACTTTCATGCCTCTACCATCCCACTCGGCTAGGGTTTTCTTCTCTAGTTCCGTCCGACCTAGGGTTTTGGTAGTTTTAGCTTTGTTCAACATGGGAAGACCGGTGATTTGTTGAATCATTTTCTTTGTGATCTCAATAGGTTGCTCAAGCCAAATCTTGCCATCGTGTACTCGGCTGAGAATGTACCTAACCCATTTATCTCAAAAGTTTTGAGGAAGATGTGCAATGTGAACTAAACCCTTATCTTCCAGATGTTTGTGCTCGGGTTTCAAAATACCATCCACACATAGTTCCTCACACACAATGTCTAGTTCTAGGTTTCCGATTTCTTGAATTGAACAGTTAAAATGATTACGGATATCGTTGATAAGTAGTACCTTAGGAGGAATCTGAGATTGAGCTCCGTTCGGATCTAGGGCTGCTGCAATTGCGGGCACGATCTTAAATTCTGGTGCTTTCCACTCCCCTTGGACTAACATATCAGATCCTTTCTTCGCTGAAGTGCTGGATGATGCCATGGTAGCTCACAGAAAATTCCTTTTCACAAAAGTATTGAATCGCCGGGTTGCCCTTGAAATTTTCTGCTCTTAAAGTGCTAAAGATTCGTGGTGAAGAATGAGTTCGATTACTTGCTTTTTGTTTACAATTCTGTCATTAATGCTCATTTCAAATTAGGGTAGGAATTCTGACAGACTGTCACCCACTAAGAATTAATTGCTCGGAAAAGACTTCGCAGCTCGGTGAACTCGAGAATTCATAATGCTCCGACCTCACTCGGTAAAGACAGGTACCGACCTTGCTCGGTGAAGACTATACCGACCTTGCTGTGATCTCACTGCATCTTGCATGCTGATTTAGACTATTCTTTTAATTTCGGTTCTGGAACTGCTTGAGATTGATCTAAGAGAATACAGTTCCAGTGCTTCCTTGGAAATTTAGTTTGAGTCGGTAGAGCCATCCATTCCATTACTTGGACTGGATTGCTCGGTAGCTTTAGGAATCCATTTTTGTCTCACCTATTTCCTGACCTTAGTTGCTTCATTCTTCTTTCCTTCTTCAATTTCACTAGCATTCATGCAGTTTCTGGCTATGTGACCAAGTTTAGTGCATTTGAAACATCTTATGGTAGTATCTCTTTTCCTTAGATGATGTTTTATGCAATTCATGCCAATGTGTCCATATTCTCCACAGTAATGACATCTACACCAGGTGTTGTAGTCCCATCCAAACATTGCTTTCACAATTTGTTCTGCTGGATTAAATATCTTGGATCTGCACTCGGATGCCTTGTGACCTTGTTTGTTGCACTTGTGACAATTACCTCTGAATCTAGGTTTTTCCCTGCATTCATTTGCTTTATGACCAGGTTGATTGCAGCTATAACATTTTCCATTGAATTATGCTTTTTCATTGTTCCAACATTTATTTGAAGTATGTCCTATTTTACCACAATGATTACAAGTAGGTTTTTGATTTCTTTGAGTACCTTGCTTAGAGGATTCGCCTTCTTCTTTGTATCCAAGTCCTTCTTTTCCTTTTTGCCTATGAAGATTTCGTTCATACAGCTGATTCAAGTCTTCTTGACTTTTCAACATTCCTTCATTGATTTGTTTTTTAGCGTTTAGGTCATCCATCAATCTTAGATTGGTTTCCTTTTCAGATCTTAGTTCTTCTCTTGTGTGTTCTATTTCTTCATTTGCATGAGAGATCTGATCAATTAGATTTTCTAGCTGAAGGGTTTTGTTTTGGACTTCAATGTTTCTTTCATCTAATTCATCTTTCAACTTGTTTCTTTGTTCCAAGATCTCACAGAATCTTGTAGAGTGTAGTCCTTGTTCTATTTTCAATTTTCTCACTTCTTCCTGCAGAGACCCATTCTTTTCTAGGAGTTCTTTGATAGCATTGTTTGCTTCATCTGAGTTATTTGAGGGAAGAAGATCTTCAATCTTTTCTTCAATGTAATTCTGATCATTCATCTGATTTGCAAGTTCCTTCCTTCTCTTTAGGGATTGGGAAAGATGTTCTTTTGCTTCTTTGAGTTTAGCTATGGCCATTTCCAGATCTAGTTTTTCATTTTCAATCACCTTGTTCAGTTTGAATACCTCCATTGTCCTGGATCTTTGCTCAAGCTAGTTAAGCTTTGTCTTGAGAACCAATGCAGCTCTGATACCAATTGTTGGAAATATTCAGGAATTAACCGAGTTACTGAGAGGGGAGGGGTGAATCAGTAACTTCAATTTTTCTTCTAATTTTAACATGTATTTTACTTTTTAACCTTTGCATACAGAAAGCATGAAACTTGAAAGCATTCACAATAATGACACATAGATTTGGTTACCCAGAAACCTTCCAAAAGAAAGTAAAACTGGGGTGGGGATGAAACCCACAAAGCTTTAGTACTGCAGAATAAAGTTGGCCGGTTAAGGCTTACAATTTGATCACTTCTGATGATCTGCCCTGTTAGGAGCAATAAGGATTGCTAAATCCACCCTGTTAAAGGATTTACAAACATACAGTGAAGTATGCACTCGGTAAAGAGATTTATACAAAGACTGTTAAGTCTACCCGGTTAAAGGATTTAGTACTAATTCACCTGTTAGAATGAAACAGTAGATCTCTACTTTGCAACTGGATTGCTGATTGAGATTCTCTGATGTACTGATCACCTTCTGTGATGAATTTGTCTTTTCTGTACCTTATACTTCTGAAGCCTTCTGCAATTCGCTTATTTCTGCCTTTCTTTTTTCTTTCACATATATTCTCCTTGATACATTTCATCTTTTTACAACATTGTTTATATACAGGTCTTAAACAATTAATTACAATTACAATTACACAGTCGGCTTGACAAATAAACATAAGTGCTACTAAGTCGGCCCAAATATGGTTACTCGGTTCCTTCAAACTAACTCGGTGACTTTCTGATACTCGGCGTCCACTGCATTACTCGGCATCGTCATGCACTCGGTAGAAGTGAAGGCACGGTTCATACTGATCACTCGGTAGGTTTTGAACTCGGTAAGTACTGGTGACTCGGTAGACAAAAATGTTACTCGGTTTTCATTGTCCTGATCGGTTTGTACTAACTTGCTCGGTTTCCACTGTTTGCTCGGTTTGCACTGTCTGCTCGGTTTGCACTCTCTGCTCAGTTTGCACTGTCTGCTCGGTTTGCACTGTCTCCTCGGTTTGCACTGTCTGCTCGGTTTGCACTATTTTCTCGGTTTGCACTGTTTGCTCAGTTTGCACTGTCTGCTCGGTTTGCACTGTTTGCTCGGTTTGCACTGTTTGCTCAGTTTGCACTGTCTGCTCGGTTTGCACTTGTCTGCTCGGTTTATATCCAGAATGCAAATAAGTGTTGTCACTAGTGGCAATTCTGCTTAATGCCAACAAAATCATCTATTAACTTTCAAAAACCCATCTAACCATTAGGCATGTACTCAAAATTTTCCATTATCAAATCAAGATAAACAAATCATATAACCCTAAATGAATTAATTATTTCCAATCTCAAGTAATGTTATTAGATTAGATAACACATCTAACATTTTACTCAATCACCCTAAGATAAACATTAACATTAATAATGAGCATCTCACAAAGAATCATATAGATATATCAGGTGATCCATAGCATTAAGGTCCTAACATATCACTGACACAAAGAGAGATGTAAAGGAACATACTTATGCAATATTATTGAAATATGAAGTCATAGTCACTAGGAAGCAACCATCTCAAGAAGGATTATTCTCTTATATAATAACCATGAAAACACATATAATACTTTCTAATTTCTAATGAACATAACCAAGACTTGTTAGGGTTGGAGGGGCATTACAGATGTACTCTTTTTCATGTTGCTTATGTACTCGTGTCAATAATTGTAGGATGCTCTATGTTTTCAATAGGGTAAGTTGAATTCAATTAATTTTTATGATAGTGCAATTGAGTAGATGTTTTGTGGGAATTGAATTAGAACAAGACAATTTAAATAATAATAAGGTGTGATATATATTCTAGCGAAGTTAAATGTTTTTTTCCTTATGGAAATGAAGTAGGAAAGGTGTGTTGAGTAGTGAGTTGAGTAGGTAGAATGTACCCTTTATGAATATTTAAATGATACTATTGGATACGAATGTTTACTCAAATGAAAATTAGAATTTATATTACATTGAGATGTGAATTAATAGAAAATTAATTTTAGGTCTTATTGTTAAGAAAGAAATTCTAGGTATTATGCTTTGGTTATTGATTCAAGAAATGTAATTAGAAGTGATTATGAAATCAATTAAAATGTTAATAATATCTTGATTATGAAAGGGTATTTGATATGCTTGTGAATATTGAATTCCTAGAGATTTTGTGGTAAAAGAAATTAACAATGGATGAGTCAAAATTGTAGAATGTTGTGAAAATTGTAAGTTGATTATATGATGTAGTTTACGTGATCATTAATGTTGCATTTTTATACATATTTTTATGGCCTTTCATGAGCTACTAATATTTTGATCTAGTGTGTAGGAAATTGACCATGGAATTAAAATCAAAAGAAATTAAAGATGGATGCATGTGAAAATATTGTAAAGCCAAGGTTAACTCCAAAAGGAGAAATAACATCATTGTTAATTATTAATGTTGTAAAGTAATGTTTGAATGTGTTATTAAAATTGTGTTTATTTTAATTTATATTTATGTCTACTTGGCATGTCATGTGTGTGTTGGAAATATAGATGCAGTAACTAAGAGGGGGGGGGGGGGGGTGAATCAGTTAACCACAAAAATATTACCACTGATCCCTTAAATATCTTAACAAATTATTTACTGTGCCACTCGGTAAATATACAGAGAAATGCTGAAAACTTGATCCTTGAAGTGTGTAATAATTAAGCTGTTCTTAAGCATTCATCACTGATTAACTTACATGAATAAAGAAAATAACATGAACACAAGAGACACCAGATTTACCAGGGAAACCCAATATGGGAAAAACCACCAATGTAACTAGTTACTGTTTTTCACTCTTCTGAAGTGATGCCCAGTTAGAAGCCAACCTGGTAAAAGGTTACAAAACACACTGTTAGGTGTGACCTTGTTAGAGGATTTAATTACCCTGCTAGGAGTGGCCTTGTAAGAGGTCTTGAAACAATTCAATAGAAGTGTTATCTTGTTAGAGGATTTACAAAATGGTTGTTAAACCAACTCGGTTAAGAGATTTTGATATCACTGCTACAATTGCTAGAGAGTAACAATGAAATGACCTACAACTAAATTGCTGAATATAGATCTCTGTTCTGTTTCACTAGATCCTTACTGATCAATTAAATCTTTGCTGCTCCTCAAGGATATCTGACCATCCTTCAAAATTCACACACACCTTTCTTCAAAATGATTTCTGCATGCTGTATATCTTTTATTCACCACTTGACCTTCTATATATATATGCCATTTCATAATCATTTAGATTGTCAAGTCGGCACTAATAATTATTATAACAGTCGGCTGGGATAAACAAACTATAATAAAAAAATTCTTTGAAAGGGCCGACCTTGCTTAGTAATCATTAATCCTGAAAAGATTTCCTTCGGTGACCGAGAGAACTTGGTAACCACAGCGAATTCTGCAACATCCTTTGGAGACTGAGAGAGCTCGGTAACCACTAATTTTCCTTCAATAACCGAGGAGGCTCGATTAACACTGTTACCCTACCATGTTTCCTTTAGACACCCGAGAGAACTCGGTAGACACTAAAAACTGCCTAGCTGACTGACTGAGCTAAGTAGATACTGAGAGCGATAATTGATATGACATTTGTGTGACATTAAAGACAACACATAGCTAATCCAACAATGTCCTTCAGACAATTGTGTTGGCATTAAGCAGAATTGCCACTAGTGACAACACTTATTTGCATTCTGAGTGCAAACCGAGCAGAACAGTGCAAACCGAGCAGAACAGTGCAAATCGAGCAGGACAGTGCAAACCGAGCAAGACAGTGCAAACCGATCAAGTTAATGCAAACCGAGCAGGACAATGCAAACCGAGTAACATTATGTCTACCGAGTCACCAGTACTTACCGAGTTCAAAACCTACCGAGTGGTTAGTATGAACCGTGCCTTCACTTCTACCAAGTGCATGACGATGCTGAGTAATGCAGTGGACGCTGAGTATCAGAAAGTCACCAAGTTAGTTTGCAGGAACCGTGTAACCATACTTGGGCCGACTTAGTGGCACTTATGTTTATTTGTCAAGCTGACTTTGTAATTGTAATTAATTGTTTAGACTTGTATATAAACAATGTTGTAAAGATGTCAAGATGTAATTATATGAGTATGTATGTGAATAAAAAGAAAAGGCAGAGATAAGCAAATTACAAAGGGCTACAGCAGTATAGGGAACAGCAAAGACAAATTCATCACAGAAGGTGATCAATACATTCAGCGAATCTCAATCAGCAATCCAGTTGCAAAGCAAGAGATCTACTGTTTCATCCTAACAGGTGAATCAGTACTAAAATCCTTTAACCAGGTAGACTTAACAGTCTGTTGTAAAATCTCTTTACCGAGTGCATACTTCATTGTATGTTTGTAAATCCTTTAACAAGGTGGATCTAGCAATCCTTTTTATTCCTAACAGGGCAGATCATCAGAAGTGATCAAATTGTAAGCCTTAACCGGCCAACTTTATTTTGCAGTACTAAAGTTTTGTGGGTTTCATCCCCACCTCAGTTTTACTTTCTTTTTGGAAGGTTTCTGGGTAACCAAATCTATGTGTCATTGTTATGAATGCTTTTAAGTTTCATACTTTCTATATGCATAAAGAAAAAGTGAACTATATGTTAATACATCTATAATTGTAAGAAAATTCAAAGTTACTGATTCACCCCTCCCCTCTCAGTAACTTGATTAATCCCTGAATATTTCCAACAATTGGTATCAGAGCATTGTTGGTTCTCAAGATAAAACTTAACTAGCTTGAGCAAAGATCCAGGACAATGGAGGTATTCAAACTGAACAAGGTGATTGAAAATGAAAAACTAGATCTGGAAATGGCCATAGCTAAACTCAAGGAAGCAAAAGAACATCTTTCCCAATCCCTAAGAAGAAGGAAGGAACTTGCAAATCAGATGAATGATCAGAATTACATTGAAGAAAAGGTTGAAGATCTTTTTCCCTCAAATAGCTTAGATGAAGCAAACAATGCTGTCAAAGAACTCCTAGAAAAGAATGGGTCTCTGCAGGAAGAAGTGAGAAAATTAAAAAGAGAACAAGAGCTACACTCAACAAGATTTTGTGAGATCTTAGAACAAAGAAACAAGTTGAAAGATGAATTAGATGGAAGGAACAATGAAGTCCAAAATAAAACCCTTCAGCTAGAAAACCTAATTGATCAGATCTCCCATACAAATGAGGAAATTCTGAATCTAAGATCAGAAATAGAAAACACAAGAGAAGAACTAAGATCTGAAAAGGAAATCAATGTAAGATTGGTGGATGACCTAAACACCGAAAAACAAATCAATGAAGGAATGCTGAAAAGCCAAGAAGACTTGAATCAGCTATATGAGAGAAATCTGCATAGGCAGAAAGGAAAAGTAGGACTTGGATACAAAGGAGAAGGTGAATCTTCTAAGCAAGGTACTCAAAGAAATCAAAAACCTACTTGTAATCATTGTGGTAAAATAGGACATACTTTAAATAAATGTTGGAACAATGAAAAAGTAGAATTCAATGGAAAATGCTACAACTGCAATCAACATGGTCACAAAGCAAATGAATGCAGGGAAAAACCAAGATTCAGAGGTAATTGTCACAAGTGCAACAAACAAGGTCACAAAGCATCCGAGTGCAGATCCAAGACATTCAATCCAGCAGAACAAATTATGAAAGCAATGTTTGGATGGGACTACAAAACCTGGTGTAGATGTCATTACTGTGGAGAATATGGACACATTGGCATGAACTGCATAAAGCATCATCTAAGGAAAAGAGATACTACCGTAAGATGCTTCAAATGCACTAAACTCGATCACATAGCCAGAAACTGCATGAATGCTAGTGAAGTTGAAGATGGAAAGAAGAATGAAGTAACTAAGGTCAGGAAATAGGTGAGACAAAAGTGGATTCCTAAATCTACCGAGCAAACCAGTCCAAGTAATGGAATGGGTGGCTCTACCGACTCAAACTAAATTTCCAAGAAAGCACTGGAACTGTACTCTCCTAGACAAACTCCAAGCAGTTCCAGAACTGAATTAAAAGAAAGATCTAAATCAGCATACAAGATGCAGTAAGATCACAGGAAGGTCGGTACCAGTCTTAACCGAACAAGGTCGGTATTAGTCTTTACCGAGGGAGGTTAGAGCAATATGAATTCTCGAGTTCACCGAGTTGCAAAGTCTTCACTGAGAAATTAATTCTTAGTGGATGACAGTCTGCCGGAATTCATACCCTAATTTGTACTGAGCATTAATGATAGAGTTGTAAACAAAAGGCAAGAAATCGAACTCATTTCTTACCACGAATTTTAGCACTTTGAGAGAAGAAAACTTCAAGAGCAATTCAGCGACTCAAATACCTTTTGCGAAAAGAATTTTCTGTGAGCTACCATGGCATCATCCAGCACCTTAGCGAAGAAAGGATCCGAAATGTTAGTCCAAGGGGAATGGAGAGCACCAGATTTCAAGATCGTGCCCAAAATTGCAGTAGCCCTAGACCCGAATGGAGCTCAATCTCAGATTCCTCCTAAGGTACTACTTATTAACAATATTCACAATCATTTCAACTGTGCAATTCATGAAATGGGAAACCTAGAACTAGATATTGTGCATGAAGAACTGTGTGTGGATGGTATTCTGAAACTCGAGCACAAACATCTGGAAGATAAGGGATTAGTTCACATTGCACATTTACCTCGAAACTTTTGGGAAAAATGGGTTAGATACATTCTCAGTTGTATACATGATGGAAAGATTTGGCTTGAGCAACCCATAGAGATCACCAAGAAGATGATTCATCAAATCACCAGTCTTCCCATGTTGAACAAAGCAAAAACTACCAAAACCCTAGGTCGGTCGGAACTGGAAAAGAAAACCCTAGCCGAATGGGACGGTAGAGGCACGAAAGTTAGCAGCATTACCGATGCTGAACTAAAGTTTGGTACACACATAATTGCCCATAAAATATACAGTTCAAGTCGACAGAATAGTGTCTCCTATGAAGCTATTGACCTAGCATACAAAGTGGTCAAGAACAACTTATCATTTGACCTTGCACATTTATTGTTAAAATAGTTTAACAAGAACATGGAAAGCATTCAAACTTCCAAAAACAATCCATGTAAGTTTGGATCCCTACTGGTCTGTTTATTCTTCTATGTTCAAAAGTTCTTCCCTTCCAAAGGAAAAGTTGTATGGAGAAAAGATGTGCCAGTCCTTTATGAGATAAATGAATACATCTCAGAAATGGGTGAAAATTTTGAAAGCATCATGGATAGTTATTTTGAGTCTTTCAAAGAGAAAATGAATGACAGATTCCGGATTCCACAGAAGTTGGTGGAGGATTACAAGGATGACATTTGTTTCATGGTAGACTGTGATAATGTATATATTCAAGCAGCTAAACCGAGGATTGTATATGTAAAACCTCTTCCTTATGAGGTAAATATTGATGAAACCAAGAATATCATTGAAGCACTTCTTAATCAGCCTGTTAATCCCAAAGCTCCATATTTTGGAACATATGACGAAGCAAAGGTGAGAATTGAATTAAGCATAAAACTTCCACAGGTGGTAAACAAAGGAAAGAAGAGGATAGCCAAAATGCAAATGCTAACCGAGGACAAAGGAGATAATGATGAAGAAGAAGAGGAAAAGGATGAGAAAACAGAGGAACTAGAACCTGCAAAGAAGAAAGGAAAGGTTTTTATCACTAAGGCACCTAAGCCTCCCACTATTGTATTTACAAGGAGAAGTGCAAGAGGTAAGGCAGATAAAGATAAGGCAGACAAAGATATAGTATTCAAAAGGCCTCCTCTAAACTTTCAAGAGAGGATCAAACTTTTTAGAGACGGATCAGGATCTGGAGTAAGTAACATAAAATCTTTTAAATATGAAACCAGATCGGAAAAAGAACAGAAGGAATTAGAAGATACTGTTATTGAAAAGATGGGACAGTGGAAATACTCTCCTGATGAAATAGCCCCACAGGTTTCAGCAGTCTTATTAAATCCAATAAAAATTTGATGGAGCAATGCAAAGCAAACTGTGATAGACATATTTGATCAAACCCTGAGACAGTTAATGCCGAGCTTGAAAAATGATGAAGTAAAGAAGGCATTAAAGGAAAATGAAAGTAAGATGACACTAAAGTTCAATACTTGTTTGATTCTGATCAACAATATTGAATCGGTTGTGAAGGCTGCAAATGCCACATGGAAGAACATATACCATCTTCACCAACCTAGTATTGAAATAGTAATAATAAAAGATATTGAAGATGACAGTGATGAACAAGAAGAAGCCACTGAGGTAGATGATACTGTGAGGATAGCAGTAGAAGTCATTGCATCACTTCCTACCTCTCCAGTAAAAGTTTCTACATCTAGCCCGGAGACACCTTCAAGCATGGTTGTGACAACTTCAACTTTTGTCCAATCACCTATAGCAACAACAGAAGAAACCACCATTTCTTCTACCGAGTTGTAGTCTCCCACTTCATCAAGTTTTCCAGCAGTAAGTATTCTAGTTTTTGATTCTACGAGTGTAAATATTTTAAGTTCTCCAGTAGACAGTGTGCCAGTCTCTATAGCCAGTCCTACTATGTCTATTGTCACTACTACTAAGGCATTAAGTACAGATAAGCCTAAGGCTCTACCGAGTATAAAATTTTTGGGTAAGAATATAGTAGAGGATATAGACCTAGATGAAGAAATAGAGATTCCAACATTAGATTTTGCAAATCTATTAGCGGACCAAATGCAAAATATAGGTGAAATCCTCCAAAGGAAAGCAAAGCAAAAGAAGCTTAAAGAGGAGAGAGACAAGGAATATCAAATCATTAAGGATGCTAAAGACATTTTGTCTGATGCATTAGGTATTCAAGTAGACTCCTCTCAACATGTTTTGCTACAATTAGCTGAAGCAGTAAATAAATACAATGAGGATTCATCTGGGATAGAAAAGTTAGTTGAAAGAGCTGAGAAGAGATTCAACAATAAAGTGCTTGAGCACATTGCTCAGCACATAGCCATTAATCAAGTGGAATTGTCTTCAGATTTGTCAAATATTGAATCCACCTATTCGAATGTCACCTCTCTTTTGGTCAGACTGTGCAATATTGCCGAGTTCACAAAGGATGTTAAGGATAAAATGATTAAAATGGATGAGGATATGAAGATTAGCATACAGAAGCTGCAACTTGAACCAAGTTCAAGCTCTGCACATCACATGAAAGTCTCATACCTATCAAATATGCAGTCAGATCTACTAAAAGAAGACACAAGGATCCGGTCCACACTGCTAGACATCCAGAACATGATCCTTCCCATCATGAATACAATGTATAAGCACATTGAACATTCCAAAACATTGATTCATGACAATTAGTTCTCTATAGCAGATCACATGATTGAACTCTCTGCAGAAGTCCAAATTGCAATCCAAACATGCAAGATTCTGCAAGAAAATTGGGACAGAACCCTGGCACTAATCATGAAGGTACATTCTGATTTTATATCAAATTTTGGATTCTCTCTGTAAATCACTTGTATATACACCTTTGGCATTATCATCAAAAAGGGGGAGATATGTATAGATGGAGATTTGTATAGAAGAAAAAGTTAGCACATTGGAAGGGGGAGATAATGTATAAAGCCCTATGACAAGACAAAAAAAAAAAATCAATAAGTGTATATAAGTTTTGAGCAATAAGTGTTTTTGTCACTAATGCCAAAGGGGGAGATTGTTGGCATTAAGCAAAATTTCCACTAGTGACAACACTTATTTGCATTCTGAGTGCAAACCGAGCAGAATAGTGCAAACCGAGCAGAACAGTGCAAACTGAGCAGAACAGTGCAAACTGAGCAGAATAGTGCAAACCGAGTAGAACAGTGCAAACCGAGCAGAACAGTGCAAACCGAGCAGGACAGTGCAAACCAAGCAAGACAGTGCAAACCGATCAAGTTAATGCAAACCGAGCAGGACAATGCAAACCGAGTAACATTATGTCTACCGAGTCACCAGTACTTACCGAGTTCAAAACCTACCGAGTGGTTAGTATGAACCGTGCCTTCACTTCTACCGAGTGCATGACGATGTCGAGTAATGCAGTGGACGCCGAGTATCAGAAAGTCACCGAGTTAGTTTGCAGGAACCGTGTAACCATACTTGGGCCGACTTAGTGGCACTTATGTTTATTTGTCAAGCCGACTTTGTAATTGTAATTAATTGTTTAGACTTGTATATAAACAATGTTGTAAAGATGTCAAGATGTAATTATATGAGTATGTATGTGAATAAAAAGAAAAGGCAGAGATAAGCAAATTACAAAGGGCTATAGTAGTATAGGGAACATCAAAGACAAATTCATCATAGAAGGTGATCAATACATTCAGTGAATTTCAGTCAGCAATCTAGTTGCAAAGCAAGAGATCTACTGTTTCATCCTAACAGGTGAATCAGTACTAAAATCCTTTAACCAGGTAGACTTAACAGTCTGTTGTAAAATCTCTTTACCGAGTGCATACTTCATTGTATGTTTGTAAATCCTTTAACAAGGTGGATCTAGCAATCCTTTTTGTTCCTAACAGGGCAGATCATCAGAAGTGATCAAATTGTAAGCCTTAACCGGCCAACTTTATTTTGCAGTACTAAAGTTTTGTGGGTTTCATCCCCACCCCAGTTTTACTTTCTTTTTGGAAGGTTTCTGGGTAACCAAATCTATGTGTCATTGTTATGAATGCTTTTAAGTTTCATACTTTCTATATGCATAAAGAAAAAGTGAACTATATGTTAATACATCTATAATTGTAAGAAAATTTGAAGTTACTGATTCACCCCTCCCCTCTCAGTAACTCGGTTAATCCCTGAATATTTCCAACAAATTGTATCCAATAGTGTGTAGTGATGTGTTGTGACTTTATGTGGTGTCAATTGCCACATGTGTATGTGAGTTGGCATGACCAAGTAAATTTTTTATTAGTTTACTTCCACCTTTGGGTCACCTTGTAGTATCTCAAGGTTAGGTATATTGGCCTTGTGAGGGAATCTTATTTCAATTATTTGTAGGTCAACTCTTAGTGGACTTTTGAGAGGTTAAATGTAGCCCTAGGGGTTAGTTATGTTTAAAATAGGATAAGGGTAAAAGTACAAAGCTGTGTCACACTTTTATAAAGGAAAAGGTCAACAACACACAAAAATTTTAACTTACATAAAAATGGCATTTATGTTTAAAATTTGGAGATGATGTAAACTAATGAAATGTGTAAAAGTGGATGAAGTTTATGGCTATAATTTTTTAAATTTTTTTTTAACAAGAATTCACATGGTTTTTCAATTTTTTAAGTCCAGTTTTTACTTGTTGAAAAATGCTGAAAAACAAGGGTCTTGTCCGCACCAAAAAAGTATATGCAAATAATCTCTTTTTTTTTTAATTTAAAATATGTCATAGATAAAATGTATAGCTAGTGCAAAAAAGAAGAAAAATTAGTTTTCAATGTATATTTTCTCTGTTATAACTGCTCAAAGTTGAACATACCTGAAATCAATAGTTTTCATCTCGCATCAAATTTCCCCTATCAAATCTACACCATTCAAAAAATAAATTACACACTTTTGAAGATAACTCTCTCTGCTAGTGTTAAATATAAATTTTCAATTTTTTTGATAAGCTTTACTATTTTTTTCTATTTTTGAAGCATCTTGTTCTCTAATGTTAAAATACCTACTTGTAGTATTTTGAAATTATAATATATTAGATCTAATTAAAATACTATAAAAGTTATATGATGATAATCTTGACTCTGTGCTCTAAAAAAGGGTATTTTTATATTTGTAAAAAAATATCATTAAAAAGAGTAAGAGTTATTGAAACGTCGATTTTCTGAAATAATTTTATTTCTTTAGAAATTGTTATAAAACATGCATTTAATAGATATTTCCAATTGGAAAAGGTGAAGAACTTATCTAACTTAGCTAGAATGAATCTAGCTAGACCATATGTTTGACAAAAAATAATTTTAGTTAGAAATACTCAAATTCAGCTGTGCTGATACGTTGTCCTGAAACGTGACATAGCTTTGTGCTTTTACCCATAACCCCATAGGTGTACTTTGGCTTGGGCATCAAATTTTTACCAATAGGATGATTTTGTCCCATTTTTGCCTCTTCTAAAAATGCCTTTTTAGAATGTAAAAAAATTGAGAAGTGTGCCATGTCTTCCTCTCTTGTAAATTTTGAATTTCCCTCTTGTTGGAGAGAGAACCCTTGGATAGTGTGTCCAATCACCTTTGAGGTTAGGTAGGATGTTAGGTAGGGTTTTTCTTGTAGTGGGATGGAGAGGAATTTGGTAGTTTGATATCACACTCTCCAATTTTGGATATTTCTAGTGGACTTAGAGGGTTTTTGGTGGACTTAACAAAGGAAGGCTTGTAGGAAGGGAGCTCTTCTCAACTTTCATTTCCATAGCTTGGAGATAGGTTGGAACCCTTTCATGGAAGACTTATTTTCTTTACTTGTATATTTAAGTATAATTTTGTGTGATGTTTGTAGATGGTTTGTGAAACTTCAAGGTGGCCTTTCATGACTTTTTTCTTTGTTTATTTTGTTCATTTTGTCTTTCTTTTCCTTGTTTTGTTGGGGTGTGCAAGGCTAAACTCACCCTTGGGAGGGAAGAGAGCCTTGAGGGTGAAGGACTTTAGTTGGGAATTCCCAAATAGTTTAGAGTCCTTCCTCATGGAGGAAGGGGATAAGCCATGGATGTATGAGCTCCATATTGCCATTATTTTGTTATCTACATATTTGGGGGCCACAAGGGTGTTTTTACATGTGTATAGAAAATGGAAGGAATGGTGTTTTTGTTATAGCCTTGTGAAGGCAATGGTATATGGTTTTGAGCCATGTTGAAGGCATGGTATTATATTTTTATGGCTTCTCCTACTTGGGTTCATTTATAACTTCACCCCTCTTATGGGTCCAAGGTGACCCAATGTGTAAAACCATGTGAAGTGAATTTTATGTCAAAAATGTATTTTCTAGTTTTTATTTATGTATGTGAGGTTGAGCATGAATGTACCACATCCATCTTTAGTTATCCAAGCTCAAGGGTGGCCATATAATGGCCTTGGTTGGGAGCTGAGCCTCCATGGTCAGACATTTTTTATTGCTGATTTCTTTATGGTGTAGCTTGCTGATTTTGGATGAAGAAAAAGTGGAGATTATTTGACTTTTGTCACTTCTTAGGTTGCATATTTTTACTTTTAAAAAGGGATAAAAAGTTGTCATGCGCTAACCCTTCTTCCTGGATCACTGTTTACTTTTGGTTAGAAACTCTTGAAGAGTTGGAGATCTTTTCTTCTTGGACTGCTTGTAGTTAGAAGTTTTTCAGTGAAGTGAACTAAAATTTTATATCTAAGATGACATTTTAGATTGATTGCTTTCAATTGAATTCTATTGTTTTGATAAGTCTTTTTTGAATATTTGTGAACTTCTTTGACAACATTATTAGTACCTTGAAAACTTGATAGAATTGGAATTACCTTGTACTTTCAATTTTTAAAATTGTACGTTAGGAAGTAATGGTAATTATGGTTGTTGTATTACTAATCCTTTGTTTGGAAACTTAAGGTATTTTAATGTTATTAGAAGGTGAGAATTTATATTTTGATGCTCATTGATTATTAAATCATTTTGATTAATATAGATATTAACTTGGAATTGAGAGGCTATATTGTATTTCTTGAATTAAGCTTAATTGTTTGAAAAGCTCTTTTTAGAACAGTAATTATTGGTGACTGTTCAGAAATATGTTTTGCATATACGTTAGTATACAAATGTATATGTATGTTGTGATAAACACACATATACATACATACATACATACATACATACATACATACATACATACATACATACATACATACATACATATATATATATATATATATATATATATATATATATATATATATATATATATATATACACACACACACACACACACACACACACACACACACACACACACACACACACACACACACATATATATTAATGAATAATAAATTATTGAAATTTATTTAAAACTAAAAATGTAAATTATATATATACGTATATATGCTGCAAGAATGTATATATATATGTACATAATCACATTAAGAAAATAATGAATTGACATAAGTCATTGGTTAAAAAACAAACAATGTTATTGTTTTGAAATTGGAAACCATATTGAATTGAAGTTGGTGGCAATAGCCAGTGCTAGGTGATTATACTACACTAGGTCATGAACATTGGTATTATGTTTGTATTGATGGATATGTCTTGAAGAAAATGTGTGAAAATTGATTATAATTTACTTCAGTTTCAATATTTGTATGTTTCTGGAAAACTAGTGCAAGTGTTTAAATAATGTATTGAATGGTTGCTCTTATAGTTTCATGCTGACACTCTAGTGTTTGCAGGCTCTAGGGTACTTGAAAGGTAATACAATTATGTTTTCAATTAAAAGTTGAATTATTTAACTTAGGACTTAAATCATTTTGAAATTTATATATTTCTCTTGGGTTTATATATATCCTAGAAAGCTACATATTGCAAGGGATTCAATTTGTTTAAAAACTATGACCTTTCTACATATATATGTGTGTGTGTGTGTGTGTGTGTTGTGTGAGTTAATATATTTCAAATTCAAATTACCCTTAGTAGGGCATCGAACAACATGGAGGGAATAATTTATATGTTATAGTGTTTACAGTGTATAAGGAATGTTTATCTCTTCATGGATTGTGTTTTATGCCATGTGCTGGCAGTTCGCAATGAATTTTTTTGGTACCATACTACTCATTTTCTACCGCCAGTGGATGACATTGGGTACCGGCCACTCCACTTGAGTTGGGCATTAATTTTGGCATTTATCTCTGTTTGATTTCGCCTTTGTTTTGTGGATTTGTTGGTCTCAATTTTTATGAACAGTGCATTCTTCTTATTTATAAGCAAGGGTTTTGGTAACAAAACTCATCGTTGGCATAACAGTTCTAACTGGGTTTTAATGCTTCACTCAACTTTCAGAAAAATGAGAGGGAGTTTAAATTTGAGAGGGTTTTTAATGCTGCTGGGTTGTGATTTCCCATTCACATCCAGTTGGATTTATGAAATACTTTGCTATCTCATTTTGAATCATTGTAATCTATCTCTGTTGCGATATTGGCACTTGCATTTGGTGATGCCATTCTGGGCATCTCTGGAAAGAAGGTTTTCATTGCTATTGTTCTTTATCGTGGAGCTTTAAAGCTGGAGGGATTCCTGTTGTTTTGTGCGGCTGTGGGTTGCAAGGAGTTCCATTTTTATCATTGTTTGATTACCCACTACTACTTTTCCAAGTAGGGGCAGTTTCTTACCTTATTCTCTCTCTATTTATATATGCATTGTCATTTGAAATTATTATTAGAAATATCTATCAACTTTGTTCAATGCGAATGCTGATTTACTGAGTTACTGTCTTTATCAGTTTGACTGTCATATGTATATATTTTGGGAACAAAGGAGTATGTGAAGTTTTGACACTTCACATACCCTCGTGCTCTCAGTATGTGTGATTAATTTATGTGTTGATTAAATGCAGAAAACCCATATCATTATTTTTGCTCAGAACTAGTTGTGGGTACAACTCGATGCTCAAGCATGAATACCCACAGAGCATAGCTCTGTGAGTACCTGTACCTGGAGTGACTAGAGAGGATATTGTGTTGAGTACTATATTAAACTTGGGCTTGGCCCCAACCATAAGCTCCCATAGAGCTAGGCTTTGTGAGAACTTATGCTTGCAGTCGCAAGCTTGACCGTGTCATGATATAACTTTTATTCATTTCGGGCTCCCATAGAGCTAAGCTCTGTGAGAGCTCCTACTTCAATATTTATTTATGAGTTTTGATGAGTTTAATTTGGTGGCTCGGCCACAGGCATGAGCCCACACAGAGTTTAGCTTTGTGAGAGCTCATGGCTGTGGCACAAAGCTTATGGCATTTTAGCAAACAGTTTACACACTGTCGCTTGGCCTTTATTTTGGGTACATTCAATGTAGTGTTTTATGTCTCTGTTGTGGTGATAGGGGTGTAGGAAATTAATATGGTTTCAAGCATCTACTATGTTGTTTGTTGTTTGAACTTTTGCATTTGAATATGGCTTGAAATTTGTTATGGAACCTTGAATAAGGGATCGATTATGTTTAATTAGTTCTTTTGATAAACACTGCATATGTTTGGTTCGGATGTCTTAGTCAGTTTATATATATGATGTCTTGGAAATTATAAACGTAGTTCAAAAAGAACTAAATTGGTTTTGGCATCTTGAATAGTTAAACTTTTAAAGGGTTTGATGGATGTCATCTCTAGACGTTGTAGGGAATTGAATGTTAGATAGTTTATGATATCGATTGTATTGTAGATTTTGATTGTTAAAATGTGGTCTGATTCGATCAGGTCATTACAACAGTACTTTCTGATATTAGATTCTATAGTTCTTAACTTATATTATTCTATTGGATACAACAATGAGAATGAAAGAAACTGTTGAAACTATGATTTTAAATGTTGACTGTGATAGTATAGTATCATTTAACAGTATTGTAAATTGCCAATTATACTAGTAATTGGGGTTATACTTTTGTTTGGAAACAATGGGATAATTAGTTATGATTCTATATGGAATTGGTTGATTTTGAAGAAGAATATATAATATTCTGAGTTTATATTATGTTTCGAAAGGTAAAAATTATCTTTGCATGATTTGGAATTTATTATTCTTATGTGGTTATTCTGTCAATTATTGAAATTGAAATTGACTCAAAGGGAATAAGATGGACTAATGAAATCTGTTTGACATGAATGTTATTGGAATTTCATATTGAATAGTGAATATCATATGAGTTATGAATTGTTGTCTTGGTCACTTCTGAGTTAGATTTAGATGACTATATTGGTAGGGATTGATGAATATAATGTTAAGTTTAAGTATATTCTAATAATCTGTGCAAACAGATTAATAGGGTACATGTGATCTAGATATTATATGACTTGCTCTTGGCATTTATGATTATCTATATTTGCTTCTGAGTTGACAGAATAAGATTTGTTTCAAATAGATGAAAGAATGTAGTATCATGTAGTATATTGATTTTATATCTATTTCATGAACATTCTTAATGTATATCTATTTGAAGTGTATTTTAAGAATACTTGTGATGAACATATATTGGGGTGGCTAAATTTGGTTAATCCTATTTAGTTAATTAATTAAATGAAAAATTTAAAATGAACTGGGTGGGATAATACATCTAAAAAGATAATTAAGTCTTACCTATGACTTAAACCAATATGGTTAAGTATGTAGAACAAGGCAAATCTCTATTACCTTATTTGATGAGTACAATGGAGTTATCCATTACGTCATCTGACGAGTACAATGGAGAATTCCACTATGTTGTTGTCTATGAGCATGCCAAATATGGATGCAGTATCTTAGCGCTATAGTGATGACACCTCAGTATATATATGATTCATTTACAAGTTATTCTTAGTGCGAGTTTAATTTCTGCATTGATAGCTATTGGTTTACTGAATTAATGTGGAATTTCAATTATTAGAAACTGCACTATGTTGTATTTGATCTGATTTCCGCATTATGATTGTATATATATGTCAATCTAACATGTATGTAGGTGGATCATGCTTTTTAACTCAGCATTTGCTGAGCCCCTTTGTGTTTGTGTTGTTTTACTATCTATGTTTTCAGGTGCTTCTAGAGATTGGATGAATATTAGTTAAAGGTTCTTGCTAAAGATTTATGTTAGGAGAAGATTCAGTTACTTTGATTAGGTCCTAAAAGTTGATCGTAGACATTTGACATTATGATTTATTTTCTAAGTGAATGGAGCTTAAATTGTATTAAAATCCAAATGTTTGTATATGTGGATGATGTACTAATGGATATTGTAATTGAATGTCTGAGGGATCTTAAATTGATGTATCTTTTGGAAATAAAAAAAACTATTGGTGCTTTGTTATTGTTTTGGTGTTTGTTCTTGTTTTCTAGTTGAGGTGTTACAAAAGCCATGTGTAAAAGAGTAGTGTAAAAAGGCTATGTAAATGCCTAAACACATTATGAATTCTTGTAAAAGTTTATATTTGTATGTGTAATGTTTCTCCATAAATTTCTATGTATTTCTAAAGAAAGAGAATGTAAAAAAAATGATTCTTTATGCTTTGAATACAAAAAAATAGCTTGCTGGTTTTGTTTTCCATTTGCAAGAAGAGTTAGATTTTCTTTATGTTGATAATCTCTTCTTTATGTAGACAAAATTAACTTCAAGTATTTATTTGAAAGAGAAAAGTTAAAGTAGATTTTCTTTCCTAATTACCTATGTAAGAATAGATTTCATTTTGATACCATGTTTGTGTTAGGAATGGGAACACTAAGAGTGGGGGTGAATCAGTGTTCACTATATAAATAATCTTTTTACTTTGCTCTTGAAACTTACCTTGAATGCTTAAGTGCTAAAATGAACATCAACATAAACAAGATACATAAACAAAACACGTAACACCAATATGGCTATGAGAAAATACAAATAGGTAAAAACCATCATGGGAATTGACACCCACTAAGAACTGCACTAGTGTCTTATGATCCTTGTTAGAAGATCTGCAACCCTGTTAGGAGTTGCTCTTTACAATGCTTTTAGTATAGTGACCTTTTTAAGGGTAAAACCCTGTTAGGAGTCTTTTACAATAACCCTATTAGGGGTGGGGACACATTTTCCTAGAGCTCACTGCTCAAGTGGTGAAGGCTACAATCTTCTGATCTTAGATACACACTATATCTACTGGATGAATTGGTGTTGTGACACTGTTTGTCTAATTAGTTCCTTTGATGCACTGATGCTTTGAGCTCTTGAAAACCTCTAATACATTCTTACTTCTCTTCACACACTTCTTCTATGCTTATCTTATGTCTATTTCAACTTCCATACTTTATTACAAAGGCGCATCTAATATTTATATGCGCTTAACAAAACAATTAACTAGGTCGGCCTATAACCGATTACATACAACACTTCCAAGTGAATTGGCTCAATCGTTTCTACAAAAAAACATAATTACATGTCTACAACTTAATTACAATAGGCGCATAACATTTACAAAATAATAATATCATCGCTATTCAAATTACCAATAGTCGGCTACATACTCTATTCTATTCTGGCATTTACTGTATGTGCTACTTCAATAGTTTGTATCTTCGCCATACGGTATCTTCTCATCATGTGCTCTTAGACTTAGCATGAATACACTATTACCAACTTATCTTCTAGGGAACATACCATAACTCTATCGTATGCATGTGCGCTAATGGTCTGATCTACTGGTGCTCTGTTAACTGTCCAGTCTTCTATACTTAACCAAATTATGATCTTCTGATAATGTGTGATGACTCCAAAACACTACATGAATTTTTTACCATAATGAAAACACTAAATCTAGTCATATACGAAAGTTTAGTCAACTTTCCAACAATCTCCCCCTTTGTCATTAATGGAAACAAAGGAATATGGAAAAGTTACTAATTGTAATTATACAAAAACTCTTTAACATACTCTAACTTATATCTCCCTTACACTCTTTACTATGCATCTTCTTTACATATATATAAGACTCCATATTGTATACAATACTCCCCCTTTGACATTAATGACAAAGGTGCTCCAAAAATGTATCTACAAGTACTTACAAAGAAAGTACATCTGGATAAGCAATTTGCAAGTTTTGGATCTCTTGTTTCCAAAATGCAATTAATGCATTAACAATCTATAGATGGACACATAAGTCATATTGTAGCTTCTCCATTTTCTCTAAGTCTGTACTTGAACCTTGATCATATGTTACCATAGTGGCATCGATCTCCTTGATGTTCTGATTTAGTATATCTAGAGAGGGTGCAAGAGCATTCTTAAGTTGTGTCTGTCTTTCCCTTATCTTAGACATCTCTTTCTCATCCTTTTCTATCTTGTCTATCTACCCCTGGTATACATTGTTGCACATGTTCACATCAGTGGAGGGGTCTTCTACTAATTTCCTAACATTGTCAATCATTTCTTCTGCCTCTTGGATTCTCTTGTAGTGATCAGCAGTTAGCATATCTTGATTCATACAATCTCCAATGATCTTCCTTCCATTTCTAGAAAACTCCTTCAAAAATTCTTCACCACCCTTTAATGAACTTAGGTCATGTGTAAAGTTACTAACTAGTTCACTCAATCTCTTTTTCATGTATTTCTCTTTTGCTACTTGAGATGTAGATTCTTCCAAGCTAGAGAAGTTAGTCTTGAAGGATGTAAGGATGGTGCTAACATCATCAACTATATGGACCTTAGACACTTTCTTGTCTAAAGGTAATAGGTTGTTCAAAATGTTGACTATTTAACCAAACAAAGGGTTCCTCATTACCTGTTTCTCTTTTTATTTTTCCATAGCTAAGACACTGATCTTGATCAGGTCTTCTTCTCCCCAAGAGTCCAAACTAGTGGTGTTTGGTGTCAAACTTGACAAAAATGATGTTGGGGGTCATGGAGTGATAGGAGTGCTATCCATCACTTCTTGCTTTACTCTAATTGGAATTTCAATAGATGGTTCATCTATTGGTTCACTTTCTTTTACCTCTTCTTCTCCTTTCTCCTCTTCTACCTTTTCTTCCTCTTTTTCTATCTCCTTCTCTTCTTCTTCACCTATTAAATCTTTTATTAGAACTTCTTCTTGTAGCTTGGGTGAATTATCACTACATAGAATTTCAGCTTCTTGTGTGCTCACAAAAGCTTCCTCAAACTTATCCAAGTCATTATCTATGGCTGCCATTGCAATCTCTACATTATCAATAATGATAGTGTTATCTTTTTGTGTCTTAGTCATGGGCATAGATTTTACTCCCTCTATAGGTGCTATTATTGTAGGTGTTGGATCCTCAGGACCCATTTCTAGTATATTTTTGGTCTCTACCATCTTGGCTTCCTTAGAGGGCACTTGTGTTGTGGGCATAGTAGGTGGATACATGTGCCTATTTAAGAAAACTTTCTCAAAAGCTTTCTCTATTTCTTTGGTTGTCAAATCAAATTTCTTGTCCATTATGTCTAGTGTTCTTAGCTTTGTTCTTTGATGCGGCTTCACCAAATCTAACAATAGTGTTTTCTCTTCTAAGGAACACACCAGTAGGATTTCATCTAGAATCTTTTCCTTTATTCTAATATCTTCTTCAATAGCCTATTTCTTCAAGGATTCCAAGATATTCCAAACACTGTCTGGGATGACTGTCTTAAGTTCCAAGACTATCTTCTTGAACTTAATCATATGTTTTATGATCATGCCATGAATCTCTGATATATCAATTTCATTGTACATCTCTTAAAACTTTCCTATTTGATCTAATCTGCCTTCATCAACAATCCTTGTTCTCAAGACTTGAAGACTAGGTCTGAAACCTACCTCTGGAGGTGCTTGAGCATTTTTATTACTTTTGGTTGCCTACGAGGATGGGTGACGTGTGCTGGTTTCCTTCTTCCTCTTGGCAATTACCTTATACTCAGGAGGTGATGTTAGATCAATTATTACTTTGGGCACAGGAGAGATAACATCTATTTTTCCCTATTTATCCTTTGGATCATCTATCTTTTCAATCTTGATCTTCTTCAACTTAGGATCATCTTCCTTATATTTTGTTGTAGATGTGCTCTTAATATCGAAAGCAATATTTTCTTCTCTTTCTTTTTCAAGATCTTCTTGAGTTACTCCATGAATCCCAAGTATCTCAGAAGTAATCTTTGATGCTTTCCTTTTTGTTGTTGCACTGTTAAGAACTGCATCAACTTCTCTTGTCTTCTCTTCATAAGTCCCTTATCTAGATTCATTAGGGTCCTTAGGCACTGATAGTAGCACATGTGCATAGGCTTCCAAGATTGGTTCCTCAACTTCATACCCAAGTGGATGGATCCACATTTTTCTTGGCTCAACTGCTTCCATACAAGTTATATCAGTTTCTACCATAAAGAAAATGTTGTCCTTGTATCTCTCAACAATACTCTCTAGTATCATGTACCTCATCTGCATTTTGATCCTAAATTTCTTTAATTCCAACTCCATGTAGTCTTTCAATATACTCTCAGTAGATGCCTTAAGAGATATCTCTAGCATTATAGGTAAACTCTTGTCTAGATACAAATCTGAGATCTTTCCAAGTATGTGGAATTACATGTAGATAATCAAAGACCCAAACCTAAATATTTTGGTCTTCTCATTCTTGATGGCTCTAATATTATCTATCAACTGTGTGCACAAGATCTCGCATAGATTGAACTCACCATTTTCTCTGACAAGTCTTATTGTTGCAAGAATAGTGGCCATAGACACACTATTCACCTTGTTGGTGTGCTAAAACCTATAACCTAGTTTCATAGACATCAATTTGATGTCGTTCTCCTTGATAAGATCAATTTTCATTCTATGCCTATCTCTTCTTGACTTACATGCTTGTTCAACTAGTTTTCTTACATCCTTACCCACTGGAAGAATGGAGCCTATCCTTGAGAGACCTATCATTTCATGAATGAGGTCTCCTATGATTCTCACTGGTACTTCACCTATCCAAAATAGGTTATCATGAATCCTTCTAAGCAATATCTTTATCCATTCAGACTCATAAAACTCATATGTCGTAGTATATTCAGCTATGGGATGGTTTTCCAGTTGTGCAAACTCATCTAGGAAGGTTTTTTTTTGCTTTATAATAGTTTTAATGTGCACTCTTATCTTGTCAAGTCCTACTAGTTCCTTCTTATAGTAAATGTATGCATGGATGTCTTCAACGTGCATTACACCCATAGGGGTTCTAGAGAATGAACCTTCTAAGTCATCCAGGGTAGACTTAAAAGGGTGTCTCATAAAAACATATCTTTTCCTCTTCACAAAATCAAACACAATAGTGTAGCCAAAAATTACTTGTTTTATCACTTCAAATCAGTTTTCATGAACTTCTCAATCGTCATGACAAATTAGGGCTTCTCAACCAATCAATCACACTCTTTCGATGGTGAATCAAACTTCAATACTTCACAATCAACTTCTAGGGCTTCCGTGATCTCCAATCACTCTAACTCAAATGAAATGAATGATCTACAAGTCTCAGTGTACTTTAAAGTGAAAATTCCACCATTAATGCTTGCCGCATAAACCAAAACTTGACTAAGAATTTCCAACTTCTTTTCTACAATTGATCTGGTAGTGCCCTCTTGCACATAGCCTCAAATGATCTCCAAAAGGTTAAATCCAAAGGTGCATACTTTGAGGGTGAGTATACTGACCGCGCAGGGGTCTAGAGCTAAATTAGCTCCCTTTATCACCCTGAGGGTCATTCATCTAGATGTAGAGGGTGTGTCCACTATGGATGCATCCAATACATACTCATCAACCTTATCCTTCTTTTCCTCTATCCAAATCAAACTCGCATCTTCTAAAGCTTTCACAAACTTGACTTCTCCTTCGGTATCCAATATTGATTCTTCTAGCTTTTTAGGGCTTTCCTGACTTTGCATTCTTGATCTATAAAACTTTGAGATGTGTCTAGCCTTGTTACAAGAGTGACAGATAACTGGAGGCCTTAAATTCCTTGGCGCATTGATATGGGTTACCATTTTACACTATCTAGCTAAGTGACCATTATGATTACATATCTGACATGTAATACTCTGAGAACTTCTTGTATTTGGTTGATTCTAATTTATTTGATTATGTTGAGTCTTGTTCTTCTGACTTGTTCTACAATTCATAGATCTATGACCAAATTTATTGCATGAATAACAGTAACCATTGAAAGGTCTTACCTCTTTACAATTCCTTTCCATATGTCCATGCTTTTTACATGCATAACAAGTTCAGTCTACTAGCTTGTTCTCATCCTTAGATAGTTCAATATTGTCTTTAGTCTCATTCCTTAGCATCTATGGTGTCTTCTAGTGCTTTCATCTTTGCTCGCATGTCATCAATCTAATTTTATGCTTCATTGAATCCAATGTTGATGGTATCTCCTTTAAGCTTCCGAGCATATAACTAAGATTCTATTAGATCCTTTCTTGTTTGTAATTTATCAATGTGATTCTTTTCTTCAATCAATTTAGATTCTAACTTTTCTTTGTTGTTTCTTAGCTCCAAGATTTCCATGTTTTCTTGCCTCAATTCTTCATTCAGTTGAAGGTTCTCTTTGATCTGTTCATCATAAACTTCTTGATTGTTAGTTAGCTTATCATCCATCTCTTCAATATGACCTTTAAGAGATGTGTTCTCTTCATTTAGCATTTTGACCATTTTCCCTAAATCACTATTTGAGACATCTTTCAAGTCTTTTTTTAGTCTTTTCATGTCTTCTTGAGAATCACTGACTTTTTATTTAAGCTCTTCAATTTCTTTTTCAGATCTGTCAAGGTCTTCAAGAGAAGCTTCAAGATTCTTTTTTAGATGTTTCATTTCTCCCTTATCCATGATCTCTTCAAGTGGTTAAACTTCTTTGCTCAGGACCAGAGCTCTGATACCAATTGTTAAGAATGGGAACACTAACAGGGAGGGTGAATCAATGTTCACTATATTTAATATTTTTACTTTGCTCTTGAAACTTAACTTGAATGCTTAAGTACTAAAATGAACATCAACATAAAAAAGATACATAAACACAACACATAAAACCAATCTGGTTATGGAGAAACCCAAATAGGTAAAAACCCCGGTGGGAATTGACACCCACTAAGAACAACACTAGTGTTTGATGATCCTTGTTAGAAGATCTGCAAACCTGTTAGGAGTTGTTCTTTACAATTATTTTAGTACATTCACCTTGTCAAGGGTCAAACCCTATTAGAAATATTTTACAATAACCCTATTAGGGGTGGGGAAACATTGTCCTAGAGTTCACTACTCAAGTGGGGAAAGCTACAACCTTTTGATCTCAGATACACACTATATCTATTGGATGAACTGGTGCTCTGACACTGCTTGTCTGATTAGTTCCTTTGATGCACTGATGCTTTGACCTCTTAAAAATATCTAATACATTCTTACTAATCTTCACACACTTCTTCTCTTCTTATCTTATCTATATTTCAACTTCCATACTTTATTACAAAGGCGCATTTAATATTTATATGCGCTTAACAAAATAATTAACTAGGTTAGCCTATAACCGATTACATACAACGCTTCCAAGTGAATTGGATCAAGCGTGTTTACAAACAAACATAATTACATGTCTACAACTTAATTACAATAGGCGCATAGGCTTTACAAAATAATAGTATCATCGCTAATCAAATTACCAACAGTCGGCTGCATACTTTGTTCTGTTCTGGCATTTACTATCTTTGCTACTTCAATTGTCTGTATCTTCTCCATAAGGTATCTTTTGATCATGTGCTCTTAGAATTAGCATGAATACACTCTTACCAACTTATCTTCTAGGGCGCATACCATAGCTTTGTTGTATGCACATGCCCTGATGCTCTGATCTACTAGTGCTCTGTTAACTATCTAGTCTTCTATACTTAACCAAATTTTGATCTTCTGATAATGTGCGCTGACTCCAAAAACACTATATGACTTTGTTGCCATAATGACAACACTAAACCTAGTCATATACAACAGTGTAGTCAACTTGCCAATAGTTAGTTTTTAAAAAAAGTCTTATATATACACCTATGTATATATACTTGTATATATATAGATGTGTATATCCTATTGGAATACATTGCTATTTTGATATTTGAAAAAAATAGATTTAGTTATTCTCTATCATTCCTCTTGTTGATTTTGGAAGAGTGTATATATATAAATATATATGTATATATATACACACCCTTGGTATGTATATACACACATGTATACTTATGTGTATACAAAACATGAAAATCTTGATCTTCTTTCTCTTTGCCAAACCTGCAATAACCAAATGAGAGATTAGGATTTTCGTAGATGTTTTATAGTTAGCCTAACCCTAATTTTGAATTGGGGTTAGGGCTGGCTTTTTGTAGCCATTTTAAATTTTAAATTTTAATTAACTTGTCATTAAATTCTATCTAAATTTTAATCTCTATTTTATTATAATTTAATGACTGTTGACTTTTCACAATCACTTTATTTTGAATTCTATTTTAATATTATTTTATTAATTATTGATATTTTAAAAAGATTCATTTTTATTATTTAGTAAGATTCTGTTTGGATTTTAATCTCTGACTTATTTTAATTTAATGACTATTGACTTTTGACAAACACATTAATTTGAATTCTGATTTATTTATTATTTTTATTTTCATTGGGATTCTGAAGAGATTCTTTTGTTATTTAATGAGATTCTAATATTTTGCTTTTGGATGCCATTTTTAATTTAATTTAAATTTGATAATGTTGAGATATTAATAAATGGACCCTTATTCTTTTTAATACTATTCTTGGAATTTTCTATTTTTTGAATTTAAAAATTAATGCCTATTTCCAATTGAATATTATTTTTATTATACAGTTGGTGGTTAAATTTAATATTTTATTTAGTAATAATATTTTAATGTATTAATGGGTTATTCTAGGGGAAATTATTTAATGACTTAGGATGAGACTTAGATAAATAACTTTCCCTTAGCCTAAATGATAAATTTAATATTTAATTTATTTATATTATTTTAATAATTAATGGGTTATTTGGGGGAAATTATTTATGTTGTCCAAGATGAGCCTTAGATAAATATTTCTCCCTTAACATTAATGTTAAATTTTATATTAATGTTTTATATGGCTATTTTAATGCCCATAAATTATATAATCGAGATTAATTAATAAACCTTGGTAACTTTGTGTCTTAAGTAAAAATATAATATTTTGTAATAAAATATTTGAACATTTTTATTTTAACGGGAATAATTTTATAACCCTAGTTTTCACGTGGGGTTACTATATTGCTCTTATTTTACCATTTTATTTGTTGATGTTATTTTTGCATTTTCTAACCTAGTTAGTAACCTAGTTCACAATAGGAACAATTAGGGTTACTAATACAATTTATTTAATCATTTATTTAATTTAACCCTTTTGGGTGTGTTGACCAAACCTTTGAATTTTATCTATTATCTAATTTTTAATTTTCACTTTTGTTTATCTCTTTTGTTATCTCTTATTAGAAGCCGATTATGGTTTCTTAGAGACCTAGTTAGGGTTTCGAGTAAACTAATGCAGTTAACAAACAAGGTATGTTGGAAAGCCAGTGCATGCCATGATACCTCTTGTTAGTAAACTTGTGTTGGGTTATGCATTCATACTTGTTGAAGTATTTCTTAGTGTCTTTCATGTATTAAAAAATAATTGTTGTGTTTTTAGCCCTAATTTTTTTCATGGCATCCTAGTCAAAAGAAAGACCCTATTAGGAGCCTTTTACAATGTGATCCCCATTAAGGAATCAAACTTGCTAGCAGTCCAGCCCTGCTAGAGGCAATAACCCTATTAGGGGTGTACAATATATGAAATTTATCAAGAGATTTGAGAGATAAGGCCACCCTCAGGTTGTCCAAACCTTATTGCTTCAAGAATGAGATAATTCTACTTTGAAATTGCTTCCATTATTTAACCACTACCAAGAAATATCCATCTTGTGGCCAAGTGCACAACCACTATTTTTACAACAATAACCAATGCAGCCTCAATCTTCCATTCTCCTCTACAATTCGTATATGGAACCCACATTATTTTCCAAGGATTTCAATACTTGTATACATATGACAACAATTAAATCTAGGTCAGCCTATATAGGATAAATCCTATTTACAAAATATAAATGCACCCATACGAAGATGCATACAACACCTCTTACAATGTTACAACATAATAATTACATCAATTAATCATCCAGATCTATATATCAAGCTCAGTCATCAATTTACTTGAAACGTGTTCCAAGTTAGCCTTCAATTTGTTCTTCACCAATAAACACACCATAACTGACATCACGTGTATGATCATAACTTCATATGATCACAATAAGCTCTCTAGATAGTTTCCAACATGAACCTATTTTTGCTTATCATGATTTAAACAATCATGAATGCTATCCACAAATTTATATAATCAACTCTGTGAAAATCACAGTTTATGTCTCTTGAGAACCATTCATTTGTAAATCAACCATAACTTCATCATATAAATTCATAAGGATGTGAGATCACAGATAGTGACTTATAACATTATGTATATTTTCCATCTAAGTTCGCACATGCTAATTCATTGTATGGTGTCCGTACAATTCTCTCCAACATATTTGCAAGATTTTGAACAACCAGTTATTAACATATGTTGACATCAATGAAAAACTCTATCATGAATGCAACACTATATCATGCCTCCAACACTACTAAGATACTCCTCCATAGGACTACCATCAGTATCCATTGTAACAATCTCCCTGTTTTGCATTTATGGAAACATAGATGAAAAACATCTAGGTTCCATTAATACCAAACATGCCTCTACTGCATATGTTACTCCCATGCATCAACATCTTTTCAAATCCTTTTCATTAATTAGTATGGATATTTCAGAACATTTTTCCCCTAAGGGATGATCCTCTCCTTCTTGTTTTTCATGTATTATTCTCTCCCCCATTGACATCAATGTCAAAGGTGTCATTATCTCTCCAAGATTCCTTAGTGACTCATCTCAAATAAAAATACTCTCCCATAGGAGAAGCATCAAGCATTCAATCCAAATAATGAAATTGTTCTCTAATATTTCTGGACTAATGAAATTTTTGCATTAATTATTCAAGATTAGGCTGGGGAATGACCCCTAACATACCTCTTAGATACTCAAATGTATCCTTCGACAATGGTTTTGTAAAAACGTATGCTATTTTATCCCTTGTATTCACATATTCTAACTTCACTTCTTTCTCTGCTACCTTATCTCTAAAGAAATGATATTTTATTGCTATATGTTTTGTCTTTGAATGCATAACATGATTCTTTGACATATTTACCATGCTAGTATTGTCACAATGGATAGTAACTAAATCTTCAAGATAGACTCCAATGTCCTTCAACATTTGCTTCATCCATATGATCTGTGTGCAATTAATTTCTACTTCAACATACTCTAATTCTCTTGTAGACTGAGAAATGTAGTCCTACTTCTTCCTAAGCCAAGAAATAAATCTTTTACCAAGGAAAAATTATCCTCCACTTGTACTTTTTATATCATCTACATTCCCTTCCCAATTAGCATCAGTGAAAGAATGAAATGTAAAGTCCTTTGATCTATCATACCATAGACCAAACTCAATTATACCCTTTAGATATCTAAATATCATTTTTATTGCCATAAGGTGAGATTCTTTAGGATCTTCTTGAAATCTTGCAACAATTCCAAATGTATTAGAAATATTAGGTCTAGTATGTGTTAGATATTGAGCACCTCCAATCATTGATCTATACCTTGTCTATGGTACATTCTTTGCTTCATCGTTTAAGGATAGCTTAGTCCCAGTTATGATAGGGGTTCCTATAGGTTTACTATCATCCATGCCAAACTTTTTAAATAGATATTTAATATATTTGGTCTGAGATATGAATATCCCTTCTTTACTTTGAATGATCTACACTCCAAGGAATAATTTCATCTCCCCAATCATAGACATTTCAAATTCACTTTTCATCTCATCTACTAACTTGTTACTCATGTCATCATTTCCTCTAAAGATAATATCATCAACAAAAACTTCACCAATCAAGATACCTTCTTTATTGATTCTTAAGTATAAATTATTGTCAGTGTTACCTTTCTTAAATCCCAAATGAATTAGATACTTATCCAATCTTGCATACCAAGCTCTTGGTGCTTCTTTCAATCCATAAAAAGCCTTCTTCAATTTTCAAACTAGATCTTCATTTCCTGATAAAGGAAATCCATCAAGTTTCTCAATGTATACTTCTTCTTCCAAGTTTCCATTAAGGAAAGATGATTTCACATCCATCTAATAAACTTTGAAATCCTTATAAGCAACATAAGCTAGAAATAATCTTACTACCTCAATCCTTGCAAAAAATATAAAGGTTTCATCAAAATCAATTTCTTCTTGTTGTGAGTACCCTTTACACACTTAGTACCAATCACATTTTTATCTTTAGGTCTTGGAACAAACTCCCAAGTGTTATTTTTTCTAAATCTTCTTGAGTTCTTCCTTCATGACATTGATTTGTGATTCATCTCTGCATGCCTCCACTATGGACTATGGTTCTACTTATGAGATTAAGCAGATGGCATTTGTATTTTGTGTCATCTCTTCTATATTCTGTAATCTTGTTCTAGCTCACTTATTACTGCCACCAATGATTTGATCCTAAGAGTGATTTCTCATAACATATTTAGGTGTGGTCTACTCCCTCAACTCCACACTTATACCATTGTCAATTATCAAAACATCATGAGATGTTTCATTCCTTTCATTTTCATTCATTTTTTTAAATTATTACCTTGATTTTCATTCATATTTTCAAAAGAAATCTCATCGGGGTTAAAGTCACAATACCTTTCTCTAACTCAAAAATTTTGATCCACTCTCATATTAGCACTTTCAATCAGTTTCCCAATTCTCAAATTGTAACATCTAGAGGATTTACTTCTAGTAGAGTAGCCATGGAATACACCTTCATCACTTCTAGCATCAAATTTTCCTATGCATTCATCTCTCTTAATGTAGCATTTACTTGCAAAAATTTTGAAGTAACTAATAGTGGTTCTCTTACCATACCATATCTCAAAAGGTGTCTTGTATGTACCTTCTCTGATTTACACTCTATTCATTATGTATACTACTTTCTTGGCTTCTTCTCTCCAATGCATATGTGGAACTTTTCCTTATATCAACATGATTTTTTCTGCATTAAGAACTATTTCATTTCTTCTTTCAGCAACCCCATTTTTCTCTGGTTTCCTAGGTACAAAAGTCTATCTAATAATACCATGCTTCTCACAAAAGGTATTTAATTCATGTGAAGTGAACTCTCCACCTTTGTGTGATCTCAAATACTTTCTCTTTAGGCATGTCTCATTCTCTACTTTTTCCTTATAAAACTTGAAAGTCTCAAATGCTTATGATCCTTCTCTAAGAAATCCAACCCACATCATTCTAGAGTAATCATCAATGAATATGATAAATTACCTATCTCTAAATTATGACATAGTCTAAATAGGTCTAGAAAGATCTATATGAATCAGCTCCAACTTTCCATTTTCTAAGTATCCTTTTCTTGCAAAACTGCTTCTTGTCTTCTTTCCCAAAACACATTATCTACATGTAGTGTTAGTAGGTTTCACAATATTAGGTAGATCTCTAATAGCATTATTGTTAGATGCTTTTACCATGTTATAAAAATTGATATGACAAAACATTCTATTCCATAACCAATTGTCATCAATATTTGCAAAAAAACAACTAACTTCAATAGAGTTCAACTGAAATATATTACCTTTGGTCTTAGTACCATATGTGATCAACTGTCCATTAGATTCTCTAATAGAGAAATGACCATCCTTGAATTCAAAATGATAACCCTTATCTATAAGCTTTCCACACTCAAAAAGTTATGTTTTAAGCCATCCAAAAATAGTACATCATCAGTATTAGTCTTTCCATCTAAAGTAATTGATCCTTTACCAACAATCATTCTAGGAGTACTATCACCAAACCTTACAACTCCACCATCAAAGGTTTTTAGCTAAATGAATCTATCCTTGTCACCAATCATATGATGTGAACATCCACTATCAATTATCCAATCAATTTTCCTATCAACATGAGAAACTAAGGATTTTTCTTCATATAGAGGATCCTCTTCTTTGATAGAAACAAAACCCAACACATAATTGAATTCATCATCTAAATCTCCAGATCCATCAATAGAATAATAGAATTCCTTATCATTCAAGTGTAATTCCCATATTTAGGACAATTCTTAGGTATTCTAGTTGGACATCTGGATGTAAAATGACCAACCTTATTGCAATTAAAACATTTCAATGGTAATTTTCCTTCAAACTTACCTTTATCTTTCATTTCTCTCTTGGCAATTAGAGACATTATCTTCTCATCCACTTGATTGTCTAGCCTTTGAACCTCCTCCCATTCTTCAACATATTCTCCAAAATCTTTGATGTGCTTGTTCACTCTACTAGATCTAGCACTAACCGATCCAGTTCTCTGAACAGTAGATTTAAATGTTATCTCTACTTTAGGTAGTGCATCCTTTAAATCTACAGTCTCAAATGTAGTAAGCTTAGCCACTAACATTTCTTTTGTGAAATTTTTATATTGTGGAATAGTCTCCTTCAGTAAAGGAACTTTGGGTTTGTAAGCAGGGGTCATAAATCTGATGCAGGAGCATCCTAGGTGTAAGAGCAATCTTGCATCACCCAAAAATATTTCTGCTTTTGTATTCAATAAAGGCTATTTTGTGCAGAGCTGCTATTTATGGAAAGTTACTATTTTTGGTAATTTTCATATGTGCTCAGAATTATTTGATTTCTTTCTTGGAGGTTCATTTTGGTCATATAAGTCTGCCAGTAAAGTTTCATTGCCAGATCAAGTGTATATTGGAAGATATTGAAGATTTTTGGTATTGGTAGCAGGGTACAGAAACTTTGAACTCAGTTTTGAAGGCTTTAGAGGCCCCGGATGAGGTTGAAAATTTGGGTGATGGGCACTTGCGCCAGTCAAGCCTGTAGAGCGCTTCGTGGCATTTCCAAAATGGGGTTATAATAGCCGATCGGGTCAACTGGTGATGACTTATGGTCTTCAGAAGTTGGGTCACCTGAAATGGCGGAAAATAATTTTCTTCAAAATTTTTGTTCGGGTTTCAGAGGTTATCTTGAGCCGACTATGATGTAATAAAATGTAAAATAAAATAATTCTAAGTTTGGTCGGCCTAATTGGCTAAAATTCTGGAACCTTCCCAGGCAGTGGAAAATTGCCTATATAAGGAAGGCTGTATTATTGTCTTAGGCAATTCAGAATAGTTCTGGGTAGTAGATCTGGGTAATAGTTCGAGGCTTTGTCCTACAGAATATTGTAAGGGAATGCCCATGTGGCTTTGCATATTGTAATTCTGAAAGTTTGTAATTCCACATTTGTGGAGATAATAAGAAGCCAATTTTCTGTTCTTGCATATTGTTGTTGTTTCTCTATATCTGTTATGTGTTTGTGGTATTAAGGGGAGCACCCTTCATCAGGTGGTATCAGAGCAGGAGTTCTTGAGTGTGTAAACAGATCGCCAACTATGAGGCAGTTTACACTAGGACCGTGGCTAGGGTTTCAGCACGCATCACGAAAATGCCTCCATGAAGAGAACGCGGCGGAAGAGCTGGTGTTGTGACACCTGAGGTTAGAGAGCTGCAGAGACAAGTGTGAGCATTGCAAGAAGAGATTCGCAGAGGAATGAATCTTAATGTCAGAGATGAAAGCGAGGATGAAGCCGAAGAAGAATATCAAGAAGGAGAAGCTGAAATTGTGAACCAGGAGGAAGAAAGACTTTTTCGGGCGATTTCCAAGATTGGGAAAAGACCTAAGATTGAGGTTCCTACATTTTCTGGAAATCTTAACCCAGAGGAATTGATCGACTGGATCAATGAATGTGAGGAATATTTTGAGTATGAAGATGTTGAGGATCCTGATAGGGTCAAATTTGCGAAGGCCAGACTGAAAGGTCATGCGAAGATCTGGTGGCAAGAAATTCAATTGGAGCGAAATAGAAGAGGGAAAGATAAAATCACAAGATGGGATCGGATGGTGGATAAATTGAAGCGACAGTTCATTCCTGTTGATTATGAGCTTTACCTACTGAAGAAAATGCAAAGTTTGAAGCAAGCAGGAAGATCTGTTCAGGAGTATACAGAGGAGTTCTATCGACTCCTCATCAGAACAGGCCATGCAGAAGCTGATAAGGAGAAAGTTGCCCGATACCTTAATGGGTTAAGGCCAAGCATTCAGGAGGAGTTGAATCTGGTTCGAATGAACAGTATTGAGGAGGCATACCAATTTGCCCTAAAAGTAGAGGAAAAGCTTAACAAGAAGTTTGAGAGCAGACAAAATGGAAGAGGTCGCGGTGGACGGTCGTATGGTGGCCGAAATGAAGATCTGAAAAAGAAGGATGAGGCCAGTAGAAGTCAGAATCAGCGAGGAAATAATTCCAATCGCTTCCAGGATCAGAATAATAGAGATCAGAGAGGAAGAGGAAGAGGACAAGGATCTGGAAGAGGAGGCTTCCGTGGAACATGTTTTCACTGTGGAGAAGAAGGTCATAGGGCATTTGAATGTCCTCAATGCCAAGGCAGAATAGACAGGAGAAATGAAGGCCAGGCCAGAGTTGCACATGTAGATGAAGATGCTAGATCATCAAATTCTGAAGATGCTGATAGAGGAGAAACGTTGATTAACAAAAGAGTCCTGTTAAGTGGTGAGAATGAACCTGAGCAAAGAAGGAGCCTGTTTCGCACCAGGTGCAAGTGCGAAGGTAAATGTTGTGATGTGATTATTGATAGTGGAGGCACTGACAATTTGGTGTCAGAAGAGATGGTGACAAAGTTGAAGCTCAAGAGACAGAAACACCCACATCCATATCGGATTGCCTGGGTACAAGATGACCACAAGGTCATGGTCAATGAACAATGCCTGGTGAAGTTCAAGATTGGTGGATACCAAGATGAGGTATTATGTGATATCATATCTATGGATGCATGTCATATGTTGTTGGGTAGACCATGGTAGTTTGACAGATGTGTTGTACATGATGGTCGTGCGAATACCTATTCCCTGACAAAGGATGGAGTGTGACATAAGCTAAAACCATTGAAGGAGACTGAAGAAAAGGTATGTGGTAATACAAGGATAACTTTTGTTGATGGAAGAAATTTCCTAGATGGTATGAGGCATGAGCATGTATGTTTTGCTTTAATTCCAAAAGCTGGTAAAGAGGAAGTAGAAGATGTTCCTGTAGAAGTTATAGATTTGTTGAATGAGTTTTAGGATATTGTATCCGATAATGTGCCTGATGGATTACCACCAGTCAAGAAGACCAGTCATCAGATGGACTTGATCCCAAGAGCGAGTTTGCCGAATAAGGCAGCACATAGAATGACACCTGCAGAAAGTGAGGAGTTGAACAGACAAGTACATGAACTGTTACAGAAAGGATTGATCCATGAGAGTCTGAGTCCTTGTGCTGTACCAGCGGTATTAGCACCAAAGAAGAATGGAGAATGGAGGATGTGTACAGATTCCAGGGCAATAAACAAGATCACAATCAAGTACAGGTTTCCATTGCCACGAATGGATGATATTATGGACTGTTTGAGTGGACCTGTGTATTTCTCAAAGATAGATCTGAAAAGTGATATCAGCAGATTCGGATCAGAGAAGGAGATGAATGGAAGACTACCTTCAAGACAAAGGAAGGACTATATGAGTGGTTAGTCATGCCTTTTGGGCTAACCAATGCACCGAGCACTTTCATGCGGCTCATGAACGAGGTTCTAAAAGAATTTCTTGGTAAGTTTGTCATTGTTTACCTAGATGATATTTTGATCTTTAGTAAGACATTGGATGAGCATATGATGCATATTCGTATGGTATTTGAGAAGTTGAGAGAAGAGAAATTGTTGATTAATTTGAAGAAGTGCAGTTTTGTGAAGAAAGAGTTGGTGTATTTGGGATTTGTAGTTTCAGCAGAAGGTCTAAAAATGGACCCAGAGAAGGTACAGGCTATCCTTGAATGGCCTACTCCGAGGAGTGCTACTGAGGTAAAATCTTTTCATGGTCTAGCTAGCTTTTACAGAAAGTTTATCAGAAATTTTAGCAGTATTTGTGGACCCTTGACCGAAACAATGAGAGGGGATAGAAAAGAGTTTAAGTGGACTAATGGGGTAGAAAAAAGTTTTCAATTGTTGAAACAAAAATTTATAGAACAACTAGTTTTAGCACTTCCAGATTTTAATAAGGTGTTTCAAGTAGATTGTGATGCTAGTGGTACTGCAATAGGAGTTGTTATGAGCCAAGAAGGTAAACCTGTTGCTTATTTCAGTGAGAAATTAAATGATGCCAAGAGAAAATATTCTGTTTATGATCAGGAATTTTATGCTATAGTTCAGGCATTGAAAAAGTGGAGGCACTATCTGCTTCCTAAGGAGTTTGTTTTGTATACTGATCATCAAGCTTTGCAATATTTGAATAGTCAAGGAAAATTGAATCAAAGGCATTTGAAGTGGGTTGAGTTTTTGCAGAGTTATACATTTGTTTTGAAACACAGGAGTGGAAAGTCTAACAGGGTTGCAGATGCTCTTAGCAGAAGGCAACTATTGCTGACAGAAATGCAGATTGAAGTGGTTGGGTTCAAGGAACTCAAGAATTTGTATCCAGAGGATCCTGATTTTGGTGAAGCTTGGAAAGCTTGTATAGAACCTATTACTCTAGATAGGATGAAATGGCTAGATTTTATCATCCAAGATGATATGCTATTCAGAGGGAGTCAGTTGTGCATTCCACGAAGTTCTATGAGGGAGAATCTCATCAAGGAGAAGCATAGTGGAGGATTGGCTGGACATTTTGGTCGTGATAAAACCCTTGCTTTGGTTGGTGAGAATTATTATTGGCCACAGTTGCAGCAAGATGTGAAGAAGTTTGTACAGAGTTGCAGAGTATGTCAGATGGAAAAAGGAGTGAAGTAGAATACAGGGTTGTATCAGCCATTACCTATACCAGAGAAGCCTTGGGAGGATATCAGTATGGACTTTATTCTTGGTTTACCGAGGACACAGCAGGGACATGATTCAATTTTTGTAGTAGTTGACTGATTTTCAAAGATGGCACATTTCATTCCCTGCAAGAAGACTAATGATGCTGTTCATGTAGCGGAATTGTTTTTCAGAGAAGTAGTGAGACTTCATGGTTTGCCAAGGACCATAGTTTCAGATCGGGACACTAAGTTTGTTGGATATTTCTGGCGTACATTGTGGAAGAAGTTGAAGATAGATTTGAAGTTTAGTTCATCACATCATCCACAGACTGATGGACAGACAAAGGTGGTGAATAGAAGTTTGGGAAATTTGCTGAGATGTTTGGTTGGAGATAAGCCAACAGGATGGGATTTGATTTTACCACAGACAGAATTTGCATACAATAATTCTATCAACAGGAGCACTAGTAAATCACCATTCTAGATTGTATATGGAAGTAGTCCAAGAAATGCATCTGAATTGAGAAAGATAGATAAAGGAGAAATAAGTAGTGCTGTGGCTGAGGATTTTGCAGAACATTTGAAGAACATCCATGAGGAGGTGAGGAAGCATATTACCAAGATGAACGCACAGTATAAGGCTAAGGTAGATGAGAAAAGGAGGTATAAGGAATTTCAGGTTGGTGATGAAGTCATGGTTCATTTGCGGAAGGAGCGGTTTCTAGTTGGTACATATAACAAGCTAAAAATAAAGAAGTTTGGACCATGTAGGATACTGAAGAAACATGATTCTGGAAATGCATATGAGGTAGAATTGCCTACTAAGCTAAATATTTCACGAGTGTTTAACATTTCAGATCTAACAGAGTATCATGAAGGAGGTGTTGAAGATGAGATCGCAGCAGCACAGTGGAGTATTCCAGCAACTAGTTCAGACACTAAGGAGATCGAAGATATACTGGACAGTCGTGTTGGCAGAAGCACAAGGAACAGGACATATGAAGAATATCTGGTCAAGTGGAAAGGATGACCTGTTGAAGATTCATCATGGCTGACAAAGGAGGAGGTTAGCCGTCTTGGTTTACCTCTGCACACCTGAGTCGTGACAGGGTCACTTCTCAAATTACCCCGGGTGTCTGATGCAGGAGCATCCTGGGTGTAAGAGCAATCTTGCATCACCCAAAAATATTTCTGCTTTTGTATTCAATAAAGGCTATTTTGTGCAGAGCTGTTATTTATGGAAAGTTACTATTTTTGGTAATTTTTGTATGTGCTCAGAATGATCTGATTTCTTTCTTGGAGGTTCATTTTGGTCATATAAGTCTGCCAGTAAAGTTTCATTGCCAGATCAAGTGTATATTGGAAGATATTGAAGATTTTTGGTATTGGTAGCAGGGTATAGAAACTTTGAACTCAGTTTTGAAGGCTTTAGAGGCCCCAGATGAGGTCAAAAATTTGGGTGACGGGTGCTTGCGCGGGTCAAGCCTGTAGAACGCTTCGTGGCATTTCTGAAATGGGGTTATAATAGCCGATCGGGTCAACTGGTGATGACTTATGGTCTTCGGAAGTTGGGTCACCTGAAATGGCAGAAAATAATTTTCTTCAAAATTTTTGTTCAGGTTTCAGAGGTTATCTTGAGCCGACTATGATGTAATAAAATGTAAAATAAAATAATTCTAAGTTTGGTCGGCCTTATTGGCTAAAATTCTGGAACCTTCCCAAGCGGTGGAAAATTGCCTATACAAAGAAGGTTGTATTATTGTCTTAGGCAGTTCAGAATAGTTCTGGGAAGTAGATCTGGGTAATAGTTCGAGGCTTTTTCCTACAGAATATTGTAAGGGAATGCCCATGTGGCTTTGCATATTGTAATTTTGAAAGCTTGTAATTCCACATTTGTGGAGATAATAAGAAGCCAATTTTCTGTTCTTGCATATTGTTGTTGTTTCTCTATATCTATTATGTGTTTGTGGTATTAAGTGTTGGCATTAAGCAGAATTGCCACTAGTGACAACACTTATTTACATTCTAGATACAAACCGAGTAGACAGTGCAAACTGAGCAAACAGTGCAAACCGAGCAGACAGTACAAACCGAGCAAATAGTGCAAACTGAGCAGACAGTGCAAACCGAGCAAACAGTGCAAACTGAGCAGACAGTGCAAACCGAGTAGACAGTGCAAACCGAGCAGACAGTAGAAACCGAGCAAACCGAACAGGACAGTGTAAACCGAGTAACATCATGTCTATCGAGTCACCAGTACTTATCGAGTTTAAAACCTACCGAGTGATTAGTATGAACCGTGCCTTCACTTCTACCGAGTGCATGACGATGCCGAGTAATGCAGTGGACGCCGAGTATCAGAAAGTCACCGAGTCAGTTTGCAGGAACCGTGTAACCATACTTGGGCCGACTTAGTAGCACTTAAGTTTACTTGTCAAGCCGACTGTGTAATTATAATTGTAGTTAATTGTTTAAGACTTGTATATAAACAATGTTGTAAAAATGTAATGATATAGAAATGAAACATATGAAAGAAAAACATATGTGAAAGAGAAAGAAAGGCAGAGATAAGCGAATTACAGAAGGCTTTAGAAGTATAAGATACAGCAAAGACAAATTCATCACAGAAGGTGATCAGTACATCAGCGAATCTCAATTCAGCAATCCAGTTGCAAAGTAGAGATCTACTGTTTCATTCTAACAGGTGAATCAGTACTAAATCCTTTAACCGGGTAGACCTAACAATCTTTGTAAAATCTCTTTACCGAGTGCATACTTCATTGTATGTTTTTAAATCCTTTAACAGGGTGGATTTAGCAATCCTTATTGCTCCTAACAGGGCAGATCATCAAAAGTGATCAAATTGTAAGCCTTAACCGGCCAACTTTATTCTGCAGTATTAAAGCTTTGTGGGTTTCATCCCCACCCCAGTTTTACTTTCTTTTGGAAGGTTTCTGGGTAACCAAATCTATGTGTCATTATTGTAAATGTTTTTAAGTTTCATGCTTTCTGTATGCAAAGGTTAAAAAGTAAATTACATGTTAAAATGGAAAGAAAATTTGGAGTTACTGATTCACCCCTCCCCTCTCAGTAACTCGGTTACTTCCTGAATATTTCCAACAATTGGTATCAGAGCAGCATTGGTTCTCAAGACAAAGCTTAACTAACTTGAGCAAAGATCCAGGACAATGGAGGTATTCAAACTGAACAAGGTGATTGAAAATGAAAAGCTAGATCTGGAAATGGCCATAGCTAAACTCAAAGAAGCAAAAGAACATCTTTCCCAATCCCTAAGAAAAAGGAAGGAACTTGCAAATCAGATGAATGATCAGAATTACATTGAAGAAAAGATTGAAGATCTTCTTCCCTCAAATAACTCAGATGAAGCAAACAATGCTGTCAAAGAACTCCTAGAAAAAAATGGGTCTCTGCAGGAAGAAGTGAGAAAATTAAAAAGAGAACAAGAGCTACACTCTACAAGATTCTGTGAGATCTTGGAACAGAGAAACAAGTTGAAAGATGAATTAGATGGAAGAAACATTGAAGTCCAAAACAAAACCCTTCAGCTAGAAAACCTAATTGATCAGATCTCTCATACAAATGAAGAAATTCTAAATCTAAGATCAGAAATAGAAAACACAAGAGAAGAACTAAGATCTGAAAAGGAAATCAATCTAAGATTGGTGGATGACCTAAACGCTGAAAAACAAATCAATGAAGGAATGCTGAAAAGTCAAGAAGACTTGAATCAGCTGTATGAGCGAAATCTTCATAGGCAAAAAGGAAAAGCAGGACTTGGATACAAAGAAGAAGGCGAATCCTCTAAGCAAGGTACTCAAAGAAATCAAAAACCTACTTGTAATCATTGTGGTAAAATAGGACATACTTCAAATAAATGTTGGAACAATGAAAAAGCAGAATTCAATGGAAAATGTTATAGCTACAATCAACCTGGTCACAAAGCAAATGAATGCAGGGAAAAACCTAGATTCAGAGGTAATTGTCACAAGTGCAACAAACAAGGTCACAAGGCATCCGAGTGCAGATCCAAGACATTTAATCCAGCAGAACAAATTGTGAAAGCAATGTTTGGATGGGACTACAACACCTGGTGTAGATGTCATTACTGTGGAGAATATGGACACATTGGCATGAATTGCATAAAACATCATCTAAGGAAAAGAGATACTACTATGAGATGTTTCAAATGCACTAAACTCGGTCACATAGCCAGAAACTGCATGAATGCTAGTAGAATTGAAGAAGGAAAGAAGAATGAAGCAACTAAGGTCAGGAAACAGGTAAGACAAAAATGGATTCCTAAAGCTACCGAGCAATCCACTCCAAGTAATGGAATGGATGGCTCTACCGACTCAAACTAAATTTCCAAGGAAGCACTGGAACTGTATTCTCATAGATCAATCTCAAGCAGTTCCAGAACTGAAATTAAAAGAAAGATCTAAATCAGCATGCAAGATGCAGTAAGATCACAGGGAGGTCGGTATCAGTCTTCACTGAGCAAGGTTGGTACCTGTCTTTACCGATCAAGGTCGGAGCATTATGAATTCTCGAGTTCACCGAGTTGCGAAGTCTTTTCCGAGCAATTAATTCTTAGTGGGTGACAGTCTGTCAGAACTCATACCCTAATTTGAAATGAGCATTAATGACAGAGTTGTAAACAAAAAGCAAGTAATCAAACTCATTCTTCACCGTGAATCTTTAGCACTTTGGGAGCAGAAAATTTCAAGAGCAACCTAGCGATTTAATAATTTTGTGAAAGGAATTTTCTGTGAGCTACCATGGCATCATCCAGCACTTCAGCAAAGAAAGGATCTGATATGTTAGTCCAAGGGGAGTGGAAAGCACCAGATTTTAAGATCGTGCCTGCAATTGCAGCAGCCCTAGATCCGAACGGAGCTCAATCTTAGATTCCTCCTAAGGTACTACTTATTAACGATATCCGCAATCATTTTAACTGTTCAATTCATGAAATGGGAAACCTAGAACTAGACATTGTGCGTGAGGAACTATGTGTGGATGGTATTCTGAAACCCGAGCACAAACATCTGGAGGATAAAGGTTTAGTTCACATTGCACATCTACCTCGAAACTTTCAAGATAAATGGGTTAGATATATTCTCAGCCGTGTACATGATGGAAAGATTTGGCTTTAGCAACCTATTGAGATCACAAAGAAAATGATTCAACAAGTCACCGGTCTTCCCATGTTGAACAAAGCTAAAACTACCAAAACCCTAGGTCAGACGGAACTAGAGAAGAAAACCCTAGCCGAGTGGGATGGTAGAGGCATGAAAGTTAGCAGCATTACCGACGCTGAACTGAAGTTTGGTACACACATCATTGCCCATAAGATTTACAGTTCTAGTCGACAGAACAGTGTCTCCTGTGAAGCTATTGACCAAGCATACAAAGTGGTCAAGAATAACTTGACATTTGACCTAGCAGACTTATTGTTGAAACAGTTTAACAAAAACATGGAAAGCATTAAAACTTCCAAAAACAATCCATGTAAGTTTGGATCCTTGTTGGTCTATTTATTCTTCTATGTTCAGAAATTCTTCCCTTCTAAAGGAAAAGTTGTATGGAGAAAAGATGTGCCAATCCTCTATGAAATAAATGAATACATTTCAGAAATGGGTGAAAACTTTGAAAGCATCATGGATAATTATTTCGAGTCTTTCAAAGAGAAAATGAATGACAGATTCCGAATTCCATAGAAGTTGGTGGAAGATTACAAAGATGACATCTATTTTATGGTAGATTGTGATAATGTATATATTCAAGCAGTTAAACCAAGAACTGTATATGTAAAACCTCTTCCTTATGAGGTAAATATTGATGAAACCAAGAATATCATTGAAGCTCTTCTAAATCAACCTGTCAATCCCAAAGCTTCATATTTTGGAACATATGATGAAGCTAAGGTGAGAATTGAACTAAGCATAAAGCTTCCACAGGCGGTAAACAAAGGAAAAAAGAGGATAGCCAAAATGCAAATGATAACCGAGGACAAAGAAGAAATAGATGAAAAAGAAGAGGAAAAGGATGAGAAAACAAAGGAACCAGAACCTGCAAAGAAGAAAGGAAAAGTTTTCATCACTAAGGCACCTGTGCCTCCCACTGCTGTGTTTACAAGAAGAAATACAAGAGGCAAGGCAGATAAGGCAGAAAAGGCAGATAAAGATATAGTATTCAAAAGGCCTCCTCTAAGCCTTCAAGAAAAGCTCAAACTCTTTAGAGATGGATCACGATCTGGAGTAACATAAAATCCTTGAGATATGAAACCAGATCGGAAGCAGAACAGAAGGAAATAGAAGATGCTGTTGTTGAGAAGATGGGACAGTGGAAATACTCTCCTGAAGAAATTGCCCCACAGGTTCCAGCAGTTCTATTGAATCCAATAAAAATGAGGTGGAGCAATGCAAGGCAAACTGTGATAGACATATTTGATCAAAACCTGAGACAGTTGATGCCGAGCTTGAATAATAATGAAGTAAAGAAGGCATTAAAATAAAATGAGAATAAGATGACATTGAAATTCAATACTTGTTTGATTTTGATCAACAATATTGAATCGGTTGTGAAGGCTGCAAATGCCACATGGAAGAACATATACCACCTTCACCAACCGAGCATTGAAACTGTAATAATAAAAGATATTGAAGATGACAGTGATGAACAAGAAGAAGACATTAAGGTAGATGATACTGTAAGGATAGCAGCAGAAGTCATTGCATCCCTTCCTACCTCTCCAGTGAAAGTCTCTACATCCAGCCCGGAGACACCTTCAAGCATGGTTGTGACAACTTCCACATTTGTCCAATCATCCCTAGCAACATCAGAAGCAGCTACCATTTCTTCTACCAAGCTGCAGTCTCCTGCACCATCAAGTTTTCCAGCAGTAAGTTTTCCAGCTTTTGAATCTTCAAGTGTAAATATTTTATGTTCTCCAGTAGAAAGTATGCCAGTATCTATAGCCAGCCCTACTTTATCTACTGTCACTACTACCAAAGCATTAAGTACAGATAAGCCTAAGGCTCTACCGAGTATAAAATTTTTGGGTAAAAATATAGTAGAGGATATAGACCTAGATGAAGAGATAGAGATTCCTACATTAGATTTTGCAAATGTCTCAGCGGACCAAATGCAGAATATAGGTAAGATCCTCCAAAGGAAAGCAAAACAAAAGAAGCTTAAAGAGGAGAGAGACAAGGAGTATCAAATCATCAAGGATGCTAAGGACATTTTGTCTGATGCATTAGGCATTAAAGTAGACTCCTCCCAGCATGTTTTGTTACAATTAGCAGAAGCAGTTGAGAAATACAATGAGGACTCATCCAGGACAGAAAAGTTAGTTGAAAGAGCCGAGAAGAGATTCAACAATAAAGTGCTTGAGCACATTGCTCAGCACATAGCTATTAACCAAGTGGAATTGTCTTCAGTTTTGTCTAACATAGAATCTATCTATTCGAATGCTACCTCTCTTTTGGCCAGACTGTGCAATATTGCCGAGTTCACAAAGGATGTTAAAGATAAAATGAATAAAATGGATGAGGATATGAAGATTAGCATACAGAAGCTGCAACTTGAACCAAGTTCAACCTCTGCTCATCACATGAAAATTTCACACCTATCTAATATGCAGTCTGATCTACTGAAAGAAGACTCAAGGATCCGGTCCACACTGCTAGACATCCAACACATGATCCTTCCCATCATGAATACAATGTATAAGCACATTGAACATTCCAAAACATTGATTCATGAAAATCAGTTCTCTATAGCAGATCACATGATTGAACTCTCTGCAAAAGTCCAAATTGCTATACAAACATGTAAGATTCTGCAAGAAAGTTGGGACAGAACCCTGGCACTAATAATGAAGGTCCATTCTAATTTCCTATCAAATTTTGGATTCTCTCTGTAAATAACTTGTATATGCACCTTTGGCATTATCGTCAAAAAGGGGGAGATATGTATAGAAGGAGAGATATGTATACTGTATAGATTTGTATAAGAAACAGTTAGCACATTGAAAGGGGGAGACAATGTATAAAGCCCTATAACAAAGACAAATTTTGAAAAATCAAAATAAAATTCAGCATGATTTGTGTATATAAATTTTGGTCAATAAGTGTTTTTGTCACTAATGCCAAAGGGGGAGATTGTTGGCATTAAGCAGAATTGCCACTAGTGACAACACTTATTTGCATTCTGGATACAAATCGAGCAGACAGTGCAAACTGAGCAAACAGTGCAAACCGAGCAGACAATACAAACTGAGCAGACAGTGCAAACTGAGAAAACAGTGCAAACCGAGCAGACAGTGCAAACCGAGCAAACAGTGCAAACCGAGCAGACAGTGCAAACCGAGCAGACAGTGCAAACTGAGCAGACAGTGGAAACCGAGCAAACCGAACAGGACAGTGTAAACCGAGTAACATCATGTCTACCGAGTCACCAGTACTTACCGAGTTCAAAACCTACCGAGTGATCAGTATGAACCGTGCCTTCACTTCTACCAAGTGCATGATGATGCCGAGTAATGCAGTGGACGCCGAGTATCAAAAAGTCACCGAGTCAGTTTGCAGGAACTCTGTAACCATACTTGGGCCGACTTAGTAGCACTTAAGCTTACTTGTCAAGCCGACTGTGTAATTATAATTGTAGTTAATTGTTTAAGACTTGTATATAAACAATGTTGTAAAAATGTAATGATATAGAAATGAAACATATGAAAGAAAAACATATGTGAAAGAGAAAGAAAGGCAGAGATAAGCGAATTACAGAAGGCTTCAGAAGTATAAGATACAGCAAAGACAAATTCATCACAGAAGGTGATCAGTACATCAGCGAATCTCAATTCAGCAATCCAGTTGCAAAGAAGAGATCTATTGTTTCATTCTAACAGGTGAATCAGTACTAAATCCTTTAACCGGGTAGACCTAACAGTCTTTGTAAAATCTCTTTACCGAGTGCATACTTCATTGTATGTTTGTAAATCCTTTAACAGGGTGGATTTAGCAATCCTTATTGCTCCTAACAGGGCAGATCATCAGAAGTGATCAAATTGTAAGCCTTAACCGGCCAACTTTATTCTGCAGTATTAAAGCTTTGTGGGTTTCATCCCCACCCCAGTTTTACTTTCTTTTGGAAGGTTTCTGGGTAACCAAATCTATGTGTCATTATTGTAAATGTTTTTAAGTTTCATGCTTTCTGTATGCAAAGGTTAAAAAGTAAATTACATGTTAAAATGGAAAGAAAATTTGGAGTTACTGATTCACCCCTCCCCTCTCAGTAACTCGGTTACTTCCTGAATATTTCCAACATTAAGGGGAGCACCCTTCATCAAAATCTCAAAAAAAATTCTATGACTTCATCTTCTATATAAGTAACTCTAATATTTATAATTCCAATCACACATTCAGATACTCTCTACACATACATCCTTATTATTTCATCATCCTTCATTTGTATTGTCTCCATATTTTTTCTCCAATTCTATAACTTTGCTCACTTAGTGTATTAATCTCCTTCATAAAGTGCAATTAGTATTTTCTAGTTCTCACTTGCTTTTGTTACATCTCTGACCTCTATAAATTCAACATCAGATAATACATTAACTAGGGCTTCCATTGCAATGCCATTGCACAAAAACCTTTTTCTTTCTTCTTTAGTAGTAGTAAGTGTCTCAAGGTCTTCCTTCTTTATTGATAGGTGCATCTTTCTAGGTAATTAGCCAATATTCCAATCAGATGATTCTTCATCTTCTCCTTGCATGTGTCAAAATTGTTTGCATCAAACTTAGGAATCTCTTTTTTGAATAAGGCCATCCTAATCTTTACCTCAATATATTAAGCTTCCTTACTGAGAATCAAAATATCTGATAGCAATTGTTAGAATAACAATGTCCTAATCAACTAAGAGGGGGGGCGTGAATCAATTGATTCCAATATTGAATACTTTTAATTTCAATTCCAATATTATTTCTGAAAAAAAAATACTAAATTGAAAAGTAAATGCAACAATAAAACACATACATATGAACACCAAGATTTTTTCTTGAGAAAAACCTTGTTAATGGAAAAACCCTGGTGGAGATGGTACCCACAAATATTTTCACTATGAGTATAATAACCATGTTAAGAGTTATGACCCTTTTTGGAGCTGAGTATTACAATAGATAGGTCATGGTCAAACTGATTCCAATATTGAACCACTGCCAAGAAAGCTCCATCTTTTGCCTAGGTGCACAACCACTATTTTCCCAATAGTAAACAACATAGCCTCAATCTTGCATTCTCCTCTATGCAACCCACATAATTTTCCAAGGATTTCAATCCTTATATACAAGTTAAAACAATTAAATACATGTCTCGGCCTATATAGCATAAATCCTATTTACAAAATACAAATGGACCCATGCAAAGATGCATACGACACCTCTTACAATGTTAAAACATAATAATTACATCAATTAATCATCCATATCTGTAGATCAAGCTCGCTCATCAATCTACTTGAAATGTGTTCCAAGTCGGCCTTCAATTTGTTCTTCACCAATAAACATGCCATAAATGATGTCACATGTATGATTAGAACTTCATATGATCACAATAAGCTCTCCATCCAATGTCCAACATGAATCTATGTTTTCTCATCATGATTTAAACAATCATGGATGGTATCCACAAAGTTCTACAATCAACTCTATGAAAATTATAGTTTCTGTCTCCTGAGAACCAGTCATCAATAAATCAACCATCACTCCACTATATCAATTCATAAGGATGTACGATCATAGATAGAGACTTAAAACATTATGTAGATTATCCAAGTTCCTACATGCTAATTCACTATACGATATTCATACACTTCTTTGCAACCTCTATGTAAGCTTCTGAACAACTAGTTATTAACATATGCTGACATTAATGATAAACTCTATCATGAGTGCAACATTGTATCATTCCTCCAATACTACTAGGATACTCTCCCATAGGACTATCATCAAAAGTCATGCTAACAATAACTAGCCTCTTGTCTATCCCAAGATATATCCATACTCTAAAATTGCACTAGTATCTCTTTTCTATCAATGGTTCTTCTAAAATGTATAGATGTATAAAACAAGTTTGCATTTATATAAAATAACATGTGCATAATTAGATTATACTAGAACAAAAGAGACCTACCTTCACCCCTCTTCTTTTCCTACAACCCCTCATGAATCTTCCCCTCAAGGTATGAGGCATAATCATCAATTACTGTGAAGTTAGGGTGTTAAATCTAAATTTTCATACCCATGTATTGTTAGGAATGAATGTTGAATATATGATATAGGGGAGTATTAGCAGCCATTCTATAGCAGTTGTTGTTGCATTCATGACTGTGATTGTCATTGATGTCAACATAGTGATCTACTGAAGATTAGCAGAGAAGTAGATAGTGTTTGAGTTAGCGCACTTGGGATATTGAAGATGAAGCTATGCACAGTTGGGGAATTACTCTATGATGTGTTATAAGATTGTGGTTAAGAGAATAGATAGTAATTAATTTATTCATGGAAGTTATGAGGAAATCAGTGGAAGTAGTATTCAAGCAGTGTTCTTGAGTAGCGGTTTGTGGAAATGGAATGATATCTCCTAATCAGGATGGAATCTAGCTATGTGTAGTTAGAGAGAAGTTGGAGACATGTGATATTAATATTGTTGATAGCTCAAGATCTGAGGTCACTTGAGTGAAGAATTATATTGATTCGAAGCTGACAGTTTTGTGTAATTTTGATGTAACATGTGCAAAGTTTTATTTTGTAATTTTTATGCTGACTCATTTATAATTACTTGAGTGTGGTATAAAGGAAGGAATGTATTCCTTGTTTTAATATGGAATGTAATGAATGTAAGTGTATTGTGAAAGAGAAATTGTTGAAAGAGAATATGTGAAGTACTGAGACCTGGTATTGAGATCTGAAGGAGTTGGTGTAGTTTGGCATAGTCAGAGAAGGAGTATTGGATTGTTGAGGTTAGTAATCTTTTGGTATTATTTTTTTGAGTAATACAAAGATCACTTGGATAGTGAGTTCAGTGATCTTACCCTGAAGTTATTTGGGCAGTGGGTCCTTCTATCTTCCATAACTCCTAACAGAGTTAGAATCTTTTAACAGGGATTCAAAATCTCCTAACAGGGATTCATATGTACTAAATGTATCTCATAAGACTCCTAACAGAGTCCATCCTTTCATAAGGAATATTCATATTAGTACATATTTTGTGGGCATCATTCCCACCGAGGTTTACTCTTTGATCAAGAGGTTCCCTAGTAAACATATCTTATGTCATTGTGTTATTGTGCATGTATATCATTCTATGGTTTTTGATAACATTACTTACATGGTTAAAATCTAGTAAGGTTGATAAAAGTTATATTTGTCTAATAACCGATCCCCCCCCCCCCCCCCCCCCCCTCTTAGTTATCTTGGTGGACTTTACTTTCTAAGAATTGGTATGAGAGTGGAAGGTCCTTGAAAGAAAATTTTAATAGCTTAAGGAGATCCATGGAAAATTTTAGGAAAGAAAGCCCTAAGTTTGATGGAGTAAATTTTGACAGTTGGAAAGAAAAGATGAAGGCACATCTACTATGTTTAGGACAAGGTTATTAGTTGATTACAAAGAATGAGAAGACTATCATTGATGAGGATAACATTGAAACATGTACTAATGAGGAAAGAGATCTATTCATGTGTAAAATACTTGCTAGAGAAGCACTCTTGTCAGCCCTTCCAGAGAATGAGTAGAGTTAGGTAAAATATTTGAAAACATCTCATGAAATTTGATTAGCTTTACACTCTACTTTTGAAGGTGATGAAAATGCAAAGAAAGTCAGATTACATAATTGGATATGTGCATTTTAAGATGTAAGAATGATGGAAGATGAATTTGTTAGAATCTATATTGGTAGAATGTTAGAGATTGTTGCAGGTATAAAATATGGTGGTGGAACAAAGACAGAGAATGAAGTGATATGGAAAATTCTGAGGACATTGACTCCTGTATTCAAACACACAACATAGATGATTGAACAAGTCATATCTTGTACTACAAAATTTACAAGAGAGACTCTTCTTGGAAGATTGGAAGTAGAAGAAATGAACCTAAGGTTATCAGGAGACCTACCTAGAATGGAGACAACATTCAATGCTGATAGTGTTCTCCCTACTTTGTCAAGAAGCATCAGTGTGAGTAGAGATTATGCTAGTAGCAGTAGATCTATAAATGAAGAAGAGAAGAAGATTGAAGAAGGTATTACCTTGCTTGTGAAGAGAGAACCAGACGGTAAGAAATTTTTCAAATGTTGGACTTGTCAAGAATTTGGTCATTTTACATCTAAATGTCCTTAGAGAGTTAATAAGTATAGGAAGAACTTTAATCCTAGAAGATCTAAAGAAATGTTACTATGCAAATGATGAAGAACTTGAAGCTAGTTTGGAGAAATCTTTGAGTGAAAGTGATACTGAGAATAATGATGATATAGGATTTGCAGCAATTAAAGAAGAAAATCCTGAAGTTGAAATTAAGGAAGAAAAGGCTTTAGTTTCTCAAGTAGAAAAGAAAGCTGATTGGATTATAGATAGTGGCTGTTCACATCATATGATTGGAGACATGAAAAAGTTCATAAAGTTTAACAATTATGATGGAGGAGTCACTAGAGTTGGAAACAATGCACCTTGTTTGATTAAAGGTATAGGATCTTTTACTCTTTCTGGAAAGACTAATATTGATGATGTTTACTTTGTGGATGATTTGAAACAAAATCTTTTGAGTGTTGGATAGTTAGTTGATAAGGGATATCAAGTTTGGTTTACTGAGAAAACTTGTGTGATTAAAGACAAAGATGGAAATTTGATTGGTACTGGATCTAGAACCAGAGGTAATGTATTTCAGTTGAATCCTATGAAGATGACATGATTGATTACTAAGATTGATGACAGTTGGTTATGGCACATAATATTTTGTCAAATAAACTTTGATAACATTGTGAAAGTGAGTACTACACTTGCAGTAAGAGATTTGGGTAAAATTATGAAGCCTACTAACATGATTTGCAAGGAATGTGTGATGGCTAAACAAAAGAGAAGCTCATTTCCTAGCAAGAAGTTTACAATAGTAGAGAAGTTATAGATTGTTCATACAGACTTGAGAAGTCCTACAAGGACTAGAGGATTCTATGGAGAAAGGTATTTTATGATTCTTATTGATGACTTTACAAGAATGATGTGGATTGAATATCTTAAACAAAAATATGCAGCATTTGATAGGTTTAAGATCATTAAGAATAAAGTTGAGAATGAATCTAGAATGAAGATTAAATGTTTGAGATCAGATAGAGGTAGAGAATTTACTTCTAAAGAATTTAACATCTTTTGTGAAGTGAATGGTATTAAGAGACAATTTTCAGCCCCTAGGACACCTGAACAAAATGGTATTGCAAAGAGAAGAAATAGATCAATGACTGAAGCAAAAAGAGCTATGTTATTTGAGAATTACTTAGAGAAGATATTATGGAGAGAAGAAGTGAACACAATGATGTATACAATGAACAAAGTACAAATCAGTGAAGACACAGACAAGACACTCAATGAACTATGGTTTGGACATGCACCATCAATTAAGTATTTTAGGATTTTTGGAATAAAATGTTATATTAAGAGAGATGATGACATTGGAGAGTTTGATCCTAGAAGTGATGAAGGTATATTTCTTGGATATTCATTGAAGAGAAAAGCTTATAGATATTACAATAAGAGAACTAAGACTATTGTTAAGAGCACAAATGTAAAAGTTGATGAAAAGTTTAGAATTTAGGAAAGAATACTTGATTATGAATTAGATGAAGGAACTCAGTCTAGACCTAACCCTGAGACTACTAAATTATTTTATGAAACTAATAGTGATTTTTTGAATGAAATCCATAGTGAGATCATTGAAGAACTGACACCTGAAGTAAGATCTAAGACAGTGACACATAACATGAATCTATCAAGGAATCATCCTTATGAGAAGATTATTGGAATCATAGACAGAGGAGTTCAAAATCAAAATAAGGTACAAGAATAGTTATGTTTGATTTCTCAAATTGAACCTAAATCTGCTAGTGAAGCTTGTGAAGATGAACATTGGATTAAAGCTATGAAAGAAGAACTAGATTAGATTGAAAAGAACAAGACATGGGAATTGGTCCCTAGACCTAAAGATAAGAATGTTATAGGAGAAAAATGAGTATTCAGAAACAAGATGAATGAACAAGGAGAAATGGTAAGGAAAAAAGCAAGATTGGTATGTAAAGCATACTCACAGCAAGAAGGAATTGACTATGAAGAAATTTTTGTACCAGTAGCAATAATTAAAGCAGTAAGAATGTTTTTGGCCTATGTAGCTTTTAAGAAATTCAAAGTGTATCAGATGGATGTGAAGTTAGCATTTCTGAATGGAGAACTGGAAGAAGAAGTTTACATTGAGTAGCCTGAAGGTTTTCCTTTAACTCAAGAAGGAGACATGGTATGTAAACTGAAGAAAGCTTTATATGGACTAAAGCAAGCACCTAGAACATGGTATGCGAGATTGGATAAGTATTTGTTGAAATTAGGATTTACCAAAGGCACAAGTGATAGAAACCTGTATACAAAAGAAATTGAAAATGGTTTGTTGGTTCTAGTAATTTTTGTTGATGATATTATCTTTGGAGGAGAAGATGAAGCCAGTGATAAATTTGCAGATGAAATGAAGACTGAATTTGAAATGAGTATGATTGGTGAAATGAAATACTTTTAGAATTGTAGATAACATAGAATAGTGATGGTATCTTCATAAGTCAAGAAAAGTACTTGAATGATTTATTGAAGAGATTTGGAATGGAGAACTGTAAACTAGTTGGAACACCTATGGCAACTAGACACAAGTTATCTAGCACATATGAGACTCCTACAGTGGAACAAAAGAAGTACAGATCTATGATTGGAGGATTGCAGTATTTGACTCATACAAGACCTGATATAGCACACTCAGTTGGAATTGTAGCAGGATTTCAAGCTAAACCTAGAGAATCACATTATGTAGCAGTAAATAAGGATACTGAGGTACTTAAGAGGCAAAATTGAGTATGGATTGTGGTATGAAAAATCTGATGATTTTACCCTATGTGCATATACATATGTTGATTGGGGAGGTAGTGTTGATGATAAAAAGAGCACCAGTGGTAGAACATTTTTCCTTGGAGGAAGATTGGTTTCTTGGCTAGGAAAGAAGTAGAATTATATTTCACAGAGCACAACAGAAGAAGAGTATGTAGAAATAGAAAACAAGTGTAACTAGATAATTTGGATGAAATAAATGTTGAAGGATATTGGAATAAAATTTGTTGAGCTTGTTGTTATACATTGTGATAACACCAGCACAGTTAGTGTGTCTAAGAACCTTGTGTTACATTCTAAGAAAAAGCATATAGAGATAAAGTATCATGTAGTAAGAGAGAAATTTGTAGAGAAAGAAGTCATACTTGAGTACATAAGCACAAAGGAGAAGATTGCAAACATATTTACAAAACCTTTGCCTAAGGATACATTTTAGTATCTGAGAGGTATGCTTGGGTTTATGCCCCAGCCTACTTTTGAGAAGTGATGAAGATTGTTGCATCCATCCAGTAGTATATGAAACCTATTTTTCTTCTAGACTGGATGTTGGTACTTCCTCTCTAGGGGAGTATGTGTATCTGAGCTGAGTCATGAGGACTCTAGTGAATGTATTTTGACATTGAAGTTTTTGTTGACATAATGATGAAATTTCTGCCATTGATGTCAATGGGGGAGAAGTATACATGAAAAACCATTTGTACCATCCATTAGAGAGAAGTGAATAGGAAAACAAAGAAAGATTTTATTGATGAAGAAGACTTGAAGCATTTTCAGAGCAGCAGTGTTGCTGTGTTGGATTTATGGAACTTGGATGTTTTCTCATCTATGTTTCCATCAATGGAAATGGGGGAGATTGTTAGGAATGAATGTTGAATATATCCTATGGGGGAGAATTAACAGTCATTTTGTAGTAGTTATTGTTGCATTCATAATTGTGATTGTCATTGATGTCAACACAATGATCTATTAAAGATTAGCAGAGAAGTAGACAGTGTTTGAGTTAGCACATTAAAGATGAAGCTATGCACAATTGGGAAATTACTCTATGATGTATTATAAGATTTTTTTTAAGAGCGTAGATAGTAATTCATTTATTCATGGAAGTTATGAGGAAATCAGTGGAAGTAGTATTCAGGCAGTGTTCCTGAGTAGTAGTTTGTGGAAATTGGATGATATCTCCTAATTGGGATGGAATCTAGTTATGCACAATTATAGAGTAGTTTGAGACATGTTGATAGTGATTTGGTTGATAGAAAAAGATCTGAGGTTGCACGAGTGAAGAATTATATTGATTGGAAGCTGACAGTTTTGTCTAATTTTGATGTAACGTGTGGAAAGTTTTATTTTGTAATTTGTAGGCCGACTCATTTGTAATTACTTGAGTGTGGTATAAAGGAAGTAATGTATTCCTTTTTGTTATATGGAATGTAATGTGGAATGTAATGAATGTAAGTGTATTGTGAAAGAGAAATTGTTGAAAAAGGATATGTGGAGTACTGAGACCTGGTATTGAGATCTCAAGGAGTTGGTGTAGTTTGGCATAGTCAGAGATGGAGTATTGGATTTTTGAGGTTAGTAATCTTTTGGTATTATTCTATTGAGTAATACAAAGATCATTTGGACAGTGAGTTCAGTGATCTTACCCTGAAGCTATTTGGGCAGTGGATCCTTTCGTCTTCCATAACTCCTAACAAAGTTAGAGTCTTTTAACAGTGATTCAAAATCTCCTAATAGGGATTCATATGTATTGAATGTATCTCATAAGACTCCTAACAGAGTCCATCCTTTCACAAGGAATAGTCATATTAGTGCATCTTTTGTGGGCATCATTCCCACTGGGATTTACTCTTTGATCAAGAGGTTCCCTAGTCAACATATCTTGTGTAATTGTGTTATTGTGCATGTATATCTTTCTATGGTTGTTGATTACATTGCTTACATGGTTAAAATCTAGTAAGGTTGATAAAAGTTATATTTGTCTGATAATTGATTCACTCCCCCCTCTTAGTTATCTTGGTGGACTTTACTTTCTAACATGTATGTTGTATGCATGACTATTATTGGATGTAACCTTATAAACTAGAAAAATGAAGAGAAAGTATCATTAAAGTGATGAGAAAATAAATGAATTGGAAAAGGTTCCTCCAAAATTTGGCCAATGTAATTTTTTTTTTTCCTTCTTTGGCCAAATGAGCAGGAAGAAGATTTCCTCCAACAAAATCCTTCATCTTCTTTTAATCTTCCTTCAACTCATCCAAATCAATATGATTTAGGAAAGAAGTAGGATCATACAAACCATAAACTTACAGTAAAATCTCTCCATTATTATGCCTTATTACCCTAAGAATCGGGTCATATTTGTCTCTAATCACCATAAGAAAATCAATGTCCTTGAAAACACGTTACACAACTAGTCTTCCCAAGTCAAAATTCCATAAATTCAAGAGAGAACTATCATTATTTATCTACCTAAAACACAATATGAACATATCCAATCTATTCATCTACACTATAGAATTTTGTACATTGTAGGATTTATCAATTAATCTATAATGTAGGGTTTTTCCTACCATGAACTTTTGTCCCTGATATTTTTCTATCATGGGTAGTTTCAAATATTCCAATAAATTGTCATAGAGATTCCTCTAAGCATAATCAATCTATCCAAAATGATGTCTTTGGGGTTCCATCGTAAAATATAGCATTTCCACTTCAAATTTTTCAAAAATAGAGATGACTAGGGCACGCTAGAAAATTATAATTACAACACAATTTAGAAAAAAATCAACTTAACTTTAATATCAATTTGACAACCCCTACAAAAAATGAAAATCCTTCCTCAACAATTTAAATACAATTCCCACTTCACATGGCTTTAAAATATTTGAGATAAACTCAGAATTGTACTGACTCTTTTATCAAATAGAAAACCCTAATTTCATGTTGCAATTGCTTGATTCTCCCTTTTGGCTCTAGAATAAATTATGTTCTTTGTAAATTCTTAAGTGAATTAAAATTACATGAAATTCAACTTTTATATATCTAAGGAGAATAGCCAAAGTCTCATCTACCACTAATATTCAATCAGCCAAAAAAATCACTCCAATGAAGATTTAAATTCAAGTGTGAATCTACGCCATTGATCTTCTCCTTACTAGTGCATTTGATGATTCTCATTAGTCAATCTTACATTGACTTCCTTGTTATAAAATGGGTCCAAAAACTTGATAGTCAAATTCTTTAGCTCATAATGACAAGTGGTAGCATCTCGCAATGTTGCTATCAATAACTTCCTTACATATTTGATTGCAAGATAATGAGAGATTTTGACCATAGTCACCCTTTAACTACCCAACATAAGACTATGTTTGTTCTATTCATTAACCATGGCGCAATATTTTATTGACATTAAAACTTCACCGTCCAAATTCCACATGATGAAAGATTGGACCATTAGTTACTTTCACTTTAATACAAAGGTAATCAACAGATACAAAAACATTTTTTAAACACTATCCTCAACCAATCATTAAGTGATAGATGGAAGATTTTTGTAATGCTACAATGAAAAATGTAGTCAATAAACCTGATAGAGGGATCACAGGACACATAAAAAGTAACATTAAATGACTGAAACTAAAATCATAGAAGGGGACCAACCTAGCATGACAGCGAAACCCTTAAGTTCTTCACTTAAGTGAAAAGGGACCATGGGGCTCCTCAACTAGGAAAAATAAGACTTAGGAAAATTAAAGTTGCTTCCAACAAAACATTAGTACCTAAGGATATAATATAGCCCTTTGAATGATAAACTTGAACCATGAAGAAATTTCACTTAAGTCCTCAAAAGTAATGACAAATATAATAGACCTAGGGATTATCATAAAATAAGATAAAAATTGAAAAAATGTTAAAACCTTAAGCCCTAAAACAATAACAAAGAGCTAAAGAGACTAGATGAGACCAAAAAATCCAAGGTAGACAAAAAATTCCAAGTACATTTTGAAGCACTACTAGGATATCACATTGGTGTTAAAGATGGATATCCCTATTCTTATTTTCTTTAAGATCCTATCTTAGATTTATACTACCATCTTAAGGAGGGAGGCATATATCTGGCCTCCTGTATTATATGAAAAATGTTAGCTAATAATTAAATCATTTAATTATTAGTTTATCATACTCTAGGCTTAAGTTTCACTTAGGCGCTTTATAATTCTTTAGGGTTTTAGCCTTTAGGGTTTCGTGTTTCCTTTTATAAGGATTCACTTCTTTCATTTCAATAGGAGATTGTATTATTTTCATCATTGTTAATAGAAGCTTATTTCTGGCAACATGGTTTTGCAGTCTCTGGCCTATTGGCCGCCATAGCTTTCTGTGTCTTTTTGCTTCTTCTTGTGACAGTCTTGCATGCAGGTGTTCTTGGGATGATTTGCGTTTGTCAAATCCATCATGGTATCAGAGCTCTCCTGTTGTTCGCTGTTCGAGTTTTATTGAAGCACAGAGGGTTTCAGAGGTTTTTGTGTGGATCTGGGGGGGAGCCGAAATTTGGCTCACCTTGGGCAAAAACAGACACCACCATTGTGTCCGGAAGGCCCAAGAACCCCTAAATCCATATAAAACTTGTCCATTTTTGGACACAGTGGCATCTGAGGCAAAATTTTTTTGCATACCAAGGCCGTACAGCCCTGGCACGCACTCCGAGACGGCGATTTTTTCAAAAAAATTATTAAATTTTTTTCACGGGGCGGGCCTCCCGGGCACCACCCAGTGGCCACCCGGGCGCCACCCCGCGGCCTCCGCCGAGCCGCTGGCTCCTCCGCGGCCCGCCCAGCCCCGCGGCCCGCCCAGCGCCGCCTCCCGGCTCCGCCGCCCTCCGCCTCCCGGCTCAGCCGCGCTCCGCCAGGCCCACCCAGCCGCCGCCCGGCCCGGCCACCACCCTGGCTCCGCCGCCCCCCGCGGCCTCCGCTCCTCTGCGCCGCCCGCTCCTCTGCGCTGCCTCCGCTCCGCGGCCCCAGCTGCCTCCCGGCCCCGCTCCGCCACCGCTCCCCCAGTGGTGGCGGCCTTTTATGAAGCCCCCGCGGCCCTCTTTTGCCTAGCGGCCGGTCATATGACCGACCAGGGGCTGCGGCCCAGCCCCCGGAGTGCGCCATGTGTCCGGGGGCCTATTTTTTTTAGCCCCTGGGGCTTTAAACTTGCCTTGGTGGGTATTTTGGGGGTACCTGGGCCTTTTTCGCTCTACAGGGTGCATACGGGGGTCTTTTTCTGACTTCTTTATATCGTCGGAAACCTCTTTCCGAGCTCTTTCCGACGAAGGAGGTTAGGGTTTTGGGTTCTGCCCTTTCAACAGTGTTTTTTGCTGTTGAAGTCTGATGTCTCTTTTTGCCTTCCGGGAGTCATATCTGGTTCATCCGGACTCCTTTTTCG